>CM056380.1:58062143-58182143 GCA_029718625.1 Synaphobranchus kaupii | reverse complement strand
ATGATAGCTTATCAAAATAGATATTTATTAAATCTTGATCTATGGCTGTAGTCAAAGGTAGATGACAGGATGCCTCTGATTATGTTCAAGGTTTTAAACGATCCAAATTTATGCAACCGATACTCACTTTTGTGTTCAAGATGGAAAATCCTCACTTACCCTACGATTCTGATTCACATTTTTGCCCATGGTTCCCTAATGTACAATTATAACATTGAAGTTTATAAATTGTGTTTATTTGAATGGTTGTGTTTGGCATAACATAACCATATTAAAGCAATAATAATGATGCTCTGGAAAGATGGCGGACAACGCATGCACGCGCACTTATACACACCTTCCACGGTAATAGTAGCATATGAATTTTGATAAGCACTGAAAAAGCTATCTAAAGTTGAATCTTTAGAGGACACCCTATAGAATACGTGGCAACCAAAAGGTTTTCCCCGGGATTTAATAATGTTAAAGTTTTCCCACGTGTAATGCGATCATAGAAAGTGTCTTGAAAGCTCCCGCCACTGATGCCACTGCTCTTTAAAAAATTTACTAAAATAGTTTCTGATTTTTTCCCTGTTTTCTCCCAATTTGGTAGCCAATTGTACCCTAGTATGATTCAATTCCCCATGCACTGCTGGGAATGCGCTGCTATACAACCTTGTCGGCTGGCGGTAGGAAGGAGTTATTTGTCAACGCGCGACTCCTCATGCCCCCGACCGTGATTCCAGCACTGCGCGGAGCCGCTGTGTGCGCATTGATTCTCCCCGTCCAGTCCCTCACCCCACCCTGGGAGCGGCCGCCAAATTTGCAGCTCCCTCACAGCACCCGCCATACTCGAATCTGGCAGCACCCAGGCGCGAACCCGGACCCTCGGTGTGCAACTGCATCGACTCAAAGTCGATGCTTTTACCGCTGCGCCACCGCGGTGCTCCTGTGACGCCACTTCTACAACACCGCCGTGCGTCTGCTTTGCCCCATCAGAGGTTTAAAGTTTAAAGATTAAAAATCTCCCAGGCTGAGATTTCGCAAACACTGCTTTTTCAGGAAGTGGTAATCCTGATAAATCCCCGTAAAGAAATGCAAGTAGAGCCCCTTCACATATCAATGTGACTTAATAACATTTCCTGTTTGTTGACTGCAGATAAGAGCTGGCCGCACATTTAAAAATGAACTGATTCCAATCAATGGCAAGCAGACATCAAAGAGTAAAATCTGAGACAAAATGGTCTTCATTTACTCCTCGTGTCACTGCCGCCTGTCATGTTATCTCTAAGCGGGATCTCACTGTACGGGGCCTGCACAAAGCCCGCTATAGCTTCAAAAGCTCTGCTCGGTAACACTGGAAGGAATTATAGGTCCGGCTCACCAAGTGTACGTCTTCCCCCATTAGGTTCAAACGCCAGTGTATATAAGATCAAATCTGTTGATTTCTTTCAAAGTTTGTGAACGGGAGAGAGCTACAGGACAAGCAGACAAAGAGATGCAAGGGAAAGATGGGAAGGGAGGGAGGAGAAAGGGGAGCGCAGTCTGATTTGATTTCTTGCTCAGATATAATGGCCGTTCGTTTTCTATTAATCTTCCTCTCGCAGAGCGGTGAAGGCAGATCGGGTATTAGAATCTTGCCACCGGGCACTGCACAAGCCATTAAAACATCATTACCATCATCTTCGATTATGCTGGCGATGCGCTGAAGGAATTACCTTCATAATGAGACCAACCTGAGACTCACTGGAGGATAGCTCGCCACCCGAATCCTCCGCGTGTGGCCCTCGCTCGGGGGCCCGCGTAGGGGCCGGGGCGCGGACGCAAAGCGGTGTCACGGCCCCGAGATCCCTCCCGCTAACCCCGCTGACCGAACCTGTTCTCCGCGTGATGACATAATCGTGCTCGCCGTAGCTTCTCGCTCTGCTAATGCAAGATTTGGATTTAATTTAAGCAAGTGTGTGTTTTTAAGTCTTTCACAAATGCTGGCCAAACTCTCGATTACAGTTTACAGATGCTGTGCCATGGAGGTTTTCCAGAGGGCAGAGGGAGTACTTATAAAGTTTCCTTCCACCTGTGTACTAGAGCAATATGTAGGAGTATATACAGTATATATATATATATATACATATATGTGTGTGTGTGTGTGTGTGTGTGTGTGTGTGTGTGTGTGTGTGTGTGTGTGTGTGTGTGTAAGCCACCCTCTACACATGCAGCGGCACCTATTGCCCCCACCGGCATCTCAACAGGGCTAATTGGCGAGCAGCACAAAAAGAGGTGAGCGCCCTTTAGACGGGGCAGGTCTCAGGTCTGAACGGACGTGCATGTCTCCGTCGTTTGAATTTGCAGGTTCCCACTGAACTCTCGCCTGGGCAATCAGAGGGGATTACATCTCGCTTGCGTAGTCGTGTCCTTGGAGTCACATGTGCAACGAGGATGGCGCAGAAAGTGACGCGGAGACGGCTACGTCAAAGCCTTACGAGTATGTAATTGGTTGCCAAATAGCGCGCGGCAATTTGACGTAGGCCAGAATATATAACAAGTTAAAAAATCATATATTTAGTACGAAAAAAATATTTGACCACGGAAAAATAATAAGCCATTAAAAAAATAGCAATGCATGGAGTTGGCATTAATATATAGTGGAAGTATTTTTTGCTGTCAAAAATGAATGGAGTCCAATGGGGAAACTGCCATTTTGAATGCAAATTATAGATATCAGCACAGAGGTACTGAGGTTGAGAGCTAAAAGCTGGCTCCATGGGATTTCCCCACAGCGCCTTTTTGAAACCCCGCGAGCTTTAAAAATAACGTGAACTTTTTTCTTTCGTTTCATTCTGTGAACTGGAAAACAACTGCCGCCGGTTACCTGCCGCTGGTAACTGATTCGCTGCGAGCGAAATAAACGACCCAGGCAGCTGGGTTTTGCGCATCCTATTCTCCTGCGACAGGGTCTCTGTGCCATGCGCCCCACCTAGCCGGGAGTCCCTGTACGGCACCACAATACGCATAAGCTCCTCCACCGCAGCATCGCTAATAAATAGATGATTGAAATCAAATTAAGCCTGACAATTATCTAAGCCTCTGCATTCCAGCACGATGAGATCTGCAGGAGGAAGTGGGTGAACGAGGCCAGGAAGTGAACGCATCAGGCGGCGCGTAGGCCGATACAGGAAGCGCCCCCGTTCGTAATGCGTTTGATTAAACAGCCCACTGAGTTTGTAATTAACTCACTACATCAGATAAAAGCAGCGAGGGCGCTTGACAGACTCTCACATCAAAGTTCAGGGGTTAAAATCATTTAAATCATTTTCATGTCAAAACAAGTTACGAGATTAGCCTGCCTCCACCTCTAAAAGACAGTAAATGCAAGCATCATACGAATTAAGTCAGTCATCTTCCTGACATGTGTTACAAATTACGCATTATATATTTGATATTACGGAAGCATTAGAGAGCGGCAATCTTTTCAAATGAGAAGCATTGAAATAACAGCAATAAAATCATTATTTCACATTGTGCCATTGTCACCTTCAATCTATTCATTAGAACAGGACACAAAGTCATTATCATATATTATCATACTTACACCAGATATCAGTGTTTTAGAGGAGCATTAAGGGAATTATATTGTTCATTATATTACCTGCATTAGCCATGCCGTAACCTCGCATGCACTGGCTGACATTTGCGCGAACAAACATATCCATTTGGCCTTTTCTTTCTTAAAGCAAAGCGTGAATGCTGAAATAATTAGATATCCGCTGGGAATACATTTAATACAGCCAATATAAACTTGCTATAAGCAATATAATTGGCTAGTCTCTTCTTTTTCAGCAAATACCTTCTATTTAAAGGAATACTGTCAAGGAAATTCTTATGGAGAAATGGAAATATCCCCTCAATTAAATGTAATGGCTGGAATTATTGATCTGTTTCACATGTGACAGTGAGACAGACCCTTTTAATCTCTGAAAACAGATTTCTCCTTCTATTGCGTTATTTCTGAGCACAATTGTCGGCGAAAGGGAGAACATAAACACAGGACGCAGAAAGCCGATCTTCCTTTATGTTCTGTAAGAGGAGGGGAGGTTGAATTCGGAAAACTTTCCCTTCGTCGTGAATTTTTGGCCAGGTTTCTCTATTGACTTGGTATGATTCTCCTCGTGCGCGAGAAGGACTCTTGTGGCTGTTTGGGCACCTGCAGTCACGAAGGCCCCCCCCCCCCCTCAGGAACGATGGCTGTGAGTGAAGTGGTAGCTGGATGCACAGGCTTTGGAGGGGAGACAGTGCACATAGCAGTGATGAAGCAGGCCATTGGACATTCAAAACTACAAACTCTAAAATGTGTTACAAAACGAACAATGATGTGCAATAGCTATTTGGTGAATGCCTCTCCCATTGTCATTATTGCGTTCAAAGGTACTTTTCAAAGGAAAATTGACTCAGCGATTAAATGCAAATTTGAACTTAACAATTCTGAATATGTTGATGTTCTCCAGGGAAGAAACCGACCTGCCACGCAGAATATATATATCGTCTCATTCTGAACCCAGATCAGTCTGTCTGCACAATATGTGAAATATCTGTGTGTTTGTGTGTGTGTGTGTGCGTGTGCGTGTGTGTGTGTGTCCATGTGAGGGGAGATAAGATGTAATCGTATGTCTTCAGCAATTAATAGCAAGGTTATGCTCAGTAAAGCAACAGACTCTATGTGCCTGGTAAAGGTTAATAAAAGTTGGTCTCTGTGGGAATATGAATAATACATGAATGATAAAAAAAATTACTGATTCTACAATAGGCCGACAATCCACCTGTGGTTTTAGAAGCTACACTTTTTATCTACTGTTTTACAAGAGTGATTCAGCACGAGAACTCTGCTGCAGAATAATGAAACACCCCAAAAACGCTCACACACACATATACACACACACACACATACACGCACACACACGCACACACACACACACACACACACACACACACACACACACACACACACACACACACACACACACACACACACACACACTCCAAAGGAACTTTCCCTTGTCCCTCAGGCATTTCACCCAAGATTACTTCTCAGATGAGGGATTTATTTTTTTTACTTAAGTTACAGTATATGTGGAGATGCCAGGACTCCAAAGTTAATAAAGCATAGGGCCATGTTATTAATTATTAAAAGATACATGTGTTTCTAGGTGCCTTTTCAGGCAAATTCCCTCTTAGAACTCCGTACCATGCCGTTCGGGTCACACAAGTTCATGTTCATACACACACACACACACACACACACACACACACACACACACACACACACACACACACACACACACAAAATGCCACCTTTCTCTTTTTGCAAGGTGAGGCTGAACATCCATTTACTTAAAAGAGGAACTAGTACACTCGCCATCACAATAAATGATTGTGTCTCAGATTGCCTGAGACACTCTAACAAAATAAAGAAATAATTTCTGTCCTGTCGCCATGTACATAGACCTACAGCAGCTTAAGCAAATGAAAGAAAACCAGAGATTAATTTTGTTCGGCAGTCTCTCCTTGAGCAGATAACTTCTCAAATGGAAGAGGCAGACATCTTTCTTGCTGTCCCCGGCATTCCACTGCTTTTTTTTTGCCGTGGCTGTCATTCGTGTTTATTTAAGGACACCTGGAGTAGCTTCCTGGAAAATTAAACCCGGTACATCTAACTTCCTCCACAATAAATGTCAGCTCTATCTGAACCAGCTGCATCCAAGATTGCTGTACGGCTCAGTTGTCCTTGGTAAAAGATATTTCCTTTTTTGTCGCAAATTTGGCTTCGTGAACAGAGTGAATGGATTTATTAGAGGTGGACTCTACCAGATCCCTCTGGGATTGTCACACCTTCCAAGCACAGCATACACAAACATGTTATACAGATCAAATAATCTACTGCCAGCTAGCTTTCCCAGAAGGTCTTCTTATTATCATTATTGTTATTATTTTATTTTATTTAAACTTTTATTGTAACTAAACACAAGCAGTTGTGCTTATTATATGGCTAATAATAATAATGCCTTGCATTTGTATATTGCCTTTCTCACCAACCGGTGACTCAAGGCGCTTTACAATGATGAGGAGGAAACTCGCCTCTACCACCACCAAGGCTATAGCCTGCAACTCTAGAACCAGAAGAGACATACAGTAAAAACACAAGTAATGTTTTTAAACAAGGCAAATCCCATGGCAAAAAAAAAAAACACCAGCGGTCTACTTCTTAAATCTTTCTCAGAAGAACTCGGTCCAGTTTGGCAGCGTATAAGTTCAGACATCTCTTGACAGCTGTACGAGTAATAACTAGGATGTGGAAAAACTTCAAATTAAAGAATTAATAACCAAATGAAGAGCTCTGCATAGTGACCTCATTACGACGGAAACATTAGACGGATACAGTTTGCATACAAGAATGGACTGAGGCTATGGTCACGCTCCGTCTCTCTCTCTCTCTCTTAATTCATCACAGTAAACCTCTGGGTCTAGAAAACACATGCCAGAACATGTCATATTGATTTTTTCCAGAATTGAACATCGTGCAGCCCAACATTCCTCTTGCCCATTTACAACAGTTAGACATCAATCCATATCTTGTCCGTTGGCATCATTCCTTACAGATGGTTAAAGGTAATAACACACATTCCTCACCCTCGTCTATCTGCCGTGGCACACCTCGGGGCTCTGTCAACTCTTTGTATGATCCCAGCAGTCACTTCCACTTCAAGTTATATCAAACCAAATCATCGAGACGCAGGTATATATCAAATAACGTGTGTCTTTAACGTTGACTTACAAATGAATCCAAGTGTAACTTTTTTGTCTAACAAACAGCTTGGCAGATAATAATATGTTATATTATAGTTCAATATTGTGAAATTACATTTGGGAAGTAAAACAAAACTAACATTTTCATGTCAGACTTTATTTAAAAAGTCTGGACTACAGGTGTGACTCACTCTTGTGAAAGATCCTTGATATTTCATTGTTTGCAATAAAAGTGTTCACAATATGGGGCTAAAATCGCATCAGGTTTGATTCCTGGTAAAGCTATAATTAAACAGTAACATTTTAGAAATATTTATACACGTTCAGTGGCCTGGAAACTGAAGATGATTATTTTGAGAACTAATTCGCAGAGTAAATTCTGTCGGACAACCTCTCGCTGTAGCCGACCATGGTCGGCTAGCAATCACACGTCACATACTCAACCAATCACATGCACACACCTCGAATGGAGCGCCCTTTTTAAGCCAATAATTAGTTATCTCTGTACTGCTTGAATGCTGATGCGCTGCTCTTTGTTGCTTACGGCTTGTGTTAAAAGAAATTTGCTGTCACCCTCCACCACCCCAGCTTCCACCTGTTGTTTAGATCTGCTTTAGTATGGGGGGTTTCTGGTCATCTCCAGTTTAGCGGGAGGAGATGCCCGTGCTCCGGAGCAGTACTAAAGCAGATCCATTCACCGTCAAACTAAAATTATTATGCAGCACATTCATTCATTAAACATGTCATTTAAATACATGAGCTGTCCTGACATAAATGTTTCACTCCTCTTTTTTAGACACCACAGGTATGCTGATGGTTTGACTTTTAGTCGGTGTAGGGTTTGCTGTGCTGACTGGTTTGCCATTTTTCATAAGTCATTTTTTGTTAATACATACCAATGCATATGACTCCCACTACTCCACCCCCTCCTCCCAGTTACCTTCCCAGTATCATTGTAATATGCAGGCTTGACATAGTTGGGTGTTACAATTTAATATATCTCAATTTCTATAGATGTATTTTTGTAACTTCTTTTGATAAAACCAATAAGGTTCTTGAAGCATATGAGCAGCATCCGACATGGTGAAATGTCTGTCATTAAGGTGAAAATCCTGCCAATTCTTCATTTTACATTCTCCATTATCCTGTATTCTGATTGCATCCGTTTCACCCAATTTCATTGGGTGAAGCAAAACTCATGCAAATTAAGGACGATGCATATGGAACAGGAAGTGATCTGCAGGAAGTGATGTGTTTCGCGGCTTTGCAGTGTCCTAAATTATCATGACGTTTTGCAGTACATCATTTTGCATTTTGTTTTTGCTCCTCCAGAATGTGATAATGCACTGCTTCTCATAGAATGTGATAATGCACTGCTTCTCATAATCCTACCCCACAAATGACCCGCACATTTGTATTCAAAGTCGGTACAGGAGTCCAGGACATTTGAAAATATGGCATTATGTCTATTGTGTGTTTACTGTTTAATCCCAACAAATTAGGAAAAATCATATAGTGTCAAGATGAAAAAATGAGGTTAACTGGTTTTTAAGGGACGTCGGACATTGAATTGGGTCAAATTGACCTGGAATATAATATGAGGGTTAAGTTGTTGGTACAGAGAATTACATTGAATTTAATGCAAATTTTGATTGATACAATATCTTTTTTTATCTCCTAAAAATGTAGTTTGCTAAAATATTTTAACTTGGTTTTATTTACAGCATCTGTGCCACTTGTGGTAGGTACTCTGTGGGTATGATTGGGTACCCTCAGGCACATGGTTTTAGAATGCCCCCTTGGTGAAGACTTTTTGGAAGTTTGCTGTGGAAGCGTTTTCTCATTTCCTGTGTGTGGTTACACCCATACCCAAGTGACTGCTCCTTTGATGATTCCCACATTCAATATTTATATAAAAAATGTTTTATTAGCAGGCTTAATTTCTCCTAAATTAAAATGTAAAAGCTAATCGTGAAAGGCGGGGCAGAGCCTGCCATTAATTTAAAATCAATTTGGCCGCATTATTTCATATTTTGGTGAGATGTATGGGCCGAAGGAAAAGAGAGACATTTGTGGCACCATTAATGGTTTGGTGAAATAATACAGCAGTAGTATTTTATATGCTTTATCCTTGACACCCTCCCCCACAATACACAAATATCAGAAGTCATTGAACATAAACAGAAAATAAAAGACAAGAAAGAAAGGACATAAACAGACACAAATTACAGTTCTGGGGGGGGGGGGGGGTACCTTAACATAAATCCTGATTACACATTGGAGCAGAGCGGTTGCACAGTAATGACATACCGGGGTTCAGCCAGGTGACCGCAGTGTGTGGGGAATAAAGAAATAAAGCACTTGCGTTTCAAATAGCTGAATCAATCCTATGTTTGAGTTATACCCCGTGTCCGCTTTTTTATGAGTTAAGTTCAAGTATCTTCTGAGGTCATTCTCTTTCTCTCTCTCTCTCTCTCTCTCTCACTCTCTCTCTCTTTATCTCCCTTTGTGATGTAGACATATGCTGTGTACTGTATGTAGAGTAACTGCAATCAGTGTTGAACTGAATTAGAGCCCTTGTTTCCATGTTTTCTTTTATTGTTTTGACAGTGATTGTTTTTTTATTTTATTATTCATTCGGCATATTACCATTTTCCCTGTGGTCTTTGTTCTGGTTAAAGAATAAGGGTTTTGAAAGTCTCTCTCTCTCCCTCTCTCGCTCGCTTTTTTTTTTTTAAAAGGTGTTAGTTTTTTACCTGATAATGATATCAGTTGTTGCAATGGTTGATATGGTTTTTTTTTCTCAGAATTTCATGGAAAACAGTTAAATAAATGGTTTTTAAATCTCAAATATCTCTCTCTCTCTCTCTCTGTCTCTGTCTCTCTCTCTCTCTCTCTCTCTCTCTCTCTCTCTCTCTGTCTCTCTCTCTCTCTCTCTCTCTCAGTGCCATATATGTATCTGCTGTGAACGCTTGACCCTCCTCGCTCCGAAGCAGGACCCTCTCCTCATGTTGATCTGACATCAATTGGCAATGTCACTTTCCGTCACAAGGCCAACTCGCTGTTACCAATAAACACATCATATGTCAGGTCAAGTCCACACTGGAACCGCATCGCTTTTGTTGTTCTTTGTGCGTGTGCGTGTGTGTGTGTGTGTGTGTGTGTGTGTGTGTGTGTGTGTGTGTGTGTGTGTGTGTGTGTCCAATTTATGTTTTTAACACAAATGTATGTTTAAGCTTCAACATGTCCAGTGCATGCTATACCCATTTCACTTTACACAAATACTTGCATTTCTATCTGTGATATGAAGTGTAACAATGCCTCACAATTTGCTTGGGAGTCACACAAGAGTAAAGAGTCACTCATCATGGAGACATAAGTGGATTAGATGCTGTGCTCTCTGGTTATCTGTTGGAGTCCAGCTAATGAAGGAATGCTCTGATCTTACAGAACGAGTCATGTTTTTGGTGTGATATTTTCCCCTGAAAATCATGCCACTGCATAAACAGTGCCCAGAAAACCACACATGTTACTGTGATCATGTAGACCACTGCATAAACATAGCCCAGAAAGCCACACATATTCAATTCAATTCAAAATTAAATTCACTGAAAGCCACACATTATTACTGTGATCATGTAGACCACTGCACAAACATGGCCCAGAAAACCAGACATTACTGTGATCATGTAGACCACTGCACAAACATGGCCCAGAAAACCACACATATTACTGTGATCATGTAGACCACTGCACAAACATGGCCCAGAAAACCAGACATATTACTCTGATCATGTAGACCACTGCATAAACAGAGTCCAGAAAGCCACACATATTATTGTACAACACCCATCTCACTTTTTCTTTCATCACGAATTTGTTTGCCTGCACAGTTTCTTATCTTTCAAAAGGGGGAATAATAATAATAATAATAATAACAGTAATAATAATAATGATTCTAAAACTTTCTAGAGACTCCTGATCGTACAATGAAAACTGTAATTACTAACTAGCGTTTGTGTTTCTACAGATTAGCTGTCATGTCTTGCCATGTCCCCCAAAGCAGCGAAATGCTATCTGGCTGAGCTACGGAGATGGGCTTACAGACAGGTATGAAAGGCACGGTGCTACAGGACATCAGATGTTAGATATCTCTAACTCTCCCCATTTGGGAGTGAGGTTATTTCAGGAGGTGAGAAGTGGGAACACTGCCATCTAGCGAGAGACAGAGGAACCGCAGGGAATGTGGCAGCACAGCCAGAGCCCGGCAGCTGCGGTGGGAAGGGCTCGATTCGATTCCACTAAATTAATGTTTACAGTATCTCTTTCCATACATCATGAGGCCTGCTGACCTCAAGCTGTCCCCAATATCCTCACATCAGACCTGTTAATACCCCAACAGAGCTCGCCGGGGGGGGCGGGGGGGGATCGGAGTCATAATGCATTTCAAATCAAATCTGCTCTAATAAATGGGCACTCTTATGACCTTGTGATTGATCAGCCGGTATAACAGCCTTGCCTGGCCATTAATATGAGATAATGAGTCATTAACAAACTCCCCCCCTCTGTGCCCCCCCCCCCCCCCCCCCAGAGAACCCCCCCATCCCCCTCTTCCTCCGTTCCCCTGTTGTTGTCATATCTGGCATGTTCGGCATGCCTGCTTTCCAAAGTTTAATTGTACATAAACTGAAAAATCATGAAAAATTATTATGTACTGGGCTTAGTTTCGGTCCCCTGGTTCATTACGGAACAATTTGTGCTCTGATCAGTCACTGAACGCGGAGCGAAGCTCGCTTTCTCTTTATATTATTTTCCGTGGAGAACCAAACTCAAAGATCCTCCACAACACACAAAAACACATACGCATACAAACCCCACCCGCCACACACACATACAAATGCACACACACACACACACACACACACACACACACACACACACACACACTCCACCTCCACCCCATTCTGCTTACAAATTTCTACACTAATTTAGATTTTGTCTTTGGGGCACTGAGAATAATTCATCCCTAAGTGAAATTAAGCATGTCGAATTGCACTCTCATTATGGACTTTAATAATAATGTTCATATTCATAACAAACCAAGCAGGTCCTTTCATTTTGACACAGAGGATGGTTTAACTCTTCATTGTTGTGCTATTTTCCATTCAGCATGTTTTTATTTGTCGTATGTATTGTAAGCATTATTACTCTACTCCTGCGGTTGATTTTACTTTCATTCAGTAAGATATTACGATATTTTCTCATGTAACCTTATGAGAAAATATTACAATTTGATTGAATTAGTTCAAAAAAAGTTTCATATTAATGCCAGCTAGTATGCGAGTATTTGGAATCCTGGATTGTTTATGGCAGATTGCACCAAAAGCACGCTTATGCATCCGTTGAAATACTTACCAAGATAAGATTATTTTCTATTTTCATAAGAAGTGAATAGATCTGATGGAACCATGGTCGATAAACTCATAATGGAAGTATCCAGCCAGCAAGCTTCTGTGTGGACCTTTTCTTCTCTGAACACTTCCTGTTCTTCTTTAAAAAAAAGACTTGTCAGCAATTGTCTATCAATTTAGTTATCCAAGTATTTTGTTACATATGATTCACGTACACAGCTGTGTATTTATATAGAAGACACCCCAATTCTGTACCTTGCTCTGACTTTGTACGTCATACCTAGGTATGCCCTACCTGGAAATTAAATCTGCAGAATTTACCGTAAAAGCAGTTACAGTTTCAATCTCGTTTCTGTATTGATTCTCCCGGCCTAGATCAACACACTGTACATAGTGGAACCTGACGTCTACAGCCTGCCTGCTCATGCCCAGACTTCCTTATCTCAAGTACAAGACGCCTCTACTGGATCATGTCTACAAAGATTCCTTTAGACAATCATTGGAAAGATGTTAGATTATCTGTTGTTTTAGAAAACCAAAATAACTTTGCACACTGCAAGTACAGTAAAGTACATGATAATACAATTACAGTCCTTGAAAGGTTGATTCAAGCATGATCCTCTATTTATTTAAAATTTACATTTTGAGATTCTTTACAAAATGTCTACCATGCGGATTATGTTCAATGTCAGTTACTACTTAATGCATTACCACAATTAGCCACACATTATTCAGCTCAAGATTAATTACTCTCCAAAATGTGTGTGGGCACGAAGGATTTTGTTTCAGATTGTCTGAATGTATTGCTGGTGCTCTCATTTTATTATGACCACATAATTATTTGTATCTGTTCAGAAATTAATTGTGCATAAATGATTCGCACTTGCAAAAAAAAAACTTGTCAATTGTTATCGACTTGATTTGTTTTCAAATCTTGGATACCCTTGTATTAACCATAACCACAAATAACTAAATACTTTCTTATGCTTTGTCTCTTGACTGAGAGAGAGTGTGAGAGAGAGAAAGAGAGAGAGAGCATTGAGAGATTGAAGCACAGAAAGACCACAGAAGACACTTGACATTTTGCAAGAAGGTAAGACATGTACTGTAAGTAAAGACAAAATTGCTTCTAAACATCCACAAAACTGGAACTTTATTCTTCCTTTATCCACAGAGCCACAACTGTAAAATATTTAACGTCATCATCACATAGACCATAATTCTGGAGGTAATAACGAGAAATGTTAGGATCGTAAATATGAGAACATCTAAACTGAAAGTATCTACATTTTCATAAACATCAAAGGCACGTGAGTACTGATCAGTACGGGCGCTTATGCTGAGATATCGTTGGTTTGGCCCAGGGCTATGTCATTAGTTTACACTGACAGGGCATCATGAATGGTGGAAGAGTTGGCTTGGGTGTGTTCCATTGGGCTGGGTTTCCTCCAAGTACTGCTGCGTCAATTACTTCCAACAATGAGTCAAGTGTCCACAATCGAGCAGTCGTGAGATAGCAGTATGCTATATGAGTAGGGTATGGGTCAAACAGTAGTATGCTATATGAGTAGGGTATGGGTCAAACAGTAGTATGCTATATGAGTAGGGTATGCGTCAAACAGTAGTTTGCTACATGAGTAGGGTGTGGAACAAACAGTAGTATGCTACATGAGTAGGGTATGGGTCAAACAGTAGTATGCTACATGAGTAGGGTGTGGATCAAACTTTAGTATGCTACATGAGTAGGGTGTGGATCCAACTGCAGGATGCTACATGAGTGGGGTGTGGATCAAACAGCAGTATGCTACATGAGTAGGGTGTGAATCAAACCGCAGTATGCTACATGAGTAGGTGTGGATCAAATAGTAGTATGCTACATGAGTAGGGTGTGGATCAAACGGCAGTATGCTACACTTTATTTTTAACTGGAGAAAATTAAGCTAGTGCCAGCATGTTTCCCCATATTACATCTCCCTGTTCAATATTTCACTACTATCATTCATTTATGTTTTATATTTCATATTTGTAGAGGATTATCCTCTTATCAGTGTTCCCAGCTGAATCACTGTGTTTGCATAATACAATAAAACATCATACATCATATTGATGTATAGTAGCCTACATGTAAGAATGAAGCCATCATGGAAACACTATGAAGGGCACATTCAAATAAACTGCTCTAGCACTTTTCTTTGACTTTGAACAACAAATTTAAATAGCAGTCCCAAAGGTCACTTGCTAATGTTATTCTTATCAATCTTGCCAGCTGGCATTTCAGCAGCGATTCCAGTGGTTCCTCTTTTCATTTACATTTACATCGTCTGTCAGACGCTTTTATCCAGAGCTACTTACCTCCCCTTAGCTGGACTTAATTAGCTAGTTATAGCCACTTAGACCTATCGTAATTATCTATTAGCAGGATAAGGAATTTCATTTCATTAAAAATATTTGACTGAAATTTATTATTATTATAAGATTACCTGTCACGGGTCTGTTATGGACCGACCATTACGCTCTCATTAATTGCTACTTGGAATGTTGGTGAATTACGAATCTAAGCCTTTTTCTTCATGCGCTACTTGCAAGTCGCTCATGAGAGCATCAGCTAAATGCCTAAAATGTAAATGTGCAGTATATGTACTGTGACGCCAGTAAGTTAGTATAGTCCAGATGGAGGGTCTGGAGGGCCTAGGTCCCACAGGCCTTTCAGTTAGCATCTGATTAGCTTCAATGAAACAATTAAAAGTTGTGGCTGAATGAAAACCAGCACATCCGATGGCAACTGCTGATCACAAGGACTGGAGCTTCCCACCCCAGGGACGAGGGCATCTGGAAACGCAGCAGTCTAACGCAATTGTATGTAATTGTTTAAATAATATAATTGAATTTGTGTTATAACTGAACGCATCCCAAATCACAGACAGGCGGTCCCACAAAAGCCCCGTTTTCATTGTTCAGTCAGATTGGCGGCATTTACCGATAGCTATGCTTTTATTAGAAGGAACGCTGCCTCGATTACGCGCCCGGACGATGGAAACGCACAGGGGCGGAACGGGATTAACCGCACGATTCTAATCGTTACACCGGCAACGCACTTATCGTCAAGTTTTCATGCTCCAGTTACAGCTTCGGAAAACGTCATCCCTATTGGACCACACTTATAACAGTTTGACTTTTTTATTTTTTGTAATTATTACGGACGATCAACCTAAGAGCTATTGGAAAAAAAGCATGTCTGGAAACGTTAATTCCCAGTTCATTGAATTACTTTGTGAATTAATGTAACGTAATAAATAAAAGGCCTATAATTAAAAGAAGAAAAAAAAGGGACACTGAAATATTTCCTCTTTCCTTATTAAAACTGCTGCCAAAAAATTAGAGCTCCATTGTATTCAGTGATAAGATATTTTATTTGGCCCATAAAATTAGATCTCCCACAGCAGGTCCTTTTCCAGACAGCAGGGCACTATATTTAATCTCAGGAATACAATAGATGGCAAAATGGGGATAAGACTATCTGAATCCAGTATAATTCCAACCCGGTCTCAGGGCGAAATGCCATTCTGTTACTGCAGAGGGTTCATCTGTCATCGCTGACATAATACGCTTATTAGCATAGCAAAAACGCTATTCGATATGCAGCTCTGAAGTCCCTACAAGAGATTAAAAAATATTGGCAAATATTGACAAAAGGATAGGCCAGGCAGCAGCCCATCCAGAATATTGCATTCGCCCTCTATTTCGTTCTGGTATAATTGAGTTGATTATCCAATATTTCAAAGGATTATGATCAGAGCACCCTTTTTTTTGGGCGGGGAGGGGGTGAATCTCAGATCAGGGGTGTGTATTTTATTGCTTGTGCACATTTCCCAATGACATTGAGTTTAATTAAGATGATTATCTTTCTGTGTTCTCAAATCCTCAAAAAAAAAAAAAAAAGTGCATACATACACAAACATGATTCCACCCCTTCTGTATCCTCTCTATCTGAACTGTGTGATTACTACGAGGAATAAAGCTATTATGTAATAAGATGAGGATAAAATGTGGCAGCAAAGGAAATGAGGGGAACATGGACACATTTCCTGTGACACATTACAATTTTAACTCTAAATATTAAAGGATCATGGTGGGTACTTTTCGTAGAATTGAAGTCAGACAACAGGCATCTGATATTAAAATAACAATTGAGTAATGTAGCATACTTACAAAGCAGACCTATGCACTGACTAAACACCAGTGTAAAAAAAATACATTTCCCATAATGCAAATGAAGGAGAGTAGAAGAAACCTATCGCTATGCATTTTGGATTGGTTCAAAATAATTTGTTTTGCATCGGAGATGAGGTTTACTGGGTTTATCAAGGGAATTGATTTTAAATATTGAAGATCGCTGTGATGATGATTACTATGGCAACGACAATTATGATAATGATGATTAGGACGTGCAGTGATTTGTTGTCTATTTATATCCATCCCTGCTAAATGACAGCTCATTTCGGGTGAGCATCTAAAAATGCTCTGCTTCACCTGAAATAGTTTCTTCTAGCCTGAAAAATGTGCTCCTTAGCCTGAAAACATGCCCTTGTATGATTACAAAACTGACCCGAGGTAATATATGTGCTAAAATGTACCCTGCACATCAGCTGAGATAGAGAGAAAAAGGATTTATTTTTGCCAATTAAACTGGAGGATGATATTGCCAGACTCAAATTTTGGCTAGGACAACGGGGGGAATGCCACTAGTCTTTTACGATAAGTACTGTGGGACCATTAATGGACATGCTGTGTACAACCTCCTATCCAAAATGCAACAGTTCGGACAGAACATCCTGATATAGCCAGAGGATAAGAGAAGCCGGACGGTTCGGTTCAATAGACTTAAATATACAGCCGTAGAAAGGCAATGGGAAGGCCAACGACTGCAGAACAAAGGAGCCAACGGTCATTAGGACAGAGTGGCACGAACACACCCCGTGCGCCAGGACAAAGCAAATTAATTGCCGAGACCGAGGCCATTATCAGCGAGAGGCTTTGCACCTGGCGTAGATACAAGAACGGCCCACCTTTCGTTTAGCCTCCGGACTACGAGGCCTCTTTGTTATCGCTGTCGGCGTAGAATGACGAAGCACATGCCCGCTCTCCGTCACTTATCATTTCTCCGTGTGCTGTCATGCGGCACGTTTTTCAGTCGTCCTTATTTGTCACTGCGTCAGTGTAAATAGAGCGGCGGCCAGAACATCGGGCGCCTTAAGCAGGCCCGTGGAGAAAGGTGCGGAGATAACGGTGGCATTGTGGGCCAGCATTGGGGGGGGGGGGGGGGGCTCCTGTCATTTCGGAATAGCGGCGCGCGTCTTCCAGGTGGCAACGTTCACAACGCATTTGATTCATTCCCGGAGCTTCCGCAGTGATGTCAGCGCGGGGGCGCGGGGTGTTTGGTTTGGGGAGGTTGAGGAGTTATGGCCGCTGGCTCGGAATGTCTCCGCCGTGTCCAAATGAGCCATCTCATACTCACACAAAGACACTTTCAAAGACTATAGGTTCAGCGTGAATAAACCCTTTCCCCAATACACACAGAGGCAGGCAGGCACGCACACGTAGGCACGCACACCACGCACACGCACGCACGCAAGATGCGCGGACACACGCATAAACATAGACAGACACAGACACACACACACACACACACACCTTCCTGCTGCCATAATAAAAAGCATAGGTGGTAGATTAGCCTGCCTGTGGCTTCAGAGCCGAGTGCTTCTCTGTATTCTTCCCCATGGTTCCCTGATCATTTTGCGATGGGCTGTTTGATATGCTGCCAGTTCTAATGCTGCCAGTGTAATGTCCCTTGTCAACTCTGATAAACTCATAAATCTATCATGGAGATTTACCTTAAAAACTTTCATTACAGAAGTGATTTAAATTATCTTTAATTCTGGGGACAACAGGCAGAATACCGGGTTTAAATAAAAGCAGAGAGAACTTGGGGGGCATATTGGATTTTTGTCCCAGATCTAGAAAATCAGGGGTGGGATAATAACAAGGATCTGGATTGGTTAAGAAGAATGTCAAGCTTGGCACATATGGAATGCTGAAGAAGGTAGTGCCGCAATCCACTCAATGATCCAGTTTACAAACTGATCACTTGTTACTTCAACTTCTGAACAAGGTTACCGTTCCTTGAGAATATGATCGATAAATACCATGACAAATTAAACTTTTACTTTTTTTTTTTTTTGACTAAATATTACTTGTTTTCTTTATAGCACGTGTCATAATAATATCACGCGTGTGAAGTTCATTATTTCATCATTTCATATGTTTTACCCAATGACCATATAGGTCAGATACCTCACTGAGAGTTGCTTATTATGAACCGGTACTGGAGATTTTGTTTAAAGAAAGTGTTGTGTTTGTTTTTAAGAATTCATAAAGGTAGCATCCCAGGGGCGAAGCAACTTGCTCTGAGTTTTTGATTGCCCTGGAACCTGTCCCGGTAGGCTAAAGTCCCTGTAAGTAGCCTATTAATAATGACTGATAGGCAGCTTAACCAATAGTGGCGTGCAAGGGGAGAAGGCGGGGCAAAGGGGACGTATGGAGCTTTGTTTATGAAAATACGGAACAAATCGCCTCCCGTATTGATTCAATACGG
Source organism: Synaphobranchus kaupii (assembly GCA_029718625.1). Taxonomy (NCBI): domain Eukaryota; kingdom Metazoa; phylum Chordata; class Actinopteri; order Anguilliformes; family Synaphobranchidae; genus Synaphobranchus; species Synaphobranchus kaupii. Next base: position 58,163,303 of record CM056380.1, on the reverse strand, counting down.
AATGCAACATTTAATTCTCAATGACGGGACGATTCCATAAGGGACTGGTGGCTACGCATGAGTATTCATATGGGTGCGCCACACCCATGACACCCCCACTAATTCCGCTGTAGCAGCATCCAAGTGATTAACGCAAGGGCTCCTACTTGTCATTGACTTATTCTGCATGGTACATTACAATTAGCTACAGAATATGGGACCCTATGTGCAAAATCCGTTGTTGCATTACAGTAATTTGTCAATCTTACATTATGAAAAGGAGTAGAATGTTACACATAATGAAATATTTATTAAATTATCAAGGCGTTTTTTTTGTTTTGTTTTTAAATCGTGCTTCTCGCGCTTCCAGAGGAGGCCTGCATCCCTGTGCTCGTCCTCGCATAGGTAGCCTGCCAAATTTAACGCCGAGCCCCAATTAACTTTCCAAGGTGAGCGGAGAGTTTGGGCAGCCGAGACAGTTTTTGGAGGTGAGTGAAATGCAAAACAGGTTAATACAGCGAGACAGGCTTAATTAGGACTATTACAGCAGAGCCGGGAGGCGCGGGGCGGGATCAAGAGGTCATCCCCACAGCCTCACAAGAAACAACCGCATGATTAATGAAAACAAAAAAAAGTGATGACTGCTCAACTTTAAAGAGAGAGAGAGAGAGAGAGAGAGAGAGGAGGGGGGGGGGGGGGGTGGGGGGGGGGGGGGGAGGGGGAGGGGAGGGGGCACACCGGCAAAAACAAATCACAAAGTTGAGATGGCCCGGGAAATTGATCGCCAAAGATAAATGGACAAAGTGCCAACGGGAGGGCCTTTGAGGTAGCGGGGAAGAGGACGGCAGATGTGTTTACTCCGCCGCTCTTAAATTCAAAAAGGCGGCGCGGCGCCACAGGAACGGATGCTCCGCGGAACCATGTTTACAAGCACTTACCGGGCACAATTCTGCCGCAGAAAAGGCAGCTGACAGACAAATGAACTCCCCCCCGTGACAGAAAGTTTGAAAACTATGAAAATTATGGGGCGGAACGCTCTCGCGAAAATGTTGTTGAACTGCCAAAATGTTCCAGAACAGACGCCTAGCATGATAAGCATGCACTCCACACATCCCTAGCATCCCTAGTTCAAAACTAAAATGGAAACCCCCGTATTGATTTTCGTCCTTCACTCTTTCACATGCAATTACAAGTCACAATTCAAAATGGATACTGTCGAATAACACTTGAGATCAGGCAAGGGAAATCGAGGTTGACAAGAATGCATTGATTTTACAACCCGCGATGCACGTGCTGTGTATGTGTGTGTGTGTGTGTGTGTGTGTGTGTGTGTGTGTGCGTGCATGTTTTTGCATGCAGAATTGTGCATACGTGAAGCTTTTTCACGAGGAGGTATACTTCGTTCACGGCACCGTTCTCTTTTTCGCTCTGTCGCTCCCATACAGGCGCGCACATAAATTCCAGCGGTGGAAGTAGCTCAGGAGGATGATGGGGGTGAAAGAGTCAGTGCCTTAAATCATTGAGCTGTTCAGACAGTCTTGTCAGCCCCCGTTTCAAATAGGAAATTACGGAAAAAAACTCCCAGGGAAAAATCTTGGATTGCGTCGCCATTATTGCTTTTCCTCTCCAGTTGCCAAGATCAGATAACTGATGCCCGTCTCCCAGCCGAATAAGACACAAAAATGGTCCAAACGGCACGTTGAATCTAGAGCCCTAAATCTGCCTTTTGGGGCTACAGACTGATTGGTGACATTGCAGCTTCGATTCTAGACAATGCCATTTAGCTTACTATGAGCCCCTAGTCGCTGGACACACTGGTTTATTCCCACCAAAGTGCAAGATGGGTTTGAAAAGCAATTAAGCCAGGGTATTGTGTGTTAGTGAGAGCTTCAGCTCTTTTGTGACGAGTGCTAGTCTCTTCTCTACACAGCAAAAATGGTGGTGTACATTTAACACCCTGGTCTCATATAAACCCCCATAGGGTGTTAAATGTACACCAGAAGTGTCATTTTGAGACCGTTTTAGCTGCCCTATAGAAGTGAATGGAGAGCGACAAATACCCTATTCTGGATTGTCACCCCAGGGCAGCACAGAGCAACTAACGAACATATTTCGCCACCACTTGGACTCATATCATGGCCAGGTAACTACACAACCCAAAGTTCTACCAAAGTTCAGTTGTGCTTTAAGTAGCAGCATTAACAGTAACCTTAGGTGGTTTCCTTTGAAGGGGTAGCACAAGGATTCTTGTTAAGAACAGTGGTGGGAAGAATGGTAGGTTAAACCGGGTATGGCTAGGGTAAACCGTTTACTTCTTCTGAACGAATAATACTTCATTATAACTCCTTCAGTAGCCGTCACTTATCACCGCTTCAGCTGTCACATGCAATACATCGTGACCAAAGGACACGGACATGCAATCGATCTAAAGGCCGGCTCCCAGACTTACCTCTTAACTGATCAGAGGCAGGCAGTGGCTATGGTTAGTTTGATTTTGATCTTTCATTATCTCAGAAATCCTAATGTTGCAGAAGTAAGCAGAGCATTGAAAACACTACAGTTTCAAACTCAAAACTTCAAAATTGACACCAGTGTATTGGATATACATGTACTTTTTTTTTTTTTTGGTTGCACTAATGCGTGCATGCACACACACTCACACACACTTTTTGTACTACGCATGCATGGGCGTGCATGTGTATTGTGATGATGTAACCAACACCCTCACTTATTAAATGGAGCAATTCATCAAACAAACTGCTTTTTATTTCTTTCTTAAAAGGCGGACATCGGATTGTCCTTTGTTCATCCAAATTTTGTTATTGTGCATTAAATATTCCCAGGCCTATTTTTAGATAATATCATGGTGTTGCACTTGCTCTTTTCATTTTTGAATGCAATTATTTTACAACGGCTTGTTCCGTTTGTTATTTCATGTGAAAGTGAAACTTATCTGTACATGCTGTTCATACGCTTACATACCAGGACGGTGTATTAGCGGAAGCGCGCACTAGTGCACAGACTAAAGAGCTTAGCTTTCCCATAGATGCTTATAGGGTGCTTATGCTTTACGGGTTTATAATTTATGAGTTCCTGAAATGTTTTGACCCTCTTTGGTCAGCTCTTACAGCGGTGCCCAGCAGTTGTGGTTTTTCTGCAGCCTCCACCCCTCAGCTACACGTTATATGCCTTTAGCATTAGATAATACACTCTTTTGCCTTTATTCCTCTAAGATCCATTCTGTACTGCGCAGCAGTGAACGTAGCGATGATGTCGAGGTCATTGGCGGTCTGAACGAATGACGAAGCGCAACCGTGACTCTGCCGTCCTGGCAACAAAAGGCAAAGGGAGAGTACAGATGGAGCAGGATAGAATTCAGCAGACATCTTTCACACAAGCTGAGAAAAGGCTTTGAGTGAAATCCCCTGATCTCTGGCCGGCTCTCAATGCTATCTCCTGGATTCCCTTTCGGTTTAAGTAAATCCTCCTCGGTTACTCCTCCGATATCCTCGAATCACCAATGCGATTGTGCCGCATTTGAAAGGATGTCTCTCCTGCGGTATTCGTTCAGAGAATTTAAGGCTTATAATTAGATATTGGTTCAGCTTTTAAGGACGTTTTCAGCTGGCGACCAGCGCGACGCACATGATTCCCATGTCAGTTCATTCCAAGTACAATAGATAGCGTATATATATATGAAAAAAATAAATTCTAATATATAAATGAAATTAAAATGAAAAGCCTAGGCCAGCTGTAGCCCCATTCCCAGATGCAATGGGAATTTAGCTGGATTTGTTCCTCTGCTTTCAGGATCAATCATTTGGACATTTTCCATCAATGCCCTTAATGATAGTAGACAAATATTAATAGCAGTGCATCAACTCAGCACAAATCTCATTGATGGTCATTAAATTATAAGACTAATCATTGATTCTCAATAAACAAATAGCTATGTGCAACCCCCAGATGCCAGTGATTGATCAGTTGGTCAGTGCTATGGGATATTATAATTATGATCATAATTACCTTTATCCCAATAGTTATTGGCAGTGAAAATGTCCCGATGAGCATAAGGACTATTAATCTCTGATTACACAGCTAATATTTGGATTTCCTATCACTGAAAAGATGGCATGGGGGTTTTTGTTTCTGATTCCAGTTATAGCATTTCTTAAAAAAGAAAGAAAAAGGAATCAGTTCATCCTGTGTCATATTTTAAAACGAAAACAAAATATTGCCTTTTGGTTTTCTAATATTTAAACCTGTTAATCCTTTTAAAGATTGTGTCAGTGTCATTGAGACCAGAAAATATGTGAATGATGGATATTAATATTTTCTTTGTAGAGTAGAGCAATTTTTCAAAATTTTCACTGTGACAAACGTCATGACCCCCCTCCAGTGCAAATCCAGGGTTGCCAGATTTTGAATGTGTCAAAACCGGACAACATGTTTGCACACACACAGGCGAAGTTTGGTCGGAAAAGATCATGTAACCGGGCGGATGGGATGTCAAAACGAATCGCATACAGGGGGGTGGTAGCCTACATATAAAAAACAGTGTTATGTTTATTAATATTAGGCAACTACCAAGTTTTTACCTGAAAGTCATCCCTGGGTTTTTTGAACCTCCAAGTTGTCTATTATTGATAATTATAGCACAATTTCTACCTGAGTCCTTCCCTGGTCAAAGTAAAATTGAATGCGCTCATCCATTGTAGGGAAATGCGTGTGCTATCCCCAGTCCGTCACACACAATCACTGTGAATTCAGATTGTAGAAGCTGGTGATCACGAGAACACAACTTCTGTTTTGTCGAGATCACAAGATGAATAATTCCTGATCACGAGAAAACAACTGTCGTTATGTTGGGATCACAAGATAATAACCTGTGATCTTTATAACAAGACCAACAAAATATACAGTGAGCACCATAATTCATTGGACAGTGACACATTTTTTGTTATTTTGGTTCTGAGTTTGAAAGGATACAATGGCAATGAGGTTGAAGCGCAGACTGTCAGCTTTAATTTGAGTGCATTTCCATCCATATCGGATGAACCGTTTAGAAATTATAGAACCTTTTGTACATAGCCCCCCCCCCCCCCCCCCCCCCATTTTCAGGCATCAAAAAGTATTGGACAGTTTAACATAATGCAGAATAAAGTAATCATTTAAAAAAAATGTTTGCATATCCTTTGCATGCCATGACTTCCTGATGTCTGTGACCCAACAATATCAAATATCACTCTTCTGCCAGATATGCAGTAGATAGGGATGGATAGCTTGAAGGGTTTCTTCTTCTGACTTCCACAGAGTTCAATAGGAAAATTTGTCAGGAGAAACAACCCTTAAAGTGATCCATCCATATCTACTGCATATCTGGCAGCAGAGCGATGGTTTGAGGCTCCTTTGAAATCCTTTCAAACTCAAAGTGCTAGAGTACAGAACCAAAATAACAAAAAATGTGTCACTGTCCAATGAATTACGGTGCTCAATGTATATGCCGCATGGCTTCTATGGACTTCCGTAATATACCGTCGTTGTGTTTTATACAAATCTTTTCTCTCTGAAATCGAAGATGGTGTGCGTGACTCGATCAGTGAAATGCACCATCAAGTATTTTTGCAACAAAAAAAAACCGAAGATTACATACATTTTCTATTTAATGATACGAGCACGTTTGATGATAATGTATGATTTAAACAAAAACAAAAAAATGCTCACAATTCCAGAGAACTCAGCTTGAGTGTTGGAAATGTAACTCATGAGACTGGCAGGCGAACACAGTGTTGCGTACATACACAAGCTATCTCGGATGCTATTTATAGAGATGGCTTTGAGAAAAGACAAGACAAGGGGAGACCAAGTGTCCCATGCTTATTGTACTGTATGGTGTAATGCCATCATTGTCGATTTGACAAGCTGATAGATTGTTTTTTCTCTCCTGGCTGTCTTTTACGCTTGGCTGTGTTTCTTCACCACCAAGCCGCCCACTCCCCCCCCCCCCCCCTACACACACACACACACACACACACACACTCACACACGCACGCACATGGCAACGTCGAACAATGAAATCCGAACGATGTCTTCTGCTGGGTCATCTCACTCTGTTCCAGCACTGCTCACAAAAATCCTTCAGGAGGAACAGATATCATTATCCGAAAGCATAAAAGAATCATTACACTGTCAGCTTCGCAAAAAAAAAAAACTCAATGCCAAGCAGGGCGAGGAAGATATATGTGAATGTGGGACCGAACGGATTGTGTACAACCCCTTACCGTTGTTCTGTGCACGTGTTGTCGTGCACATATCATAAACCTCCACTGCTCTCCGTCTTTGCTGGGCTTCCAGTCATATCTGTACATCTGCTGCGTTAATGATGCCCTTCCCATCAAAATGAATGACTGGAAAAAATGGCAGGCCTCTCCTTGGCAACATCTTCAATGTGGAATGAATGCTGAAAAATTTTTGAATTACATGGAAAGCAACAAATTGCCAAGAAATAACCTGACCAAAATACTTTATGGATACTATATACACGTATATATATATATATATATTCCATATAGTCATGGAAGCCTACTTGTCCCATTTTTGGTTGCCATGTGCCTGACATGCAAGCTATTGGTGTTAAAATGTTTAAGAGCATTGTTTTTTTTGGTCATGTGATCCACAGTGTAATGTAATTATGCATGCTCTTTATCATTGACCAGCAAGGGCTTTCATGTAAAGAGTGTGATGAGGCAAATGGCTGACCAGAGACAACACAACAGAAGTGTCATTTTCACGTAACTTCTTCTTTAAAATTAGCCTGTAGGCTACTATACATACATCTTGTATTGAAAGTGGGACATTGTTCCTCAATGTCTAAGTCTCACGAATGATGTGTGTGACTCGCAAGCTCTGAGATGTCCACAGAGCAGGAGTAGATGCCCGATGATTTGAGGAGGATGAAACTGACTTTCTCCACATGTCATGATCTTGGAACCCAATCAAGCCTTCATGGAATATTATGAAATACCACCTCAAAACGTGTTCTCCACTTCCATCAACTCAGCATGTTAAATGAACTTTCTCATGGACGAGCGGTGTCGTTATTCTCATGCAAAAGTCCAGACCATGGTAAACTCTATGCCACAATCCATCCCGGTCAAAAAATGTACAAAGTATAATAATAGAGAATGTAATTTAGTGCAATATTCCACTCTCAGTCCAGTGGGAGCTGGTTGGGGGAAACAGCCTCTCTATTTGTACTTCTCAATTTCAAAAGCCAAGGACATATGGCATGTATTTAGAGAGGTAATTGTAGTGCTGCATTAGCATTCATGGAACCAGCATGTCATTGTAACAATGCATCACATGTAAGGCTGTGGAGCTCTAAGTATGAAACATGAAGCTTTTAGGGTTCGGAAAAAGCTACTACAGGAGTTGTTTAATTTAGAGAGGAATACATAGAGAGGTATTTCAACAGCACAATAATTCCGGTCGGAAACATCACGCTACTCTGTAAACACAGTGTTACAAAGAGTAAATGTTTTCATGTCCAAAGCATATTATCAGCCGACGCTGAAGGGCAGGAGACGATGTATCAACATTCTGGCATAAAAACCAGCAGCACAAAACTTCACCTGCTAAACTGATGAATCTCACCTGCATCTGCCATGGCAGCTGCTTCAACAACTACAACAACAACAACAGTATTCATGATATGCCATGCCGTTGAGCTCTGAGAGGGAAATAATTTGATCATATATTATATTCTGCGTTTTTGACATCCGTTCGGATCTTTTTTTAATGTTTAAGAAGTGCCCGCTTTAATCTGCGTCATGTTTAAAAAGCTATTTAACATGCTTGGATAAGTGATGCCTAAACAAAGGTGACATTTGTTTGATGGCTACAAATAGTAGTCGAGCAATGTAATGGCCCTAGCAACAGCGAGCACTTCTATCTTAATAAACACACGTTTTTGAAAGAAGGCACTTTTGCCTTCAATGAAGGAAAAATGCGGGATGGAATATGTCACGTCGTATAGGGGCGACCTGGAATGTTTTACACATGGCGCCGTGGAAGAAAAATACCAATGCTTCTGTAGAGAAGCATTGATATGGAATATGCAACAATGATTACGTTCTCTTGACAGACGGCCACAATTTTAGAGTCTCCTGTGTTACTAAGTTTCTAAAGTACTAAAGTAGGCTGAAAATTGGCCCCCAATGCAGGTCTTCAATCGCCTGTGTTCTGCATAATTTCTGTCTTATGTGACAGATTTATTGGCTTTGTGTGTCCCTACAGTTACCTACTGTGATTGAAAAGTGTTCTGAAATACTATAATGAAATATATTGGAATACATTAATAATATGCATCACACAAAAAAAAAGAAAAAAAACATTGGGCCTCATTCACCAACCATTCTATGGACAAATGTATTCTTAAGACTTGTTTAAAAACGTTTTCATGAACATTCTGGCATTCACCAATGTCTTTTTACTTGGGATTTTTTCTTGGGTAGAACAAAAGCTCTGAACACAAACATCAGATAATCACGAAATGTTTGTAAAAACGTTTTAAAGAAAGTCTTAAGGACACATTTATTCATACAGTGATTGGTAAATGAAACCCGTTGTATTTTCCGTTGTAACTTCCTACCATTTGATATGTTTAAAATTAGTTATGCATTCCTAATAGCTACATTTCTGTCTTTGTTTCATTAGTCTTAATCATTACTTGTTTGTGTTGGGTAAGGTATGACTTGTGAAGTGCAATAGATTGTTTATTATGCATTCTCTTGCCATTTTATTAGTCCTCTTATTTGTGCATGAATACAGTTTAATGAGCTATCAAAAGAAGGCTTTTTGGGCCATTACATCGAATGCTATTTCACCGGCCCTTGAAATGGTATCTTTAGGATCCTAGGTTATCCATTTACCTTAATTTGCTGCTTTCTCTACAAATTGTTCTAATAAAGATGTTTGCTTAATACTTAAACTCCTTTTATTGCAGGCTATTACTGTGCGGCAGGAAGGTAACCATGATTTAAGTTTTAATTTGATAATTATTACTTTGTTTTAACAAGGAAAATGTTTGTTATTTAATTACAGTCCCTGATATGAAGGGATTGGGGGGAAGGGGTGGGGAAGGGCAGAGCAAGGACTTGAAAAGGTCTTTTTAGAGCCATATCGATATCCCAACTCCAGGTGGTTCAAAACACATATACTGACTATATAACTTGCCATTAAGTCTGTGACTTTTGCAAGGAGATTAATTGTCTGTAATATGGTCTGTTGTTAAACCTATACAAGAGGCCAATGACTTTAGAACATTGAATGAGATCGACTGAGGCTGCAAAAAAAATGATAAGGATATAAGTATAAAGATTTTGTTCACTCAGTTTTAAAGGGCATAGTTGAAAGCACAGTGGTTAACAATCTGGGTGATGATGGAGATGATGAACTTTACAGTTGGACATGTCTAAGCTTATGTTCAATAATGAAAAAAATAAATTTCAGTGAATTCATACTTATTACTACGTATTTATAGTATCTCTGTACTAGGGAAACCAAGCGGTGAAGAAAATATAGACAACACTGTTAAAGCAAAAACTGTAACAACAATTTTGCAAAAGAGTCACTAGGATAAAAGTGCAACTGAACGAAAGTGAAAATGCACACAGGAATCCAACCCTTTTCAAATCAAGTCTAATAAATGATGAAACTGTATGTTAATATGATACATTTGATACAGAGAAAAGTGTTGACTAAGGTGTGATTTCACTGTGCATGATTGTAGTTACGGTATCCTCAAAAAACCTTGCGCGGAGCACCCCTAAAATCAACACGCTGACTTTAAACATTTTAAGAAAAGCAAAGCAAAGACCACTTGTCATAAGGACACTGGGTCAAAGACAAAACCATCAGCGGTAGGCCGAATCCCTGCGTCCATTTTGAACATGAAACAAAGTCCACTTTTGTTCTACACTTTTCCTTTAATCAATGGTTTCCTCGTTAGTTTCGCTCCATCCTTTGTCTTTGTGCAGTCAGTATATTTCATTTAGACAGTCAGTATATCTATTGCACTGTATGTGTATTGTATTGGCTGTGGATATACCGTTCATGATCTGACTGAAATCACAGTTAAAATGCAGGTCAAGCATAGGTCGAGGAAGTAATATGTGACATGGATTTTACATATACAAAGTGCGTCTGTGGGTCGGTGCAAGTCAAATCCGAGTTCCCCGGTACCCCATATGCGGTGTCCCTTCTCTCCCGAGTGTATAAATTGTCAAAATAAATACATTAGTGTTATCATAAGCTGTTCCTCTTTCCTTCAGGGGGAGTAATAAACATCTCATTGGGGCTACGTTATGAATTCATTACTGCATTGACTTTCTGGGTCGAGGAGGTTGAGGGAAGGGCAATGTCATTTGGAAAGGAAACTTGAATTTAATCTCATCCCAACCAACCTAGAATTCAATCAGTGTTTTTTTTTTTTTTTTTTGCGTGCTAATAAATCTGCATTGAGGCCCGCGTGTCAACTTAATGCAACATTTTCATGCCCTAAAGTTAACTTCACTTCCGAATTGTGGAATTCAAAATATTAATGTGTGAACTGGCTGCGGCCCACAGCAGCCCTGATCTTGTGGACCTGCTGGACCAGCCCATATGGAAATGTAATATACTGCAGTATATTTTAAATATATTGTGAAGATAATTTAGATATATTTACAATATACTGCAGCATATTCTTTTTCCATAGGGGAGGGCTAGAGATCGCTGATATAGCTGAATGAAATCCTTCCTTCTTGAGCGGAATTACAGCCAATGATGTGCTCTCCTGGACTGCCAGGCAGGATTGGCACCGACACAGTCAGGATTCAGTGATATGCCTTGGGGGCACTAACACAAACTGGAACCATGTGCCCTAGCAAAGCTAGCCATCCAGCAGCACTGGTTCTCATGTACTTGATTCTCTGGTTGTAAACAATATTTGGCATTTTGGCAGTGACAATTTTAGACACTACAAAACCATCCATTCAGATTGTTCAGTTTACTAAATGGTCCCATAGTATTCCTAGCCAAAATCCTACAGTAAATGGCTTTCTCCCACAGGGCATTTTTATCTGTTATCTGTTGTGTCTGATTCAGTGATTTTTATGATGTTTGAGAGCAACAAGCTGCGAAAGAGAGACAGGGAGAAATATTTTTTTTCCCTTCAGGGCTTTTCTCTGAGGTAAATAATGAAGAACCAAGGCACGTTACTCGGGTGATCAATTATCCATGTCACCAGATGGGTGAAAAAGTGAATGATTTTCCAAACACATTTCTGCCCGAGAGTTCGATCGCCTTAATGACAGCCATATGCTGACGGATGACAAAAGCTTCAAATTAATTAGGCTACAGAGATCTACCAAACCTGGGGGTATTCTGTTGCTCGCTTGATCAAATCGGAGGTCTGTGCCGAAAGCACTAAGGCCTGGCTTCAATCCTTGTTTTATATGGTAAAGAAATGCCTTGGGGGGTGGGGGGGGTCGGGGGAACTGGAGACAGTGATGGAGAATGCCTTTGCAAAAGGGGTTGGCAGCAAAAAATACAGACCAGAAAAAAGGCATTCTGTATCTGAAGGCGGGTTCAGGGACTGAATCAAAGTTGACCATGTAACATGTTTTACGCCACACAAGTTTCATCTCATGATGAACCGCAGTAGGCAACTGAGCACACTGAAGTAGCTACACTAAGGTGCCGGTGGTACTGCTTGTATCATAATTTGCAATGACTGGCGATAATCTCGCATTTCAATGAGACACAGATTGAGCATTTTACACTGCGCACTGTATTCAAAACCAATCACGTTCTAATTATGCATTGCATTGGAACAAAATCGACAGTATGGATTTTAACCCGCCACTTGTCGCATTAGTTCTATTGTGTATCGTCTGCCTGCCATTACGTCACTGTCGGTTTTGGCCCTGAAATCCAGGGTGCTCTGGTCTTCATTTGATTACAATGGAACTGCACAGTAGAAATGGACTAATGAGGGTCTCATGAATAGAGATCAGTGCCTTTGTGCAAATGGTGCTGCGCTTCAGAGAATGTTGAGTAATGCAGGTAGAGAAAAGGTGCATTTTGAATCGCTTGAATCAAATGCAAATCACTGAGATAATAATCACGTATAAATAAAGGTAATTGGGCATGAGCAAGCCATTCAGTGCTGTATAATGGAAATTAAGTTAGCGTAGGCAGTGGAACTTGCCGAAACTAAGGAAGGTGCCTCAAAGTATTTTCGTTAAAAGATGTTCTAAACCCTCAACTCAAAGGGCCCAAAAATTAATGGTGCAAAGTAGTACAAACCAAGGCCTCTGTTAGTTTAATATGTACCATTGAAAATATACTATTTCAAGTCACGTTCATTACACAGTCTGCAAAATTACTAAATTGCAAGTTGCTGTTTTTTGGTACAACCCATAGACAGAATCAAAAAGAAAATGCCTTCACATTCAGGTATTGTCACATCAAATAACCCAATGCGGTTTATGAATACCTCATGGCTCTAACATTGATAAATAAATCTAAAATAATTTAGATTTTTAGAATGTTTGCTTTTATTATGTTCCCTAATATACTTTCTAATGACGTTTGATTTTAATATTTCCTTCAGAAAATGTAATGGCGGCTGTAGAGGAACAGCCGCCATTAGGCGGGTGCTGATTTATATTTAACTGATTTATATTTACTAGATTTTAGACATACGTACATGTACCTTTGAGAAGTTACATATTTTTACAGAATATAATTTCACTGCCTAATTTGGTTTCATCATTAGCAACTGGCTAAATTTTGTGTTCAGGAAGAGTGTATACTAGAGACTGACATGAGGGTTCAGCACAGCTGAGGATTCTAAACATACAAATTTAAAGATATTCCAGAGACTCCATTGCTCAGGTGGTGAGTTAGCAGACACGACAGTGGAGGTTTACTGGAAGAAGCCCTGGTTATAACGTGCACACCCATGAAAAGGATGTGCATCGTATGGTAGCCATGTTGTTACAGTCAGTCTGTCACAGTCACAGTGCAGTGTCTATAATTGACCCTTCTCTTTCATTTCTTTACTGAATGCCTCAGGTCAGACGTCCATTTCAGGAGCGAGAGACGCGAGAGAAAGCCAGTGTGTTTTCTATCACCTTGTGGTGAACCGTTTTTATCATACGCTCCATGTGAACGAGGTCCGCTGCACTGGCGGAATTCATAAGAGGACACTGGTGTTTTCCGACCCGCTTTAAATTGGGAAAGGTACACAGCCCAGTACCCGGGCACAGCCATTCTCTTCATTGGAATGGGTTGCTGACATAATTGATGTTTTATATTAAAAGTCCAAACATGACCATAGATCATACAGATAAAGGATGGACCCCATTAGTGCTTTTAAAGAGTTCAGTTATCTCGGTGTGTAGAATATAACTCATGTTTGACAAATAAGAACTACAGTATTATTCCAGGGTTAAACAAGATTGCACAGACCTTTAACTCAAAGCTCGATCACAGATGAAGACACAAATAATGACAAAAGGAAACTCCAACTTAATGCTGCGCAAAGCATTTATGACTGTTTATGGAGACTTCTTTGCACCTGGACAAGTTGAAGGAGCACCGAAATAACACACACACTGCCTCAAGTGCGCCCTCCATTTTGCCGTCTGTAAATTTTGTGAGAGATTACCTGTCTCAGTCTTGAATGGTGGCTATGGACATTTTATTTGATTTCAGACACACTTTCCTTCATTCCCTTCATGCACAGAGTGGGGTATCGACAGTTAACCCAGGGGAATAGAGGCAATGCCTGTTTCTTAAAGCACACTTGAATCCCCTACCAACAGCAACACGAGGGACGGCCCACCAGCATCTCACCAACAAATCAAAATCTGCCTCACAGACCAAAGCATAGAACCTTCTTACCTTGTAAGTCCAATGTAGTAATTGGGTTCTAGTCATGTTATAGTGTCTAGTTTCTCAGGATTTACTAACTCATTAACATATCTCCCGGTGTAACGGCTTGTCATTGGTATGTGGCACGTTGAATATTTGGAGACAAAGTAGACATAAACATTATAAGTTAACGTAACATGTATTTAGTTATTAATTATCAGTCTGACAGGACTGCAAACCGCAGCCTGTCAACAGACACAGGAGACAAGCCAGATGGTGATCTTACTGTCTTTTTGGTTGATGGAAATATCTTAGGTGTGGCCTTGCGTTGGCGTCCAATTAAAGAGCTCTGTCAAGGCTGCGAATGTAAAACTGGCGCCATAATGAGCGCTGGAGTTTGTCAGTCTTCCTTCCAAGTTCAGAAGAGTCGTAACCAAGGACAGCAGTACAAAGTCTCCCGCGCATTCTTTAACCATGCCGATGAGCTTTTCTGGGCAGGGAATGAGACGGAAAGGCCTTTTCCCAGTTTGACCACGAGAAACAGGTTTTTTAAAACTTCCGTGTGATGCTCCGTAATTACAAGCTGGCCCGCGTGCTTCCTCGCACTCGTTCTCCTTTTATATCCCTCTCATTTGCTGCTTAAAGGAAGGGCTCTATGGGTTTGAATCAAAAGGTTTGAATTAAAGCCATCTTGCTTCAAGGCCATTACACACAAGCACAACTTCTTCCAAACTAACCAAAAAAAAAAAATGCAAATCCTGATAGGGTACCTTGTTTTAGCCAATTCCAAAATCAGTGTTTGGCAGAGTTGTTCAGTGAACGGGCAGTGGGCCAACTACATAGCTCGCACCTCTGGAAACTCACTCTGTAAACTACTATTTATATCTTTGTGTACAAGCTGATACATAATTACCTGTATAATTTCCAGTATAATGCCAGTTAGGCTTATTTTGCTTGCTTCGGGTACATGCGAGTGCACACAGCGAGTGCACACATTTTGTCTAAACCTGTCTGCTAACTAGTTGCTCACTCCTCTGTAGCTAAAAGGGGTGTCACTGTTAAGCGCTTTGCAAATGAAACGCAGTCTCTGTAGTTGCTATTCTACCTTTGTATAAAGGGAGTGCCCAGTGCCAATAGCTTGTGGAATTGCTCAGGGGCTAAGCAGCGGAGTACATTCTGCTTACAGTTCTCAGCAGGGGTCTGGATAAACTCCCTAGCTCCAATGTCTCAGTAACCACTGCCAGCTGGAATCCATCAAATCACTTATGAATTAAATAAAAAAATAAATAAAGTAACGGTTCATGTTTGATGCACATTGAGCAATAAAGCCATTATTCCTTTCACTCTATGGTTATGGTAGCATCCCATGGTATTTACAGTCTAGAAGGTGATTTCCCCTTGCCTGTTAGACAGGAAGTGTCGTCTGGGCAATCTGCTCCATACGTTTAATTCAAAATCAGCCAAAGCTGTGTGTGCCTGTTGGTAGACTTGGGTTGAGGTGGGATATGGCTTAAAGCAGCACTGCGCTGCAAGTGGAAGACAGGTCCAGTCATACCTCTGTGTCCTGCTGAGATCACGCAAGGGAAGATCCAAAGGGAAGAGGGCACACGCCATTTTCACCTGTCATACGTGAAATAGAATGAAATAGAGCCAAAATGGCTGTTTTCTTTTTAGAGCCATTTGAAAAATGACACTTTGATGGCGCCTCTCCTCGTTGGCTTAGTGGAAAAGGATGGGAGATAATTTAGTGCAATTTTATCAAATGTAGTGAAGTTGCATTTCTTCCAGTGTTCATGCGAATGGCTGCTGCTACAATTTATCCTTTATTCAATTTAACTTGCTCGGACAGATTCCCTTGTGGTCAGACATTGCAAAGGATGGACAAAGAGGATGTCTTATCACCCAAAGCTTTGACCTGACAATGTTCTGCCATGTGTTTAGCATAAAAATACTTTAAAAAGATACTGCAGAGCCTTTTTTCTTTCCAAAGACCTTTTTTACCGCTTCAATTTGAACTGGAACTTGTGAGTAGGTGTGGTCATATGACGATGATGCCACGTAGTCAAATATGAATATTCATACGGTCAAGGAGTGAAAGGGTGTGCCGATAAAAGTCAAAATATTAACGTTAGCAGTAATACAAAGCAATTCACATTTGAACTTGAACTAGCTAGTTAGCAGTACAAGGGTTTCAGTCTCAAAGAGGAAAAAAATACGTTGGTCTCTGCTTTTATACCACGTGCCCAGCCGAGACCACCCTAGGATCACCTCAACTCCACCCATTTTTATGTTAAGGATCTCTGACGTCACAAACCCCCGGAAACCAGCGTATGGGTAAGCCTACACAGAAACTCAGAAAACACCCATTTTGACTAAACATGAGATTTTCGGACAAAAACAGTTGTGTATGATCATAATCTAACCCAAAACATCGGGTTTTCAACAGGAAAAGTATCACTTTAAAACCTTAAGGTCTATTTATGTCAAACACATAGAAGATTGAATATGTTAGATTTATTTCTAAACATTAAGGGCCCTATCTTACACCCGGCGCAAAGCGGCGCTAACGCAAACGCAAGTGTCTTTGCTATCTTACACCCGGCGCTAGGTCCATAATAGCGCCTAACGCTTACGCCGTCAAACTAGCATGTTTGACGGCGTAACTCTTGCGCCATCATTAGTGAACTGGGCGTGTTGGTCTTAAGATGAGGAGTGGCCAGGATTCTTTTTGGCGTATTGCTATCTTGAGCCAGCAGAAAGCGCTTGCGCTAGAACCACCACAAACCTGGTCTAAAGTCATGTCGCAGTTGTTTACATGCTATTTTAACGGCGCATATAAGTGCGTCTACATAGGCGTGTGCACAACGCGCATACCCTCCTGTCTGTTACACACAGGGGCGTGCACAGGCATGACTAAAATATCTAGATCACAATGTGAAATATTATTATTGTGTAGGCTATATCAAAAATGCATAATAATAAAAGGTTCCATAGGTCCACATACCTTTCCCTCAGCGAAGGGAAACAATGCCACATTACATTGCTCTCAGCCCACTCCATCAACATCCAGGCGATGTGCGATGGTACGGGACAATGGCTATCCATTAAAAAG
Source organism: Synaphobranchus kaupii (assembly GCA_029718625.1). NCBI lineage: Eukaryota > Metazoa > Chordata > Actinopteri > Anguilliformes > Synaphobranchidae > Synaphobranchus > Synaphobranchus kaupii. The sequence goes on along the minus strand of CM056380.1, from coordinate 58,146,292 downwards.
GAGCTGATAACACCTATAGCTATCAAGCCTAATGCGCGAATTGTCTTTGCACCTAATGCGTGAATTGTCATTCAATGGAAAACTCGCGCACGGCAATAGACGGACATTTAAGTTCTGAAAATGCGCTTCAGATGTCATTACAATACAGCTCTGTTTATCTATGAATACAGCCTGTAAGTAAATAGAATGGTTTGTGACTGAAAAAAGTTCAAAACCTTGTCCAGTGAATATTGCATTTATTGTTTTTCAAATAGCCTAGGCTACAGCGAATTCGCTGTGCATAAGGTTTTTTTCGATAGCCTATGGTTAAAAAACGGAGATGTCACCATGTTAACTAAATTGTAAACTTAGCTATTCTTCGTCCTTCATATTTTTTTAAATTACAGTGACCAGGTTTCCATACTCTCACCGTTTAAAACCCAGCTGATTTCACCCGTTATTCCTTAACTGAACAAAACGATTTTAAAGAGAACTAAGCGTCTAATTAGAAACTAAAACAAATTTGCAGCACGTTACACAATTAAGTCACAATTAATTTTAATGCCATTCTCTGCACGTGAGCTGCATGTTCTGTTTCCCCTGCTGTAAATCGCACGTTTCACGGTCTTCCTGGGAAAGTGGATTGTTTTAAAGGATTACGCTACGAGTAAAACAGGTTGGTCACATTTCCATAAACAGGACATTATTAAACAAGGGGAAATATGCGTGAACTTATGGGTTGCGAACCTGACAGCTTTATTGTAGGCTATTTAGTGTCATCATTAAGGCATAATAACGGTATGTATGTTATTAATCAATATTAGCCTACTATGCAGGTAGCCTAATGAACTTTGGATGAAGCTTGAACTTCGAGAACAGCCTCTTGGAATTGATGTTTGACACTTTCATTGCATAATCAAACTAAATTCGCTGAACAAGCAGGCTAATTTGGCGTTTTCTAAGGTGAGACTGAAGCCATTGATAGCTTATTCTCAGCTGTTGCAGGTCCTTTTAGCGAAATTTAACCGCACATATTTTGTAAAATAACAGCCCTGTCTGGAATTACCGGGAACTCATAGGCTAATGGTTAGTCCGAATAATATTGATCATACTCCATTTAGCCTATTCCTTGATCACACTAAACACGCACGAGCATGTCTGTTTCGCCATCATAAGCAATCCGCCAAGGTGGAAAAGCAGGCTTTTAAAGGGAATGGGATATGACATTTTGATTGGTTTATTGAATGTCACGCCCAAGACACACCTATAATTAATGAAGCGACTAGGTTCAGCCCAGTTGCGCCATGCGCCGTGCTTAGCGGCAAAAAAACACGCCGTTAAAATAGCAAAAGTGGACTTGGACACGCCCTAAATGGACTTAGCGCCATGCGCTTAGACTAAGCGCCAAGATCGCCAAGATAGGGCCCTATATCTCTTCAGATTCGCAGTTGCTCTCTCTCTCTCTCTCTCTCTCTCTCTCTCTCTCTCTCTCTCTCTCTCTCTCTCTCTCTCTCTCTCTCTCTCTCTCACGCAACCACATAAACCAACCAAATTAATATTTTGCAAATGTAAGAAACAATATCTCAAACACAGCCAGTGGAGGTATTTGACAATACCATTTCCACATTGAGTCAAATGAAGGGAACAATAATGAAAGAGTTCCTGGTTATTATAGCTTTAAGGAATATTCAGAGTCCCGATTCTAAGCGTAGAAGTGTGTAGGCAAGACCTTTCCGCAGGATTTTAGAAACGGGTTCTAATTACCGGTATAATAATAACACTGCGATATCAATATAAAAGAAATAATGATATTCATAATGATGAGAGTGAAGACAAAGAGAGTGAAAATACCACCATAGATCAATCGATCCCCATTATTCTATTTTCTGTGATTAAATTCTGACGCAAACGTAGGAGTGCAGAAGAAAATATTGTGGCACTGCAAAGAGAGCTCTCTTTACATTCAACAGAATAAATTATGAATATATTAATCGTAAAAACAAATCACTGACAGATGGAAGGGTACATATGCAGAGGCAGTATTAAAAAAAATAAACGTTTAATATAAAGTTTTAGGAAGACCACTGCAGTGTACAGCAGTTTTTACTTAAAACGAACACGAAGGATAAAGGAGAACATGTTCTCTGTGTCTATTATTAAGTCACTTTGCTTCAAGTCTGTCCCTGTCTGCGTCAGCCGCGAATCTCATATGCACAAAGCCACGTTATCTCGATGGGAAATGGCTACATCTATAGCCTCTCCTACCCTCATAAACACGCTGATATATAAACACATATTTATATTCAATATATGAAGTGTATCAGGAATCTCTGGTTTTGTGGCGCGTCCACCAACAGGCCTTTGGGAAATGAGAAAGGCCATCCCATCTTCAGTGAATCTGGCCCTATTAGTGTTTGGGCACCGCGCAGCAATCTCTCAGGGCCCAATTGAATTTGGATTTCCAGGAACAATATACCGTAAGCCAAGTTATGTATAGCAAAGTTCTACAGTGAATGCACCCCCATTAAGCAAAGCCAGGGGTCTGCGGCGGTCTTTCCGCAGACTATTAACCTGTTCATCGGTCCAGCGAGCAGGGACATCGCGGGAAAAACAGCCGCCGGGGGCCCCGGAGGGAACGCATGTGACCCAAGGGCGGTGAAAGGCTCCACCGGCTGTCAGCCTTTTATTATCTTTTTTTTTGTTTTGTTTTTTCTCCCGCGGCGTGACGCCCGGGCTCCGTGACTCGGGACTCTCAGTCGCCACGCCGACTAAAATCCCGCCGTCTGAATTCTGTGTCCTCTATCCGTTCTCTTCTCCCGGTCTCTACTCCCCTCGATGCGCCGCGGCCACGCAAACGGCACGCGGATCATTTGCTTACTAAACGCTAAATCAAATTTTGTGCGTTCCCGCCCCGCTCCCATCCCCGTTCCGTCACCCCGTCTCTCTCTCTCTCTCTCTCTCTCTCGCTCTCTCACACTCTTTCTCTCGCATTAATCATCTCGAATAATAACGATAATAAGAAGAAGAAGTAGGAGAAGAAGAATGTCTATGTCCATTGAGGAACTCGGACGCGCGCTTTTATCTTGTCCGTCTCCGTGTAAAGATACGGCCGATCCCTTCGGCGGTGTTGCCGTAGCAGGGCCGCATTTGGAGCGGCCGACATCAATGCGTCGGCGCATTGTCCCGCGATTACATGCAAATCATACTCCGCCCAGGCCCGTCGTATCATTCGATGCGACTTTGATCATCTCCGGCGATTAAAGACTCTCGGGGAACATAAAACAGAGGCGCACAGTCCGGTCTGCCTCCACTCACAAATGCACAGGATGGAGGTTTATTAATAAAGGGGGCTTTGACGTCTCCCGCGGCAATCATGGAGAGTGAGTGGCGCACTGATGGAGACGGTAATAAGAGGAGACATACATCTTACCATACATTAGTGGTTGGGAGGGAGCATCTCCCGGGGAGAAACTAGCCCCCCTCTAAGCATCCATCACCAGGTCGCTGTCCACCGATAGGATTTTGATGGATCTGCATCCCCACGCCCGCGTTTGGAGCGGGAAAGGCATTTTGGGGGGTGGTTGACTGATGTCCCGAGCGTAACGGCATTCGGCCTACGACGATGCCCGGGGGAGAGAGGCGGGGTCTTTGACACTTCGATTAAACGTCACCCGGCCCCGACGGCCCAAGGTGGTTCGCCGGAGCGATAGTAGGTGGTCCGTTCCGGGCGCGAGATGAAGAACGGAACGTCCGCCCACTACCGTGGCCCGAGGCGGAGCAGCCTTTATCCGTACCTAACGCCGGCATCCATTTAAAAGATGAATATTTATATCTCAGGAGGCCTCCTTCAACTTGACCTAACGCCTTAACGCACTCCTCCATATAAGCCATCCAGTGGGAGCAGCACGGTCGAGTATAATGACTTTGCTGCGATTGACCTGCACTGGTAGAGGATTTTACTCTCTGAATATACAGAGTGCAAAATGGACAGAGGAAAAAAATATATAAAACACTCCAGGCTGATAACTCTCTCCAGTGCGCCAAACTGAAGCTTCAAAGCCCGCTTCTTCTGTTTAACAGATTTATCCTGTTTTACACTCTGTGTGTAAGATGAGCTGCTTGTATGTAGGATCTGCGACTTTACGGGCTCTCCGTCGGCTTCTGGTGGATTTGTGCCGTGAGCCGATATAGCCGCTCCGTGCACTAGGCGAAGTGCCCAGGGACCGCTAGCCTGCTGTTAGCAAGTCGGGTAGCGTTGGGGCCGTTGTCAGTCATAAAAGAGCAAAGAGGACCGCGCCCGTGGGCACAGCCGTTAAACCCGCCTCTCAAAATCATGGCTGCCAGTTCCATTCCTCGAGGCATGGATTCCACTTCAGCATGCAATCATACAGTTCGGTTAGAAACTCCTTTGCTGCGTATTGGCTCCCCTTCCTATTTCTTAGGTTTACCAGCTTGTCCTGAGGTGGTAGGAACTGCAGAATGTAATGTGCCTGTTGAAGAATGAATCCCCCCATCGCCACTTAAAAAAAAACCCTGCAGGACTTAATGTTATTCCCCTCATAACTTGCCGTTGAGCTAAAGAAGAAAATGGTGCAGTTCAATCAAAAGAAACTGAGCTGGCAACATGACAGCCATAATTAGCAGACAATGAGATACCGGTTACAGAGGGCAAATGATGCTTCTACAAACATCTTTACACGTTTTTTTTTTTCATATTTATGGTTTTCATTTTCTTAAGACGTTTTTTTTTGTCCCCCTTGGAATGATGTTTGTTTCATTAACCCCCCCTACATAGAAACGATTAAAAAATGCAGAAACTGTCACAGCCAATAAAGGGAGAATGTGCACTGCACTGATTGGGTTCAGCGAGACCAGCTTTCTTGACACCCACTGGTATTTCTATTGGTCCAAGTGATCATGTGACTTTTCCCCATGACAAAACTTCAGCTATCCATTTCCCTAGACAAATTTTTACGTAAGCGCTCAAATGAGTGTGCCTATAGCCTACTATGGACGGTAGACGGACAGAAAACTGATTAGTCCAGGGGGACACTTTATACGATCCACAATTAAACACACTACAATAATGGAGGTGTGGTCTTACATGCTAAGAGCGAGGGTGAATTATTTGCCAAGTTAAAAGATTGATCTGCTTCAATCGCAGCCTGTGCTCTCCAATGCTCAGTTATAATACACAAGCGCTGGGGAATCTAACTCTGGGGAATCTAAGCTGCCCTTGTATTTTACGCTTCCAAGCAAATGAAGTGTGCAGAGAATATACAGCACATCTGGTTCAGCCAAACCTCAGCAGTAGATTAAACTTCCCCCATAACAGTTTCACCAGCCTTTGACAAATTCAATTTTAGCTGTGCATATTTTAGTAATATTTATACGTACAATATAAAGTGTTGTGCATAACATTTTCTTTTAATATTGCAATATCTTTGCCAAAAAAGCAATGTGCAATGTGAGCAAAATTATTATTAAAATAAATGATAATACTATGTCATCCTCTATCCACCCACCCACACACACACAAACACACACGCACACACGCATGCAAACACACACACACACACACACACTCACACACACACACACCCTAGCGACAAAAATAAAACACTTTGCATGGAATTATGAATATTTTTGTAACTTTGCATATCTATCAACTGTAGCTTTTGACTTAAGACTAAGCAAGCAGCACACACAACAAATGTGATTATGTATATTCGCTATGACACAACTGTGTCATTTTATTTGTAGAAATACAGGCTAGGATACACAGTTATAATGAAGATACAGCAAAACAAACAGCTATTCTGTGTTGGAACCAAGTACAAAGATCCCAGTCATGTATCACTAGTAACCAGCAAGGAATGGCAACCATTCAAAGGTGTGTTTTGTCCACTTTCAGATATTTATAAGATAATGTCACCTCATTACAATAACTAAATAAATAAATAGGCAAATCAATAAATACATGTGTGCAGATGGATATGTAACTGGCTCAGATCTGCATAGAAAGAAAAGTGTTTTTTTTTTTTGGAACTGAATATCAATGTGTCCTCAGAATCAAGAAGGATATAGCCATATACTGTATGTTATCAATAAACAATACTTATAAAGTGACAATACTTTGGGGCCATTTAATAATCCTTCCTGAGCAGATAAAGTAATGTTATTTTTTTCCTGGGACAAATGCTTGAGTTCCATGGCCACCATTCCCTGTGCATTTCCTTTATATGAAATGACAGCATGCATAATATCTGTGCGAAATTGTGCTTGGAATCAGAATTAGAGGAACAGGATGTAAAACACGTTTACGTAACGAGCAAACAAATGCACTTATCATCTTTCCCCATCCATCGTAGTTGAACATTTCTCACTGCTGTCATTGGCATTGCCCAGAAGAAAAGCTAGAACAATGAGCAAGAAATGTTCTCTTTATCTCCAAAGTTTTTCTGGGAGATATGTGAAGTGAACCAGTTTTGGAAGTCAGGTAGATACACCTCACAAAAGTAATGGTTAAAAAGATGATCCTTCCAAATGTAAATCAGGTGTGTGTGTGTGTGTGTGTGTGTGTGTGTGTGTGTGTGTGTGTGTGTGTGTGTGTGTGTGTGTGTGTGTGTGCGTGCGTGCGTGCGTGCGTGCGTGCGTGCGTGCGTGCGTGCGTGCGTGTGTGTGCGTGCGTGCGTGTGCATGCTTGCACACACACAAGCCTGCATACTGTACATATTACTTGAAAATACTGCTCCACATGGAATTCTGTGAAGGAGACCCAATTATTTGTCTCTGGGGTGACTAATGCAGTTTGTTTGCTAAAATAATCTTAGTTCATGACCAGCTGTGCCACTGTCTCCAGCTCTTCTGTGACCTCCAAAAAAATATTAAGTTGTTAATGGGATGTTGCCAATAGCAACAAAAGCAGTATTCCTTCATTCCGTAAAGAGTGGGTTGTAAATTAAGAAAGCTATGTTAAATCACTTGGATTCCAGAAATATTACCTGCAGTTCCTCAGTCCCTGGCTTATTTCCTCATTAGATAGAATTTTTGTTCATTATTTTCTTGGTTACAAATGTATTCCATCAAGAATATACGTTTAAACTGACATCTTTTGCAGAAAATTGGTGAATGGAATTTAAAAAATAAGCAAATGGTTGGTTCTTTTGTGTTTTTTTATGCTTTTATACTGTAGATTACTCCAACCAGATGGCCATAAAAATAAATATGTTTTTTTTCCACCACACATTCCAGGCAAGAGGTTGTGGGGACATTTTGCAAAAGGATTTATGGGAGTTAGAGTTCTGAGCATGCCAAGTGCACTTCAAAATATCATACTCTGTATTTCACCTCCCACTGTGCTCCATCTGAAATGTTAATAACACTCAGCCTTTTGAATCCACCCCTTGTGAGCCATGCTCCCCTAAAGCATGCACTTTTATAATGGTCTGCCCCCAGTGGCAGGATTGGAAAATACACATATATCTCCCCTACAGGCCTGTTCTCTACTCTACCATTGCCACACTCACAAACAAATCTAAAGTGTTTTCTCTTTCCGTGCAAATCTAAGAAGCCGAAGGCCATGTAGCGCTTCTGCAGCAATAGTCACGGGAATGTGAAAACGCTTCAATTCAGAGACCTTTTGTTAGTGAGTGACCTTTACATTGTATGTACCACTGCCATTGTGTATGCTTTTGGTTGAATCTGTAAGTTCTGGAAAGATAATGATAATGATAAATAAATAAATCTCTCGTCAGAAGGATATCTCACAAGGAGTAGGATTTATACTGTGCGGCTACTGAGTAGAGAGGCTTTGACAGAAGAAGAAGAAGAAGAAGAAGAAGAAGAAGAAGAAGAAGAAGAAGAAGAAGAAGAAGAAGAAGAAGAAGAAGAAGAAGAAGAAGAAAAACTCTTAGATATGAAGCTACGTTATTTTGACCATAACAGTGTGTTATGCTGAGTGCAATGATGCAACAACCCCATCACTCAGAACGTGTGCGTTTCAATATTGCCTTTGTTGATTTGGGACATTTATTGCATTTTGTGTTTTGTCTCTGGAAATATACTGTAGAGTGAGAAAAATGCCATTCTTTTAATGTAGTACCAGTCAGGCCTTGGCTTATTATATTTTTCTTTTGAGTTGGTCAAGAATCCATGTACAGTCACAGGAATTCAACTGACTGTTTTCTTTAAACTGTTTAGTTCTACTTTGTTTAAATAGAGGTGTTGGATGTTATCTTAGTATGTTTATTTTAATATAAATAATATTTCCTTGACCTAAAGCTCAGCACTAGCACTCACTTACTTAAATAAACGTTATATGTGGAATTTGGAATGGAGATAATGTGTGGTAAGTTGTCCTTTTTGAACATTTTGTTTTACCTACAGAACTTTTCCTGAATGAACGGTAGTTCTATATCTAAATATAAAGAATATTAAAATGAACAGTGGATATACAAAACATTTCAACATTAAGGGAGCGAGACTGTCCTAAAAATCATTATCTCAGGGCAGGGGCGATTCTAGAGCCTATTCAGAGGGGCTTCGTTCCCTCTGTCTTTTCATCTCAGGCCCCCTGAAACTGCTTAGTCATTCTTTTCTAAAATCCATTTAAGCCCCTCGGATTTTGTGGTGTCTCCTCCAAATCCTGAGGTCTGGTAGACTGCCTGACAACAGCGGCAGCAAGATACAATCCACAAACTCTCCGATCATCTTTAATATCCAATCAGGAGCTTCCGGGTCTTCCCCCATCCCAGTCTTTCATTGTGCAATTGCTTGCTCTCTACCTTCAGTTCATAATTCAAGTTCAACTGTGTGCGCAGTGTGGATCGAAACTTGGATGTCGACTTGGATGTCACACAAGTAAGCGAAAGTCTAGATTGGTATTCTCTAACGCTAGATAATAAAAGTGTTTATTGATAGGGCTGTGGTCTTGGCTATTTCAATAGTCAATTTATTGGAAAAAAAAGGAAACAAGCTAGATAGTAACATTAGCATTAGTCACCCAACCCGCTGGAGCGATATCAAAATAATGTTATGATTATGTAATATAAAATAACAACCTTTAAATTATAGTTTATTTGTCAAAAATCACATGGCCTTAAAGGCAGACTATGCAGGATATTTAGCCTTGCTGTGGTCCTGTATTTACATTACATTACATTTTACATTACAGGCATTTAGCAGACGCTCTTATCCAGAGCGACTTAGACAACTTTTTTAGAATTTTCTTTTTGCATATTATCCATTTATACAGCTGGATATATACAGAAGCGATTCAGGTTAAGTACCTTGCTCAAGGGTACAACGGCAGTGTCCTACCTGGGAATTGAACCTGCAACCTTTCGGTTACAAGGCCAGTTCCTTACCCATTATACTACACTGCCGCCCTTGATTTACAATCAAGAAAATCTCCTCCTCCGTCCTCAGCCCCGCCCAGAAACAAAAGGTACCCGGCTTCGGCCAGGTAACGTTGCTCAGAGGTCCAACAGAAAACAACTCCGTGTCATTTTTCATTCCTTTGGTGAACTTCAGCTGTTGAAATCGACGAAAAGCAATTCCAAGGTTTAGTCTGGTTTTTGAACGAGCCCCGTCGGCTTGTCGTTTCGCTTCACCGTACTTGTCCTTCTTCACCTCCACCATTGCGGTAGATAGGTAGCCCCGCTGAAACCTGATTCCACCCCACAGTGTCTGTAGCCACGCCCACCACTCCACACACAGAAAAGAGTGTCACGCCCACAAATGTCCCAACCACATCTTAGAATATCAAATACAGGCAGAGGAGCATGGATTTGGCGAATATGCGCAAAGACAGAGATTGCTCTTGCATCATAGATATGACTGGGCATGTTTTTTTTCTTAAATAATATTTTCAAGGTAAAAATCCTGCCTATTATACCTTTAACAATGATCACTGACACAAATAAGAAGGCATAATTCCTCATTTCTTGTATGCTTTCATATGTGTACAATATTCTGTACAATTTGACACCGTAGAAGAACTAAACATTTCTCTAGCTTTCATGTGTCCCCGGCAATGTGAAAAAAGAGAGACTGGCAATAGCACAATGGTCATATTGAAAAGGTGTTCCCATGGTAACTAAAATGTCAGTGTACCCTTTGAACAGCACGGTATAACATAAGAATTTTACTCTAAAAAAAACGCTCTACATGTGTACTTCATAATAGCTGGCATCACAGTTATCAATGGTGGAGCTGCAGCACCACACCAAGGAAGCCTAAGGCTGAGTGAACTGAATATGAAAGGGCTTCCAGGAGACCGCTTCTTGCTTCATTTATTTATTTGCTTTGGGTTCATTTTCCTGCAGCAGTTTGTATTATTATTCTCAATGAGGACCTGCTCTGTATGCTAAATGCTGTTGTGATAGAGATAGGAGAGGACATCAAGCCGCAGGCATAAAATGGAGCAGGAGGACTTCATTTCTTCTTCCTTGAAGTGGATGAGACTCTGAAGAAGGGAAAGTGTATTGTTGAGATTGGGAAATAAGCCGATGTGGGTTTTGGTCACTCCAGCCATATAATATCATCAAGCCTGTTCTGTTACACCCTCCACAGATGTAGAAACTGAACTCAGTAACACATGGGTGTAGGTGTAGTATAGCAATGCCTTTTTGTAACTCTAATCATGTGCAGTAGTTATTTGAATAAAAATTTCCCAGCTTAATTATGGATTATTTTAAACAAATTATAATTTTCGTTAATTATTATTATAATTTTCTTTTTTTTATATAGTATCTTCTGATGTATTGCTGTGTGAAATTAATAAAATTAGTACATAAGTGAGTGTATCTACAGATCCTTTCCAAAAAATTAGAATATCATGGAAAAGTTGTTTTTTTTTCCATAATTCCATTCAAAAAGTGAAACTTTCATAGATTATAGATTCATTACACACAAAGTGAAATATTTCTAGCCTTTATTTGTTTCATTTTTCATAATTCTGGCTTACAGCTCCAGAAAACCCCCAAAACAGTATTTCAAGAAATTAGAATAGTGTGTCGAAAATCAGCATTTACTTCAGTTATTTCAGAGAATGAGTGGAGTGACTTGATTCGAGGAATCCGACAGTTGTAGCCCATGTCCCGGATACGTCTGTACGTGGTGGTTTTTGAAGCACTGACTCCAGCCTCAGTCCACTCCCTCTGCATCTCCGCCAAATTTTGGAATCGTCTTTGCTTGACAATCCGCTGAAGCCTACTGTCATCTCTTTTGCTTATGCACCTTCTCCTGCCACATTTTTCCCTTCCACTAAACTTTCTATTGATATGCTTGGACACTGCACTCTGCGAACAGCCAGCCTCCTTAGCGATGACCTTTTGTGGCTTATCCATCTTCTGGAGGGTGTCAATGATGGTCTTCTGGCCAATTGTCAAGTCTGCAGTCTTCCCCATACTGAACCAAACTGAGATAAACTTTGCAGGTGTTTTGAGTAAATTAGATGATAGTGTGACACTCAGTCTAAAACATTAATTCTCTGAAATAACTGAAGTAAATGCTGATTTTCGACACACTATTCTAATTTCTTGAAATACTGTTTTGGGGGTTTTCTGGAGCTGTAAGCCAAAATTATGAAAAATGAAACAAATAAAGGCTAGAAATATTTCACTTTGTGTGTAATGAATCTATAATCTATGAAAGTTTCACTTTTTGAATGGAATTATGGAAAAAAAACAACTTTTCCATGATATTCTAATTTTTTGGAAAGGATCTGTAGATACACTCACTTATGTACTAATTTTATTAATTTCACACAGCAATACATCAGAAGATACTATATAAAAAAAAGAAAATTATAATAATAATTAACGAAAATTATAATTTGTTTAAAATAATCCATAATTAAGCTGGGAAATTTTTATTCAAATAACTACTGCACATGATTAGAGTTACAAAAAGTTTCACTTTTTGCATGGAATTATGGAAAAAAACTACTTTTCCATGACATTCAAATTTTTTGGAAAGGATCTGTATTTTGAATTTGGCAACATGAGGTCCATTCACAAGGGTCTATTCAATTGTCCAAATATGTACTCACAAATGCTCCCCCACTCCTACCCATATTTTCATAAATAAGGTACGCCAGTTGGTAGCTTCAGTTTATTAACATTACATTACATTACGGGCATTTAGCAGACGCTTTTATCCAGAGCGACTTACACAACTTTTTTAGCTTTTTTTATTTTATTTTTTTATTTTTTACATATTATCCATTTATACAGCTGGATATATACTGAAGCGATTCAGATTAAGTACCTTGCTCAAGGGTCCAACGGCAGTGTCCTATCTGGTAATTGAACTTGCAACCTTTCAGTTACAAGGCCAGTTCCTTAACCATTGTATTACACTGCCGACCAAATAATAATCCTAAGTAGGATTGGCTGACAATGGAATTGATCAAACACTCCTGGCGGTGTGGTGCTACAATGCTAGCTAACCACATAGCTGCTAAAAGGTGCTTGCTGGGGGGGGAGGGGGGGGTGGGGGGGGGGGCCTGTGTTGAAATCTGGTGCGGCATCCTCCCCTGCACAGTTGCACACAGTCGCTCAATGGGCGGGTCGGCCCTGTTCATTTAGTTTCAGCTGCAGTCGCTATTGAAGTCTAAGCAAAAAATGTTTTTGCTGTCCTCGCTTTAGCCGAGTGCCGCAATTTAATTTACTTATTTTTAAGGCAATTTGTTTCTTTATTTTCTTTAATGAAGTCAATTTATCGGGATTTACAGTGTGCGTACATTTTTTTATTGCATCCGCTCTCCCTGTCTGACATAAATTTTGGGAAAAGACAGGTCCCTTAATGAGCTTGAAGGTGAAATAATTGTCAGTGCCAACTATAAAGGGAAGTGATTCCAATTTTTACCGACATATGCTGTCTACATGAATATCTGGCCACACGCCTGAGATACATAAAACCAGACCAGAGTAGTTAATGGTAAATGTTAAGAACTGTGCGACTGTAACACGCATCACTTAACGGTTGCCCTCACGTTACTTGTGAGGTTATCCTTGTGGTTCTGTGCTAGGCACTCTTGGTGCAAATGTAATTAGGGAAGATTTTCCCTGCAACCATTTAATATGAAGCATATGCTTCTGTATAATTGGTTGCATGCTTTCTTTGCTTAGCGTGTTGCTTCTTCACACCATGTGGTAGGCTACTTTCTATCATGTGACCATGTTCTATCTTGCACTTGTCCTCTTTGTGATATGCAGTTTTACACTATGTATTCTACCACAATGGTTCTGTAAGTCATTATACTTTAAACCATCTGAAAAAATGTATAAATAAACGTGACCTAGATGTGAGCGATTGATCCATTGCTAAAAGGTTTCCAATAGTGATTCACGTCGGATTCATCAAAAAGGCAAATCATTTGGAGGAAGCCATTGAATATCAAAGAGGAACGGACTCTACTATACATCAAAGGAGAAATTATGGCTGGAGAAAATATATATTTCCCCCTCTTGCGTTCTCTCCTAAATTTACAAGCACTGACCGTGTCTTTGTGGATGTTTTCAGCCCCAAAATGTCTGTGCACATCCCTGATAGACACCAGTCTATATTGCTTATTCTTGGCTGGAGGAGGAATGAGTTATCAGGAGAGGCTGGGAAGGAACTGTGATTGATTTACAGTAGCTTAGACAGTCAAAACTACATAGAAATAACCAGACGGTGGATATGTGGATACAATTGAAATGGTGGGCATTCCTATTTTGAGGGGGGTTGGAGCTGCAACATTAGCAAAGAACTGGGAGTAATCTGTACAAGTTGCCAAGAACAGCCGGCATGTTAAATAATTTATTGAACGCAATGACTCAGCACCGGTTGCTAATGGAAGTGACATGGGAGGAAACAAACTGTACCATATATCTCTATGGATTAGAATAACAGCACTATGGCGCTTAACATGAAATCTGAAAGGAAATGGCTGTTCAGTGCATTTCTCCTTACTCAAGCATGCCCTGCTTAATCATGAACTATTCTTAGCTTTGAGTTTTTTTTTGCAGGGGGAATGCTTTAATCAGTTCATAGTGTATATGTTTATATACCTGCTGGCTAAAATTTTGACCCTTTGATTTGGACAGAATTATGTCGTAGGGACAATTGCATGCAACAGGAGAATGGTTGGATATAATGTTATTGTGATCTTAATGAAAGAATGTGAAGGGGGGGGGGGGGGGGGGGGGGTCTTTCAGCTGAGCTCTGACACGTTTCTAGAACGCTGGTTGGTTCTTATTATTGCATCTGTACAGGGTTAATAACCAGTCCATTGTCTGTATCCTAGTTGCTGAGGCCTCTTGCCTTCTGAGACATGCAGTAAACTCTCTGCATCCATTGTAGGGATGAGTTTGGAGATCTTAGGAGATGACCCTTGTCTTGTTATGGCTCGTGAGGTTTCATGGGTGTTCTCACTCACTCAATGATCTGACCCAATCATACGGTTTAACTGGGGAGAGCAGCACCTTTGGATTGGTTGGTACAATTGTGTATTTCATAGCATATTGCAACTCCACTCATTATTAAGTGATCCGAGAACTCCATCTGATATCATTCACTGGAACCAAGTGTTTGGCAAAAAGCCGAACTATCTGTGACTATCTGTAAGGGGAGCACTGGGCTTTTCAATCAAGCAATGATAATGGAAGGTGGCCTACTCAGTGACCCCTGTCCAGCTCAAAGCCTTGCCCAGATAAACATCAGCACAGTGCAGCCGATACTGTTTTACCTTTGAGGAATTAACTCTAAATACGTTTGCATGGAGTCCCCAAGTGAGTTTTCATCATACAATGAAAACACCCTCAGGACCCACCTCCCTTTAACCATCAGATCTGTTGGTCTGTTTTATATAAAAATATTTAAAAAAAACTAATAAATTATTTTAAAAAATGCTTTTACTATCTGTACTTTTTTTAATATAGATTTTTATATTGTTTCTGTTTTGATTATTTTTAACTTTTGTTTGTTGTTATTATTATAAACGCAGAAGCATTGACATGGCCGTGTATATATTTCATAGCTAAAAAGGTTGTACATTAAAAATCACACGCTATCGGAATCACATCAGGAATCGCGCTGGGGTTAGATCAGTACATCAGTCACTTGCATGTCTTTTTGTTCTCATCTTTTCCCCAAACATTTACCGAAGCATAGACATTGAAGAAACTGCTGACTGAAGATCACTAGATTTTGACATTCTGCAATATTGATCTTGCTCTTACTGATTTTTCAGTGATGAAAGGAGATGCAGGAGAAGTGTTCAAAGATCATCTGCAAATTCCTGTTTGAAGTCAAACGGTTAGACAAGGTTCTGCTGAGGCATTCACCAATGTAAAACTGTGTTGACACTGTTCGGTTTTCTTACCAGAAATTCACACAAATTGTATTTATTTATTTATTCATTCATTCTTTCTCATACAGATCCTTTCCAGAAAATTAGAATATCATGGAAAAGTTTTTTTTTCCCCATAATTCCATCCAAAAAGTGAAACTTTCATAGATTATAGATTCATTACACACAAAGTGAAATATTTCTAGCCTTTATTTGTTTCATTTTTCATAATTTTGGCTTACAGCTCCAGAAAACTCCCAAAACAGTATTTCAAGAACTTAGAATAGTGTGTCGAAAATCAGCATTTACTTCAGTTATTTCAGAGAATGAGTGGAGTGGCTTGACTCGAGGAATCCGACAGTTGTAGCCCATGTCCCGGATACGTCTGTACGTGGTGGTTTTTTAAAGCACTGACTACAGCCTCAGTCCACTCCATCTGCATCTCCGCCAAATTTTGGAATCGTCTTTGCTTGACAATCCGCCTAAGCCTACGGTCGTCTCTTTTGCTTGTGCACCTTCTCCTGCCACATTTTTCCCTTCCACTAAACTTTCTATTGATATGCTTGGACACTGCACTCTGTGAACAGCCAGCCTCCTTAGCAATGACCTTTTGTGGCTTACCCATCTTCTGGAGGGTGTCAATGATGGTCTTCTGGCCAATTGTCAAGTCTGCAGCCTTCCCCATACTGAACCAAACTGAGATAAACATTGCAGGTGTTTTGAGTAAATTAGATGATAGTGTGACACTCAGTCTAAAACATTCATTCTCTGAAATGACTGAAGTAAATGCTGATTTTCGACACACTATTCTAATTTCTTGAAATACTGTTTTGGGGGTTTTCTGGAGCTGTAAGCCAGAATTATGAAAAATGAAACAAATAAAGGCTAGAAATATTTCACTTTGTGTGTAATGAATCTATAATCTATGAAAGTTTCACTTTTTGAATGGAATTATGGAAAAAAAAAAAACTTTTCCATGATATTCTAATTTTTTGGAAAGGATCTGTACATGGCTACATCCCATGCTCAACATGAGAGAGAATAATAAAAAATTATTCATGGCAAAAAATAAAATAAAAATCGATTAGCTTGCTAGCTAAAAATATTTTTGCATTACCCTGATCATCATCAATGTGGCATTTAGCCAGCTATTGCCCTGTAATGAAAATTCTGGGATATCCACTGGATCTGAACAGTAGGCAGAGGTGTATCAGCATAACCTCAGTAAAACCCCATTATCTAGCTAGCAAGCTAACTACACGCTGTTAAAAGCGATTCCCTCATCGATAAAAAAGGATGGCAACGGGGCCTCGGATGTGTCAACGAGAAGAGATGCCGTCACTGCGGATTAAGGCGCGTGAAACATGAACGCCGAGCATCTGGCCCTCCCTGCTGGAGGTAAAGTGCATGCCAACCTCGGCGCTGTTCTCAGACATGTATCTGACTCCAGAGCCATCCACACTGCTGTGATGCGATTTCTCCATCAGTGCTTTAAAGTTATCTAGGGTTGCATATAAGAATATGAGTAAAGCCCAGTGTTTCAGAAAGACAATGTAATGCAGGACTTTATTTATGCTGACGTTTTTTTTTTTTTTTGACAAAAGAACGGTGTTGAAACCATTCGGTTATTTAAAGCATTCAGATATTGTACCTGGAAATTGCATTAACTTGCGATGACATTCGTGTCATGCTATTAATATTAAGGTATGCCATATCTGAAAACATCGGCAGGAAAAATACTCGAAATTTCTATAGTTTAATGTCAACGTAATTTTTCCTATTTAACCGCTGCTGTGAATAAACCTGGAAGTCACTGCCTAATACATTTTAAGCATCAACTTATGTTAAAAAAAATGGACATGAACTAGATAATATGTCAGCTAAAGGTCCCTATGATTTATTATATTTAGGTGCATACACAGCAAAGAATGTTGGTGTAAATTTAATACTACTGGTGTACATTTAACTACATAGGGTGTAAAATGTACACCATCATTTTTGCTGTGTACTTTTATACTTTTTACAGCCTTCTTTGCTTCTCTGGCCATTAAGTTAAGTTGCCTGCCGCTTTCCCAGGGCGTTGGAAAACAAGACAATTGTGATGTGTGATCTGACAAAATAACTACTGCACATCCCATCACTTTTACAATGGTCACCTTGTGCTTGTCACCACTTCTTTACAAGAGGTTTAGTGATTAATAATGAGCTAAATGTAGGGAAAATATGGAGTAAAGAGCCTTAATTATTTGTTTTGAAAAAAGAAACTAACAGCATTGCAGAATGATGTTATGTTTGGTTGAAAGTATTTTATAAACAGGTGACAACCCTTCAGTCATCTTTTAAGTAAAAACATTCAATTTTCCATTGAGGATTGGATGAGTCATTACGTTCAATTGGGTAACTGCCTATTTATGTGACGATCTGTAACTAGTAACTAATAGCTTTTACAAGCTAATTGACATCAAAGTGTGTATAGCTTTATAATGTATTTAAAAATGCAGCTGAAAATATTTTACCTGACAAATTTTGTGATTAGTCTCTGTATGTGTCCAGAAGTTTTGCTGAGTTGTTTTCTTATATTTGTTGCAGGCTTCTATACGATAAAAAAAACATAGCTTCAGAAAGAGTTTTGGTCTCTGGGAACTGAATGTATGGACATTATTTAATCTAATGCCAATGAGAAAAAAATATTATTTTGTCATGCATTAACTATGGATACCTATTATCCTATTATAATAGAACTCAGAGTACACAGTATATTCACAGCAAAATGTCCAGTGTTAATTCAACTCCAACAGTGTTGCCTCTGCCTCTGGGCAGATTAGGCTCATATGTACACTGTTAGAGTTGAATTAACACTGGACAATTTACTGTGTAGTTATTACAATCATGTACTCCTGGACTCAGATTATCCAGAAACGTAAATTGCGCAAGAAGGATCAAATCTTTAAGGTGCCATATATCATCCTTGGCAGGTGCTACTATATCCACATTTCCAGTGGAAGGCAGTCAACTGTTGTCCGGGTTCATGCAAAGCATAAAGCAGGTCATGTATTGAACATCCGTACACTAGTGGCAAATAAAATGTTATAAATATTTTTAAAAATATAATTTTTTTGAGTTAAACCGCAAGCTTTCATCATTCAACAGGTGCTCGTTGCCAAACACTTGTAAAATAGCCACGTCCCACTAAAACAGACACTCAGCACCAGCCTTCATAGATCTGGATAAAGTACCAGCCCTCACCAGACCTCATAGTGGATGTGGATGAAGTGGAGGAAGCTCTCGTACGGATACATTTCTAATATGCAGAATCAGTTCAGCACTGATTAAATGCACTGCTCTGCATTCGTGGAGCTAGGTTGATTCTCACCGAGTGTAAGAGATAATTTCACACTCGCTGCTCGGATAACGTTTGGCTGGGCTGGCAGTGGACAGGCATGGATTTGCCCACGTCTCACTTTCAGTGTGATAGTCTCTGCTGTTCGCTTGAATCCTTGGCCCCGGCACTGATTCATAGATTAGAAAGCCGATAAAATCAAAATATTACATCTCCAGCGACTCAAAAATAGCAAACTCAGCTCAAGTAGTGATGTCATCCTAGGCTTGAATCAACAGCCTTTTAAAAGGGGACGGGAGGCGACCATTACCAGCCTGTTCTCTTTTGTTCCAATATAGGCATTTAGACCTGCAACATTTAGCATTTGTTTTTATTTGATTAGTCACCAATATGCTATGCCCCGGAACATTCCTTCCTTTTTAGCTGAGTTGCTATTTGTTCATAACTTGAAAATTGAAGTAAATGAAAGGGACTCCTGCACATTACGAGACGCAAAGACACTTAACAAGTGCAACGTCTCGGTCACATAGACCTTCTTCAGGCATGCCCTAAATGTTGCACTCATTAAATGTCTTTGGCGAGTATATCGTTCAGTCCCTTTCATTCATTTTGGCTTTTGTTTCTCCTATGCACCTGTGATAAGTTATTTTTCAGGTGTGTGTTTAGTACTTTCTTTTATAACTTTTTGTTTTTTAAAAGTTTTTAGTCTAGGTACATTTATACCACAGTATTAAAGGTAGGTTTATTTTTGCTCAGGAAGAACCTGCGGTATAGAAAATGGTTTAACTGGCAAAGATCTCCAGCACAGCGAAGCCCTTGTTTGTTTGTTTGTTTGTTTGTTTATTTATTTATTTAGTTGCTTTTCGCTTCGCTTTTTATTCATGTTAGTTTTGGTTTTATTGAATTCCTAGGACTTATGCAACGCATTCATTTATAGCCTATAAAGTATGAGGGGGATTTTTCATATTCTGAAGTTGTAAACTACCTGAACATTCCGCTCACTGCCTTCAAAACACTCCTCTAATGAGTTTGCAAATACATTGACCATTTAATTTCCCTGTGAATCCCATCTGCTGCTGACAGAGAAAAAGATACAGATCGATCTTGCTCGCAGCTTATTATAATGTTTCTGTTCTTCCCCCATTAAACTCACCCAGTGTTATAAACACATGGACTACAAATTCAGGTAATCTTTAAAAACAACTAAATATTTTAGTATCTGTTCTTCGCATACTGAAGGAAATGCCGTAGTTATCTTAAGCTTGTAAAAATGTAATGGAAAGTGTAATTCTTCAGCATAACTGTGATTCGGGGGTAGGTAAGAGCGCACAATTGAAGCGACACAAAGAACTATGATGGACCATTGCATATAGCAGAATTATATCAACATAAACATGATACATATATCAACATAAACACGATACTGACTTTCCAAAACGATTTATAAAGTCGGGCCAATTTAATATTACTGCGCTGTGCTTTAGTCCTTTTTTTGCTACGAGTCAGCATTGCCATTTTAGGTTCTTTCAAGCACTTTTTCATAAATTACCGTGCTCAAGACAGCATGTGTTATAGGGGTCATAAGAAGGTCATAAGACACATTTGTGTCTCAGAGGTAAGGACAAAGTCATTTGCGGTTATGTTGATTTTAGGCCCCAGCTGCTTCTGCTGAAAAAGATCAATGCCAGATTCCAGTTTATAATATTTAATAATTAATATTAATAATAATGAAAAATCAAGACAACGTTTCACCCCACGAATGTTCTTGATCAACAAAACTGATTATTATTGTCAATGTTCATTGAATTTTTATACAGATTATGTAGTTATGAAATCCTTTCGAAGTTATCAAAGACAACTTCGAGTGTTGTCAGTGCGTTTCATAATAAGTTAAACGTAACTTTACCTCAATTCAACTGAAAATAACTCTGTTTATCTCCCTGTGACACACGCTCACAACGCAAGAAAAGTTCCATGTTCCATATGCGGCACTCTCTCCCTGACAGTAATGCAGTCCTTTTGAGTTTTGCGATTAAATCAGATATCAATACATCAGGCGGAATGAAAGGGGCTAAAATGGAGCATAGCGATAAAGCTCGTAAGAAAGAGAAGGCGCAATATCAATTTTCCTCAGCTGGTTATTAGGCAGAAAATTGAAGCGAGATGTCGTTCAGCGCCCTTTGAGCCAGTGGCATTCTTGTGACGCTAAAAGCTTACCCCGTATACACTTCACTCGTACGGCAATGGCTGCCACGGCGATGCCATTCGCGCAGATAGGACCGCCTCTGGGCCCAGCAAAGTGCATTACGGGCTTGGGAATTGCCGATCTAGTTAAGATAACTCACTTGGCTGGAGATCTGAACAGACTTGAGTGCTCTGACAATATTTCTTTTTCTTGTATTACACCAAAAGATGTAAGGAAAAAGAGGGTGGATGTGTAAAGAGGTTGCTACATATAACAGCTTCATTACTGACCAAAGGTCTCCCAGTCCAAATCATATTAATGTGCACATGTATGGGACACTATGCGCTGCATGTTTAGACTGTGAATGGATGCGATGCACATGGATGGATGTGAGTGGATGTGACACGTACATTTTTTAAATGTATTCTTAGGTCAGTTACCTTGTTCAGAGCTATTTTAATCTATGGCCCTCTAGTCCAGTTGCCTAGTCTGTTGTTTACCTTTAAAGTGATACTGCAATCGCTTTTCTAAGCCCTTTTTTACAGCTTCAATTTGAACTTGGAGCCGTGGGTAGGTGTGGTTATATGACGATGATGCCACAAGGTCATATTATGAATATGCATACGGTCAATGAGTGAAAGGGTGTGTCTTGGTGAACTGACTCAGCCCCCTTCCTGCTCTCTGCCACGGAGCTCTCTGCTCACTTTACTCCACCTATTTTTATGCTAAGGATTTCGGGACGTCACAAATCCCCGGAAATGCAGTGCATGGTAAGCCGACACATAAACAGACAACACCCACTTCGAAGATTTTCGGATAAAAACTGTTGTGTATGATCATAGTCTAACCCAAAACATCGGTTTTCAACGTGAAAAGTCGGTTTTTGACTGCAGTATCACTTTAATAGTTGAAAATGTCTCTCTATATAATATATCCATTATGTTCCAGACAGTCTCCCCTCAAGCAATATGGATTTGAATTATTAAATTTGAGGGATCTCACCATCACCGTGTCATCAGTAAAGTGCGCACTTCATATTGGGGAAATGTTTGCGGCATTATAAGGCCTTGTGCGGTCTCCATAGTGGAATTGCCAAACACACTCACCTGCTGCAGCACACTTCTGATGATCCTGACTTGCGTTTATGAAAAAGCACAAATTGTGGTAATATGAAAAACTGGTAATGTGCTTATTGGCTGCTCGCCTTTTGGCCTCTATTGTCTCTAATGGTGCAACATAATTACTTCAGCAGCTACTCACTGCTCGCCAGTCAGCTCACCAGTAAAAGACACTACTGGCCGTAATTAACCCAGTCACAGCAAAAAAATAACTAAAATAAATAAACAATGAGGCGTGTCATGTTTAAAATAAGGGTGAAATTCAGGACAAATTTTATATTTGCCTTTATGGATACATTTTGGAGGAACTCTAAAGAGATATATTATTTCAAATGTTTTAATAAAGCCTGTTAAAAAAACATGGGGAAATGGCAGAAGAATATAAGTAAAGCCGCGAAAAAATGTAATTTGCTCCAGATTTATTGATCCAGCAAAGTCCTCGTGGTTCTCCCATCTCTGCAACTGGTAACAAGGGGAATGTCAGACTGCTGCCAAATCTCAGGCTTATTAATCAAACTGATTGCTTTAATAATTACAGCTCTAGTTTTAACTTGGGTAAAAGGATAGTGGTGCACACAGGTACACAAATCTGTACAAGTTTGTTCAAGGGTTGAACAACAAAAATTGGGTTTGTTAACAATAAAAGGATCTTTTAAACAAGTGGGAAGAATGCCTGAAATGTATTTTGTCCAAGGAAGTACGCTAGTATGTTTCATTCAAATAGAAATATGACAGGTGCTTCGGGGGGGATGTTATTTATCTTTTGTCATGTCTACCCACAGGCCACGGTCACCGGTTATTGCGGACGCGGTTTTTAAGTTACGGCCTTAAGTTTGCCGTCTCCATTATACGTCTGCACACCTTTGATAGAGCGTCATGTTGTCTCCATCTCCGCTTCACTAGCGGCCCGTGGATGTACTCCCTCCGGCAGGGCAGGCCTTTAATAAGAATGTATTCTATCAATGCTTTTAATGTGAAAACCCAATGAAGTCATTTCACGCTGGATTGAGCAACCTCGCTTCGTTATTGCGCCAGCCTCCGCGGTTCACGGAGGCGAACTTCGCCGCCTCGACTGATTATGCTAAATGTCCAATCAGCGCGACTTAAAACGCAGACTAACCTCTTTTGCATACGCGCGGAGCGTAGCGGGGGGGACGCCATTTCGCGGGGGTTGGAATCTGCGGGCAGGCCGCAGACGCTTCGCAATTACGAAGAGACGGGGGAGGAAAAAAAAAAAATGTAACGGTGCGACGTGCCCGTGTCTTTATTTGTACTTTCTGACGTCGCGCCTCAGCATGCGATCCGTCACCCGTGGTGTGCCGGCAGAAAAGTCTTGCAGGAAGGAACGCTCCTTACAACACTGAGGGGTAGTTAGGTGCAACACTTCTGCAACGGGAAAACGCCGCTTTAATGAGAGATGCACAGGGCTTGCGTCCCAGAGGTCAATTTGTTTTAAGTGAAAACATTCAGGCGACTATAATTAGCCTATGGAGATTTCTGTGTTTATTCTTAGATGCGCCTTTACCCTCAGATATGCCCCAACGAAAAAATATATATTTTATGGAAAACACAAGTTGGTGGTCGATCGTTCTCTTGCAGTGGAGTGTCTCTTTAAAGTCAACATTAAAGTATGATTCCTAATGTGGTTCCTCCTAGCTTTTAAAAAGTACCATTTTAAAAACGTAGGTAACCACCTAGAAAACTGACACTGCTCGCCCAGATCCGTAAAATCCGGCTTCAATTTGCACAGTGTCCCAAAACTGTCAAAGCGGATCCGGTTCGAAAATGGGCCAGAACTGGCCAGGATCCAAAGTTTATTTTAACAGGACGGACATGATCTCCCCGGCTTCGGGGTGGAGGTGGGCGGATTTGGCTACGATGTGGGCAGTATAAATTCAGTTTATTTACAGAATGTCAGTCGGAACATTCAGGAGCTGTAGTTAAGGTAGCTTCGGAAGTTTATTTACAGAATGTCAGTCGGAACATTCAGGAGCTGTAGTTAAGGTAGCTTCGGAAGGTCTAGAGGATGTTTACACAGGTGAAACGTTGTTTAGATAATAGATTAATGCCGTGCTGCATGTTAGGGGTGTTAGGGATGTAGCAGGGTGCAATGTGTGGAGGTGCACGGGGGCAACACATGCACTTCCGCTCCAAGTTGCGATGGTTTGCTGCTTTAAAAGGATGCAACCTTTCATTTCTGAAGGGAACTAAAGAACCATTTTTTAGTCTCTTCTTTTTCTCTCACACACAATTGAAAATGCAAGATTTAACAAACCACACACACACACACACACACACACACACAAACAATACAGATCACACGTATACATATCACACGCGCACACACATCACATGACCGCACACCCAATCTCAGCATGTCCATGTTATTCCTCCAGCATAGTGTTCCACTTGTTCCAAGTTGCCTGAGTGTAAGCCATCGTGTTGCTATTCGTGAGCATCGATGAGCACTCCATGACAATAACAGACTGCTTCCACTGGCCGTGAGGAACTTGCGGAACGTCTTCATCGCGTCCGTGCCCGTCGCCCCCCTGCCCGCGACAGAACGGGCCTCCCTTCGGTCACAGTCTGGGGCCCCCTCACACGGATTTGGGAGAGGGAGGCCCACGCGCCCGCGCGAGAGGTCGCTCGCGCGCGCATTGCCCCTGATAGAGCAGATGGCGCGCCGCTACGCAGGGGCCCCGGCGCGTGTGCGCGCTGTTCCCGGAGTGCGTCACCTGACCTACGAAACCGACGGGACGTTCAACCCACGAGACATTCCGCTGAATTCTGACGAGAGCAGAAGCAGGCTGACAAAGAGCAAATCTGAAAACAAACGCTGAAAACGTACTGAGTGAGACCGTTAGCTGGCAGCATCCAAATGGGACTGATATATGCGTTTATCTGGTGTCAGTTATTGTCAACGGTGCTGCAGTCCACTGAGTCAGTTTTTACACTCTTCCAAAATTGAAGATCCTGACCTCCCCGGGGGCGCAGAAAATGGCGGTGCGAGGGCGTGGAGGTGAAAGATCTGTAGGGGCGGAGATCAGACTGTTAACACATCTTGGCAACAACAGCAGATGGAGATGGAGGAGGACGACAGTGTCGGTTGTGCTCGGCGGCAGGATGGGAGGGAGCTTGCTCATGGCAAAGCTGTTCTTCGTCGGGAGAGAATTGTGAAGAAATTAGTCAACGAGCGCTTTTGACATCAGAAACCAACGGAGGGCAAAATCTGGATTCGCCATGGAAGGAATGCGCAAGATGAACAGCTGAGATTTAATTAATTTTACCTAATTAAGTCCCGCATTTACCGATGAGTCACTGGCAGGGAGAAAACAAAATGGGTACATTTCACAACAAGTAAACGTTGTTTGTCATCTGAGAAGAGGCCTGGAAATAATAGCTCAGCCCCGGGCAACGTGATCTGGAAAAGCAACGAGGCACTTCTGTGGCTGAAGTTTTCATCGGA
This sequence comes from Synaphobranchus kaupii, assembly GCA_029718625.1. NCBI lineage: Eukaryota > Metazoa > Chordata > Actinopteri > Anguilliformes > Synaphobranchidae > Synaphobranchus > Synaphobranchus kaupii. The sequence continues at coordinate 58,120,864 of CM056380.1, read as the reverse complement.
GCAGTCTCAGCAATTAACAGCGTGCTCTTCATCCTCTCATCTTTCATTCTCCGCCACCGCCATCTCTGGAGTTTAGAAGGGCATCGGTAACCGCCGTGATGTCACTGCAGCTCCGGAATTTTCAGTTCAGCTCCTGAGAGATGATGTTTTCGGGGTCATTATACCATCAGATCTTTATCAGCTTATTAAACAGACCTGGTTCAGGGGAGGTCCTGAGACCCGGAGCTCTGACTGATCTCCGGTCTTCTCAACATCAGCCTCACTGGAATGATTCTATGCAGCAAAGCACGCTGGCTCTCGGAGCCAAAGGGCGTGACAAAATCAATAAGATAATTACTACCGAAGTGTGCTTATCTCCTAAGGGTGCGGCGTCGGTCAAAGTTGCAAAGTTTTGGATGCCGAGGGCAAAAGTGTGCAAATGTCATTGAAATGGTTGTTCCTAGCAATTTCACTTCAGTTTTTTTTTTTCTTCAATTCTTATGTGAAATACGAAGTGCAGATTACAGCGCAGAAAAAAGTGCCACCGCTGGGAATGGAACCTACAGTCACGCAGACGGGATTGGTATATGGGTTTGTGAGTGGGCTTCCCGCTGGACTGCGCCTCACGGTCTCGCCTTTTTTTTTTTTTTCTTCCTTTTAGACGCGGACCTTGCGGCGCTCCGGGAAAGAGTCACTAGCTGCTGCAAAGGACCTTTCACTCTGGCCCACTTAGCATGTGACCTGTCCACTGCCACCTGAGGAAAATACGGCGGGAACTCGAATGGCCTGCTTCGGACCCATTCATTTTCACAGCGGGACGCTCTACTCACAAAGCTTCCAGTTCATTGGCCCGTCTCCGTCTGGAACAGGTGGCTGCATTGCAAAAAAATAAAAATAAAATAAATAAACGCTCGCAGCTGAAGCGTCTCGTCTTTCCCTCTTTTCCAGAGGCTTTCCCCGGGAGCTCAGACCGACGCCCGCGTTCGTGTCCCCCCGTCGGCTGGATGAGGGGCATCAGCTGTTCCACTGGAGATTGAAGATGGCAATCCCGCCGCTGACCGCGTTCTCCAGGGATCCGTCACTTGGCGCCCAGCCCCTCGCCCCCACCAGTCGGCTGAACCTCATCCCGTTCCCAGGAATGGGAACGTCATAACGCTGACAGCCGTTAGTTGGAACCTCAGCTGGAACCCAGTCCCAGACTATCACCCCACTTTTTGCACTATTTGTAGAAGTCTGGAAAACAATTAAAAAAATGTGATGGGTTCTGGGACAGAAGGGAGCGCAGATGATAAATTGTGGGTTTTGTATTCAGAGCTGTCGACAAAGTTTGGGAGTCCTCAGCGTTTGCATCTCATACAGCCTTCATAGTTTTGAATGTTTATAAGTCATGGTGTGAGATTCAGTCCTGAGATTTGCATGTGCATACAGCATGTGCATTTTGGCACGTCATGATTCCAAGATTAAATGGTCACAAAGTGCTGAATAAACACAACCTCCAGTAGGAATTTAAAAAAATATAACACCTGCGTACATGTGTACATGTACTGTGTAAAACAAATGTGTACGTACAGGTATATGCATGCATTTGTGATGGCTTGAGTGAGTGTATGTGTACATATGCATTCAAGGTTCAGTCTGCATTTTTTGTGAGTGCATTGTGGGTGCATGGCGCCTGTCGGCCGACTGTTGTCTTCCTTTGCTGTTGTTTTGACTGCAGAATAGTCTGTCCCCCCCCCCCCCCCCAGTGTCCCCAGAGGAGCCACGTCTCTTTGAAAAGTCACCCTGACACCTGCTGTGCACTCAGTATAAAAAAAATACCTCAGCCTCACTTCCCTTACACAGAGCTTGCAGCTAAACTGGTCTTTTTGAGCTGCCAGTTTCCAGGGTCTGATAAATGATTCATGCCGTTTACGGTACGCCCCCCACTCCCAATCCAGCACACCTCCCTCCCACACACCCTTTCCACCCCCCCCCCCCCCCCTCCAAATTCCTGATCCCCAGAGTTAAGGTGTTCTCTCTGAGAATGCAGAGGTTGATTAAAATAATTTATAACAAAACCGCTTTTTCATAGCGGTTAATTAAGAGGGTCATTCTTAAAAGCATAACTGATTAATTTGCTTCTGAAGAAACAACCGAGGTAATTAAACAATGACACTTTTTTTCCCTCTCAACTTTTTTTTTTTGTTACAAATATCGCTTAAGGGATTAGAAGGTGGGGGGGGGGGGGGGGGGGCTGTGGTGAAGGTATTTTGTTTCACTTTGATCACAATATCCTTTTAATTTTTGTTCATTAAAATGAGTGAAAGTGTCCTTGCAAAAAAATTATATTTCCTCATGAAAGGTTTCTTCTCGATGTGCAGGTCAAGGCAATTTGCGAAAGGCAATCTCAACTGGGCGCATGTGTCTCAGTTCTGTTACCAATTACAGGAAGTCCTACTGTATGGCACAAACCCCGTTCACCGTCCTGCCTGCACCTGCCTCCCTCCTGTGGATGGCATTACCTTCCCTTGTTCTGAGGTTAACTTACTGTCATCACCCATGGGGTTGAACCACCCATCCTTCAGAGATAGACCGGCTGTACTGCTACTCCATTCTTACCCGCCTTTCATTACATTGCATCCACCTTGCATTAGTGCTTATCTGCGCTGTCCTACGGTTCTATGGTCTCCCTAAACACTGGTTAAAAATGACATACATCACTGGGAAATAGTTACAATTAAAAAAGACCTAAAGGGTAGTTTGGGTCTATGAGCTGAAACAACCAAGATCAAGCACACACACAACACACACACGCGTGCACCTCACCACACACACACACACACACACACACAGAGACACACGCTTGACACACAGTGTGAGTGAAAGGTCTAAACACATCTCATGCGTTCACGTGGTCCCCAGGCTGACTGCCACAGTTCAACCACAGTTTCTTTTAATGTATTCGCAGCAATTGTGGAACCACGATAACAAAACAAAGTGTTTCAACGGCTTAACACCTCAGACCATATTTATCCATCATGATATAATGTATGTCTCTAAACGTAACCTTGGTATGGACAACCGGGAATGTAAGCGAGCGGAATTGAAATGACCGAGTAATTTCTTACAGGGAGACTATTTGAAAGGGCCCAGGGATGTTACGAACGCAATGCATTGTGCAATGCCCACTTTAGGCTTTACAATAAAGATGGTCGGCCTCGTTTCTGTATCGTTGCATAAGGAAAATGAATGAATGGACGAATAAATAAATCAACAAACAAATAATCAGCCCAGCCTTCAGTATTTATGTTCTGACGCCCTGGATACAAGCCATTATTAAGAGTAAAATGGCTTGGTTCCCTTCTATCAAAGGCCTCTGCACCTGGGCCTTTCTTTCTAAAGCAGTAAAAACTGGTGGGTTGAAGGCAGAGAAAGAATTTTCGCTCTTAGAAATGACAGTTGGTGCCGCACCCTGTACACAAACAGCATTGTTCAATTAGTGATATAACTGCATTGCTCTCAGAGACGTCAAACAATTGCTCGTTTCGTTTTTGTTTTTGCTCTTTTGTTTTGCTTTCAGGCCTTCTACCCTACCTACGCGCGGGAAGTGCGATCGTCTGTTGAACTTTTGTTTTTTTCTGACAACCTGAGAGGAAGGCATGACATTCTCCCATCAGAAATGAAAACACGGTCTTGCTGTAGATCTAATATAAGAGTATACAGGTCAACAATTCACTTTTTTTCAGGAGAGAAATGACTGGACAGTCTGGTATATATATTTAAGAGTGTAATGTTTCCCTATCAAAGGAACTAACTATCAAAGGCAAATGTCTTGGAGAGGAAGGCTATTCACACACACACACACACACACACACACACACACACACACGCACACACACACACACACACCACACTATAATGAAGGTGAAGGATGTATCCACAGGCCTGATTAAGGGCAATTTGTCTCAACTCTGTTCAAGGACCTGCACTGATACAGGCTTTCATTCTTCCCTGCTGCAGAAACAGGTGATTCTGAGAGCAAATCAAAGACGGAAAATAGGGAGAGAAAGAGAGAGAGAGAGAAATTAAGGGTAAAAAGAGGAAGAAGTGATACGAAGCGGGGAGGCCCACATCACGCTGATAGCAGCCGCGGGGTGTCTGGGAAGAGTTTCATGCTCCCCAGTTACCGACTGACACAGATGAAGAGAGGGAGAGAGAGAGAGAGAGAGAGAGCCTTGTTTCCTACTGTAATCCCCAACTAGTTATCAGTGCAGAGGCTCGACGCTCCTGACACAGAGTCATCTCAAGCTCAGAAACAACACCGGGGAAATGTCATGGAGCTTTGTTTCACCACAGCCCCTGAGACAGCCGGAGAAACAGAGAAGAAATAAAAACCGCAGGAACGCCGGCAGCCGCCGCGGCTGTTCTGAATTACGCCAGTAGCTTTTCTAACACGGCGGTCAGGGGAAAAACAGTGTGATTTCACCGCGGTGCACGGCTGTAACGGATAGAGACGAGCGTTGTCATGTTTGCCCGTTTGCTGTGTTCTCCCCCCACCCCCCCATACGCCTGATCGCTTTCAACTTCAGACCTCGGAAAGTAAACAGAATGGGGGTGCTGTACCGAGGCATGATTACACTACAGAGTGTCTGACTCGCATGTTCTACGGGCTGTAGAGAGAGGGAGGGGGGTAGAGAGAGAGAGAGGGAGAGAGAGAGCGGAGAGAGATGCTCAGCTACAAGCGTCTTCCCGTCTACTCTCCGAAATAGGCAGAGATTAGAACAAATGTAAGTCACTGCAAAGTCTGACTTTGACCCTCGAGGGATGGGTCGATTTTCCCCTGAAGCACGGCTCTGTAATTCTGCTTCAAATACAGTCTCGGAAAAAGGGAATGACGTTGATCTCTCTGACAGCAGTAATTAGGCCATTTAATTCTTTTGATGTAACACGCTAACAAACATTTGCTGGACTTCACAAAGAATAATCTCCTGCTAATTGTCAGTATTTAATGAGAAACTAGAGATAAAGGCTACTCTGGTCTTCCAACAGAGATGCTAAAATAAAGACTTATTGTCTCATGTTTAAAGGAGGGGGGAAACTAGTGTTATTGATAGTAGGCTTTTATTCACACAAAAATCTGGCCTGAGAATTAATTTAGTGGAGTTAATCAAACTCATTACAAAAGGAAGAAATATTTATCTTTGAAATAAGCTTATCTAATCGTTCTAAGAATTAGACCTAAATGGAATTGGAAATATATCTTCAAAGCCATATTACCTTATACCATTTTCTTGCCAAATTACTATATTACCTTATACCATTTTCTTGCCAAATTACTGAAGCTACTGTATGCATGGCTGGAGCTTAGTTAGTGCTTGGATATTAGATGTCCTGGCACCGCAAAGTTATAAATACAACTATCATCATTACAGTTTTTGAAGGCAGATTGGTAATTAACTCAGAAATCCACTGTTTATGATTTGAACGCTATATAATCTGCAAATAATGCCCAGACACATACTGAACAGCTGGCTGGAGGATGATGACAACCCTGGCAGGTTTGAAACTAGACAATCCTACCAGCAGGAAAAACAGAGTGCTTCGTGGCTCAATACTATTGTTCGCCCTAATGAATCATCTACTGTCCCTCTTAATATTTTAAGAAACCTGGTTTCCGTTTCAGACACTCCTTAACCCCTTTCACAGCGAGGGCGGAAACCGATAGCTACCATCACAATAACCATCTATGCCTTGCTGGCAGTCACACCTGAATGCTTTTATTCTATCAGGATAGCATTCACTCTGCCAGGATCGCTGTATGAATTATTTAAAAGAAGCAATTGATTGTTTAAATAAATTTAAGCATTAGAGTGCTCTATATGAGGCACATCACAATGATGGCGATCCCAGTCATAGCTATTGTTATCACAGAGGTACTTTTATAGCGATCATTATAGACATTTAATATTTACTCGAGCAATGTGTGTGTGTATTGATATAATTGTCTTGAACCATAAAAGAGGGCGCCGCTGCCAATATCTTACTAAATGCATTCGCTTAGTATTCCCAAGACACCACTGCTAGTTGATTGATTTCATTTTATTCCAGTATTGCACACAGATTTGCCCTGGCCATGTGAGCTATCACACTATAAATATGATATTCATGAACATTTACAAATGTCTCAACATAATATTTGCCCAAGTAATAGTAAACAAATTCCTAAGGGATGTGTGTATTTATTTATTTATTTGCACACATATTCTATCCGGTGCTGTCCTGCTATCTTTTGCTAACCTGTGATCCTGTTTGAGCAGATTGGCGGAGGGCACTTGTCGGGGGTGGGGAGTGGCGGGTTTGGAAACTTGTGTTTCCGTGGAAAGATTGGCAGAAACACCCCATTTCAGGGCCCACCTCTCCAAGGTCATAGCCTTGGCCCCCCTTTTCACCGTTTAACTGAATGGCCTAATTCAAACAGCAGCACCACAAGCTGAGAGTAACATACCACTTTCGTTTTATCCAGTTGACACAGCAGTCCCACCCCTTCTAACATGGCTGACAAGTACTTATGGACACAGTATGTGCTCCTGTCTCAGATAATTTATAGCACACACTCTTCCACACACCCCCGTTCCCTAGACTTTGCCCGAGACTATTAGCTAACGGGAAATTCAGCAGAAACTTCAAAGCAAGAAACAGGCCGAAGGCGTCACTGTGTTGGTTTATGTTTGTTTGTTTGTTTGTTTCTTGTGTTTTTTTTTTTTTCATCTCAGTGTCATTCCCTCTCTTTAAGCTCTTCTTCTTTCAGTGCTATAGTTGAAAGAGCGTGCATGAGTGTAAGAGCAGCTAGTGTCCCTAGAGGTTCAAAGCTGCAACTGCAGACGAAGAGCAACCGCAAACCAGCACTTTTGCAAACCCAACTCCGGGGGGGGGGGGGAGACAAAAAAAGAAAAAAACAGTGACTCTGAAAACAAATTACTGGGTTTTATATCCCTGAGTTGTTTTACAAACCTTTGATTCAAGCTTAAATCCCACTCCCTAGCATTTTCACACAGGCCTCCAAACAACCAAAAAGCCCCTTTATTAGATCTTGGCATCGCAGGTGGGATCGATATCGCCTCAGCCAGTAACTAAGAGACAGTTCCTGGATCTCAGCCTGCTCTGATCCTTATTTTTTATTGATCTTCATTACCTCACAGCGCTGAACGCACCCAGCTTCAGCGCAGCTGACCAGGGGCTGTCTTAGGCACACGCCTACAGGTGTGGAGCAGTCAAAATTTCTCCCGCCAAAACAACAGTTCTAATCCATAGCCGTTATTATAACAGGTGCTATAACGGTACACTTTTCAGGTATCCCTGTATGGCTCATTGTGTTATCTCTTTATGTAGCTGGGTATTTACTGAAGCAGGTTAAATTGCCTTGTCCTTGTGTACGATGGTTAGCCCCACCTGGTAATCAAACCTCCGTCGTCTCTCAAACAACTGGGAGTTTTCAATGGAAAATTCAGTACATTAAACTTTATTATTACGTTTTGTTTACGTGCTCATTCAAATGCACGATATAACCCAAAGGTTCTGACCCCAGGGACGCCGACCATTATATTGGACAATAACAGGATGTGACGAGTTTAACTTTCAACAACCAATGTTGACCTGGGAAACTGGTAATGCATTACCTGTGTAATCACCTACTTTAGCTGGTCAACTAGGTGCATATTAAGATCAAACCCTATACCAGCACACTCTATAGCTCTCCGGGACCAGGGTGGCAGTCTGGTGTTCCTACTGAAAAAAGAAACAGAAAGGTACACAGTAATAACATACACTGCCAGTTTCAGTATGTAAATTAATTATCGGTGGTTTGGGTCGGTCACAGATGTACAGGAAGTGGTAGCCTTCCTATAACCGGAATACTTCATATATTGCTGTCCTCCCCTCTGGCAGTGCTCACGCCCCCGAATTCCTCAACCGAGTGTTTACTGGAGCAGTTCAGGTTGCGTGTATATGAAAAATGTTAGCTATGCAAATTGCCCTGGAGAAAGGTGTCTGCTAAGCAAATGAATACTAATGTAATGGAGTTCACTTATATGATAGCGATAGCCTTAGCATGCTGCACTGAGGTGTGTAGCAGTCATCAAGCTGATTAAAAAACTGACCACTTTATGTTGAAGAATCACCCAGATTAATGGGCAGGGCTGAGGAACAATAACTTATGTGCAAGGCTTGCTGTCTTTTTTTTTTTTTTTAGCTTTTTGTGTCTTCTTCCAGTCTTATGGGAGAGTCTTTGTTATATGTCAAGGGACAGGTATATTAAAAAGCCTATATGAATGAATTTTATTGAATACGGAAGCTCTGGAGTGGCAGTGAATAAGGCTAATTCAATTTGCTTCCTGCGCTATCGAAGTCTCCTTAAGAACAGATGACATCAAAGCTATTCGGGAAAACACTGCATGATTGTAAACTCAATTGTCGCTTCCTTGTCATTGACTATAGCAGGGCGGGACATGGTTGGTGGGGTTATTGGGGGTGGCTAAAAAAAATGTTTTCTCTCGCTTTCTTCAACTCTTGTGTCCGTCTCTCTCCTGCCCTGGCCGAGTGGCAGTAGCATAGATTCAGCTTCGCCCTTTCGCCCATAGGAGACTATCACCGGACTCCGATGAGTGAAGACGTATCCCCGCTGTCTGTGAGATGCATGCTGGTGTTGTAGACCCCCTGCCTGCCTCCCTGGTCGATACAAATGGTTCTATCAGCCAGCTTACACGCATGCTTCAATTACCAACTGGGCTAAAGCAAGAGTCTTGTCACTGACCTCCGGAACGTCACGTGCAATAGAGTTTGGAGTGTATGACAGGACCAGACAGCATAGAGAGGCCTAGTGTTGCGTGGTCGGTTTAGAGTTAGGTCATGTTATACAGCAAGACCTTGCGGCTGGCATAAGCACTCTGTGCAGTTGTTTAGGGCCACAACAGATCCCTGGGCTGTTAAGTGGTGGGTGTGATTTATGTTGGAGCACTCGAGGCTTGTTAGGGTCATCAAAACCCTAGGGCCAGCTTTGCTATACAGTCACGGGGGAACCCCCAAAGACCACACATACACACATACCCGCACACGCACTCACGCACACACACACATACGCATACCCACACACCAGAGAGATTTTTTTCATGTGACTCTCCCATAAATAATTCATCCTGGTCACTTCTGTCTGGAGGATATTACCCCATATATCTATTAAATAAGGCAATCAAATACAAAGAGCCATTTGCTTATTATTAAAATAAAATTTGCACAGATTTTCCATGGTGCCTCACAAAAGGATTGACACAAATAAAAACTATCCTGCTGAATACTGAAAAATCTTAGTAACCAGACTCCATACAGGGATTCCATCCAATCCGTAAAAGCAAGCAAGATATGTGCTGATAACACAGAAAATAAAGACGCATGCACGTAAAGGATTAGTGTTCGAAGTATTTATCCTCTGATGACAATGCAAACAGTGGGAAATAGGTAACAAATTAACTACATTTGATAGCAGCATCCCAAAGAAATTTACCAGCTTCTGAGCTTGCAAGCTACTGCATCTGGCCCTGATGGCCATTTAGCTGACGTAGCTATCGTTTATATTATAATGTTACGACTGTTTTATCATGGCAGTTATAGATGAAAACCGCAAGTACGAACCAAGGACTGACACTGCACAACTGTACGTTGACACCAGCCGATAGGTGATAATATAAAAATATTTATTTATTCATTCTTTTTTATTTTTACTACTTTGTGACATTTACCACGACCACAGATCTGGTATAAGCTGTTTCAGGACCAGGTTTCTGTCCGTATGTTTCTGATGGGACCCATGACGTCAGGTGAGCAGAACTCTTCTCGCTACAAACAGGATCAAAGTCACACGGGGCGTGAAGCTCGGTGACGGTTGCTGCCTTTGGGGGAGGCGTCAGAAGAAACAAATCAAACATTATGATCCACAGGCACAGCTTATTCCGACAGAAGATGTGCTCAGTGTTTGAATTTTGTGTGTGAAATATTAAAATCTATTGGCCCTGCAGTGCTTGACGAGCATTGTCTTGAGTGTACGACATTGCCGAAGCCTCTTTGTGAAGTCAATGCCGTATAAACCTGCGTCTGGGGTTGTAAAAACACATCACCTTAGCATAGTGGCGTAAGACTTACTAACAGATGTTTGATGCTTGTTTTGACATATCACACTGCTTTTTTTCACTTCAGCAAGTAACCAGTTGCTTCGTTTTCAAGCTTTATTGACCAGCAAAGGATAAAATTTAGGACATATGAGGATAAGGATGTCTATCAAGCAAATGAAGACCCTGGTGCTAAAAGTACTGAAGTCACATTTTTAGACAATTCAAGTTCAGCACATAAACATGTTGTATTTGTTTAGCTAAGTCCACCCTATAAATATTGTTAACAGAAAATGTGCCTGAGCAATGCATAAAAACAGCAAAACTTTTAATGGCTGATTTTATGGATCAATAATATTTTCGGATTTGATTTTCTCAAAATAGACATTTTGTGTCTTCAGTACTTTTAGCACCAGGGTCTTCAAATTAATAAGGCATTTTTTGATACAAATATGTGTGGGTCAATGGAGTTGTGTGTCCAAGCACACAGCAGTTCAGTGTAACTAGTCAGCAGTTACGCCATTGACAGTCGCCACTCTAATCCACGAGGCTCCAAACTGCCTTGTCGTCGGCTGCCAGATGCCCCTCCCACTGGCGCCACAGCGACGGCCAACCTGTGAAGCATTAGACATGCTGAAAGGGTCCAATCATCTCACATCGTTAAGCAGCGTGTCACTCTGATCAACAGCGTCGTTAGGGGGCCCCTCAGCTTGACGGAAACTGACAGGGTAGCCCTGGGAGGCCAGCGCTCTCCCCGGGAGATCGGCGTCAGCCGTGATGGCTGCCGGATGGACGCGTCTCGCCCGCTTTTCGCGAAGGCGCTCTCCCCGCACGTCGTCAGGGTTCCCATATGTACGCCGTCGCGGCGGCTTCGTTCGAAGCGCGGAACGCCCCTCGCTGGGCGATTACAGCGAACGTGCAGCAGGCGGCCTTCAGCTTTGCTACACAATGAGAAATTCAATTACACATTATTTTTTTTCCCTTTGATTCGCAAAAGGCTTATCCACAGCGAGACTTCGACATCTTTTTATGAATATTAGCTATTTGTGCAGCTGGGTAATTACAGAAGAAATTGATGGTAAGTGCCTACAGCAGAAGAGCACGGCTTCACCTGGGAAATGTGGCCTTCTGGTTTCAAGTCTCAGTTCTCAACCACTACACCGCAATTTCACAAATACTGTGAAATATTACTCACTTAAAAAATTGAAAGGAAGAGGCACAGGTTGGTTGAGAAATGGCACAAATAGAGAAACCATGCAAAAAGGACCAGGCTGAAACAAAGTGGCACTAGCTGTTCATTATGCGCTGCTTTTGAATCTGGTTTGGAGCACGACTCATGCATTATGTGTTATTCCTACACTCTCAGAATAAAGGTACGAAAAAGTACCGAAGAAGGTACAAATGCTTGTCACTGGGCCGGCACCCTATAGGTACATAAAATTGTACCCCTAGCCTGCAAAATATAATTAACTTGTACCGTAATTTGCTTGAAAAGGTCATTATTCTCTCCCAAATAGAACATTATTGTACTTCCAGGGTACATTTGGGAAATTTGTTCATTAAAGAAGAAAAATGTACCTCCACTGCACCTTTATTTCTGAGAGTGTATCTGTCTGTTTTAGGTGAGAACAGATACATATTTATCACAGATAATATGTATGTTTGCTAGTAAAAAGGTGTTAGAATCAGAGCCTATTTCCTGACATAGAATGTTTTTTTTATTCATTTATTTTTGTGAACCACACATCACTTGACACTGGATTTAGCCTGACCCGGGTGTGACGAATGTGGGGTCTTCCGAGGGTCAAGCCTGCAAGCTCCTCTCCCTTGGCTGCAGTCCCCCGAGTACGGAAGACTGACCTCCGGCAGGACAATCATCAGATGGCGGCGCCGTAGATTTTAAGGGACAGTTCTGTCACGACGCACACATTACGGCAGTTTGTTCGGTGTCACAGCGATTCAGGAGCGACGAGTCTCGCGCGACCCAGGGAGTCAGACTGGTGGCGAGGACATCGACGTGAGCGCGGGGCATCTGCCTCGACACGTCCCGCGAGGTAATGCGGCGGGCCGCCTGCTTCACCACGTCTCTCTCCCCAAACGCACGTTGTCATGCCTGGCTAGACTCCCACATTTTCAAATTCAGCGGTATGTGTGCGCCGGATCAAGGCAAGTGACTATCTATCGCCTCTTTATTGCCTTAAATTGCTAAAGGGCAGTGGTTATTTAAATAAAAATAACATCTATAACAGACTATATAAGAAATTATACTGCCTATCATAACTTCTGTATGAATCCAATTGGGGAACAAAGGAGATTACATCAACTACCACCCTACCCACATTCGAATCAAACACCGATTATGTCATTTGCATGAGCATAATGTAGCATGTGAAGTCAAGGACTAAGTCACACCACAGCGCTACCTTCAGAATCAATTGACAGGGACTAATTTCAGACAGCCTCATTCCCACTGTTGGATCCTTACAATGTGGTTGTCACAGAGGGAATTGTGAGGAAGGTTTTCTAATAGACCTGGCCAGGCTAGACTCATTTACATTCTAGTCTTCCTAAAACCTTTCAGACATTCCTCGAATCCCCTGATTCATAATTTTTTTGTAATACGTTTTCGGCACCTGACGCAGGTGTGGCCTGCCCATTCACCAGCTCCAGCGGCTCAATGCCTTTCAGGGGAACACACACATGCGGTAAGGGGAGAGGCACGCAATGAAACGCCTATTGGGTCAGGGCACTCAGCGGGCCACATCTAAGAAAACATTTCGACAAAGACTTCAACTCCATTAGATTCATGAGATCCCATTTTTCTTCTTCTGGGTTAAAATTGGGTTTCCTATCAACCGCTGGTGGCATGGCTCTGCCTTGAAGATCACTAGTGGGGTTTGTGGAGCATTGGCCTCCTCTAGTGGCTGATTGACACTATGCAGCCTGCCTGTTTATTCTTTCTCTCTCTCTCTCTCTCTCTCTCTCCTCTCTCTCTCTCTCTCTCTCTCTCTCTCTCTCTCTCTCTCCTCTCTCTCTCTTCTCTTCTCTCTCTCTCTCTCTCTCTCTCTCTTTCTCTCTCTCTCTCTCTCTCCTCTTCACAGTCGTTCATATTGATATTGTTACAGATATATTCAACAATGATATGGCTGTCAAAATCCTGCTTTTCTAATGAAAGACAGAGAGCATGAAGATCAGAAGATCATTGCCATGGAAAGTCAGAGATACCAGGGATTCTGCTGCCTATTTTGAATTTGGATTTTAACTCTTGCGTACTAAAATTGGCCATCTACGGAAATAACGCTCATCCCATTCAAATATTGCTGTTAAACTGATACATGTCTATCTATCAGAAGAGGAAAAGCAAACTGGGAAGGATAGAATTAATACAGGTAGTGAACAAAGCAAAGGAAAGTAAAGTCAATTAGGGTGTTGAGTGACCGTGAGGCCACTATGGCATAGAATGAACCAGCACTGGTAATTCTATAGGAGGAATATCAGTCTTTGATGACAACATGATAACAGTTAATGAGAAACTACCTGTGCTCTGTGGGCAGTCATTATCATCGTAAGAGACGGGGCTATACGATAAGGAACAATGGGGGGAAGGTGGTCAGTCAGTACCATTGATGTTAGGTGCCTAAACCATGACAGGAAAATTTGCCCTCATTAAGGAACCGCTGGAACCTTCCACTGTGGAAAGACTATTGTGTTGCCGTCTTCGATTTGCAACCTGTACGTCTGCTTTATATTGTGTAGGCTGTATCACAGCCCTGCACATAACCCTGCCTGTACAGTTGAATCATGTACACTGTGGCAGCTGGTCTCGTCACAAAATAGTCACAAAATGCTCCTCCCTTCTCACTCTTCCCCTTCCTCTCTCTTTCTCTCTCTACCTCTCTCTCTCTGTTTCTGTGTCTCCCTAGACATGTCCTTTTCTCTGTGACCTCAGTCTTAATGCCTGGGGCTTGAATGCTCTGGATATAATATGTCACGAGGGGAGGGGAGAGGAGAGGACAGGAGTGCAGATGGGGGGGGGGGTTGGGGGTAGTAGTGAGGGAGGAGATTGAGTTGTCTGAAGCCCCACAGGACACAGAGCATTGCTATGAAGCCTCGGCCATTGGTGATGAGGAATCAAGAAACATATGACACGTTTGACAAAACTCAACCAACATCAAAGAGAAACATGTTAGACAGGGTGTGTTTGAGAGGCAAAGCAGAGCTGGTTATGCAAACACTGACAGGGTGCTTCGCCCACACATACACACATATGTCCAAACGCAGACATGACATAACTCAATATTCTGTCCTTTTTCTCTTTCTTAACATATGTCCAGCCCCCCCCCCCCCACACACACACACACACACACACACACAAACCCCATCATCTGAGCTGCCTCTCTCTCTCTCTCTCTCTCTCTCTCTCTCTATCTCTTCTCTCCCACACTATTACATGACATATGATAACCCAGCCAGACCGTGTGTGTGACACACGACAAGAGGAATAATAGCACTATTCAATGCGAACATGAATCCAATCCAGTTTATGGGAAACTACCTGTGCTCTATGGTTCTATTATCAAAGCACACACCTTCCCATTATTACGGGCAACAGCAGCACAGCTTGGTGTTGCCAGGTGCAGAGCTGATCTTGGCCCTGCCTTCCCTCTTCCCCGACACCACGGCTATCTGTACTGCTTCCAACACAGCCTGCCTCCTACATCACCGCTCTCTCACAGTCACGGGGTCCTTCTCCACCCGAGCTGTCTGCGCATTCTGTCGTGTGAGGACATGGGGGGGGGGGGGGGGGTGGGCTCGGAACACACCCCAGCCGCTTCACACAAACCCAACCTGTCGCAGGAATGTAAGAGGAACGGTTCGGATTGTATTGCATCGTGTCACCTCTCCACCCCGGTCTCTACTTACCGCAAGGCGTGCCCCACACACACACACACACACACACACACACATACACACACGTTAATACAAAATGAACACGACATCTGAATGTGGATTTGCATTGTGGCATCTTGACGCATCCGGTTGAAGCGTCGTTGAAGCATTGTGAAGAATTATACTTTATACATGCATGTATGTATGTATGTGTGTCTGTCTGTATATATGGCAACAAGAGGAATAGATTATAAACATCATAATCATAAAATCTTTTGTTTATATTTGTTGTTATATAGGATATTAACTTTTAAGTGACATTGATCAGAATTGCTCTATTATAAGCAGAGACTATCAACCAAAGCTTCTGGTGAAGAATATTCAAGTAGATTAAATGTTGCTTTCAACACATAACTCAATCAAACCTAAGCAACCAGCAGTTTATCTGGAATGAAAACCAACTCAGTTTCAGGGGTGGAGCAGTTTCAGAGAAATACAGATCAAGTCTCAAGACTTCAATAACGCCTGGGGAGCTTCATTGACTTTCTTTCTTTGTCCGTTCGTCTCTATCCCTCTTTGTCTCTTTCCGTCTCCTTGTCTATAACAGCTTCCCTTGTCCGAGTCACTGAAATTGGGGCTCAGGTTAAAGCTTGGAAACTACCTGTCAAACGTAAATGACAATTCCTGTATTTTGAGGGCAACTTATTTTGAGCTTTCGAGACGTTGAACCCGGCACCCCCCAAGTGAGGGCATCCGCCAGCATTTCTAGGTCATTTGTCGGTGATTGATTGGCGAATCTGTCTTGGCTCGTTCTGACCTCTCTAAATCAAGTTTTGTCAGGAGGGATGTGACAAGTGGTCAAGGCACTAGGCCTACATCCGGAGAGCTATGGGTTCATATCTTCAGAAGTGCCCTACTAATTCCCCTTGAGGAGAATTTGAGTATGTCAAAGACCAAAACGGATTAGGGTGGATATTGCTCATGTGGGCCTTTGGAAAATGCAAGACTTCCTGACACACATAAATGAATGATAACTCCTCCTTCATTCAAATCCACACATTTGTATTCCTTTCTTGGCATAACAATCTTATCCATGGACATGCTCCGTCCCTCCAAGGAGTAGCAATCACACTATGTGTCACGCTCATTGCATTACTTCCTTTTTACAAAAATAAATAAATGAGTAAAACTGACATCTGAACATTCATTTACAGTACCATTTAAAACAATTAAAAAAGCCAGGTATGGATTCCAGGCCAAGTCACAGAAATAAGAAAATGCTGAGCTCCTTGAGCATTCATCATTGTTTCTGTCACAATAACTCAAATCAGATTACGCCAAGGATACACAGAGAACTATACACGTCTGATATCCCTTTAAGGTCCTGCTTTTTACCGACAGAACGTAGGTTAAGACTGACAGGGCATTGTCTTTACACACTTAGGTTTTAGTTCACTTAAGGAATGTGTCAAAGTCAAACTGTTACGTGGTCTAAAAAGTCAAAGGTAGGGTCACGATAATGGCTTTCATCTGGGCTGTGAGGTAGCATCAGAACAAGAGCTAACAGTACTATGAAATCAAAAGGCCCAGAAAGTGGAAAGAGTGTTTTGTGGAAGTGTGTGTGTGCGCGTGTCTGCGTGTGTGTGTGTGTGTGTGTGTGTGTGTGTGGGATCTCCCGGTGTGGGCAACAGAGGGAGAAAGAATGGGCAAGTTGTTTCTTGTCTGTTTGCAACTGTAACTATGGAGCGGGAATTCCTCTGTTTCTCATGAATATTCAGCAGCACCCGCAATGGTGTCATCGCAGCATGCTTGACGACAATAGCCAAGCCCAGTCGACTACCTGTGACGGCTACCTGGGAATGCAATTTGTTTTTCTTCCCAACCCCCTCCCCCAGGTGAGAAAAGAAGGCGTCCTATCGGGTTATTCTAGATTGTAAATACGCAAGAGCGGTTGCCGGGGAGCCTTTCTGCCGTTTTTGTTTTATTCCTTTGATCCTTTTTTATCTTTTTTTATACCTTACCAACATTCATTCAGGTAAGACACATTTATATCCCTTTAAATTCAAACAAACATTGTGCTTAACTGAACCTGTGTTTATGCGTTTGAAAATGTATTTTCTTCAACAAACAATTGTGAGGAAACACAACTTGCCCTACGGACACATTGATTCGGTTGTGAAGATGTTAAAAGGGTTTATGGTCTGGGAAATTAGATATTTGTGTATAAGGAGCAGTCAGAATAATAAGTATCACCTCACAAATAACAACTTTTTGTGATTTCTGCGTTTGTATTTCTGGTTTTGAAAACAAAGCGATTCTCCCATCAAAATTTTGTGCCAAATGTTAAATCTAGAGGGATATGCCTCTGCGTAGCAAGCAATAGGTTGTATTACAGAAAAGGTAACAATACTATGCACTGTTCTGAAACTGCTACACGCATTGCTGAAACATTTCTCTTGTTATGATCTGTTTCGCTCTCTATAGGTCATTTCTGAGCATTTATAAATGCATATGAATTAATAAGTGTTTATTATTATTATTATTATTATTATTAGGTTCACAGTTCTGGTTGTGTTGATATTGCACCGCCCTTCCCATATTTCACATTAAAGTAGCCAGGTTCTGTTCTTCTTCCTGAAAACATATTCATTTCGTCTTATATGAACACAACTATTGTGTAGTGAACAAGAGATTAACTTAGGACTCTGTGTATTTACAAAAGGGAACTATAGTGGGGCTATTTTATGGAAGTAGGGAAGTAATGTGAGCCAAAAGCAACAACAAAGACAAACATGCAAATATTCCGTTGAGGAGTTTCTCTGTGTATCATCCCCTCTTACACTGTGTTTCAGTGTAGCGACATACTCCTCTGTCTGGTATTGAATCCAGTCGACAGGGCAGCACACAACTGGCCGTAGCGTCAAACAGGAAAAGAGGCGTTGAGGCAACTGGGTTGCCCTTGTCTCTTTGCATAAGAGCAAATCTTCATGATCAGTCGGCCATGTAAATTGGGCATTGAGTATATTTCCCTGATGCGGCGACTGAGCAGCTCAGTCGGGTGACTGCAGAGCGGAAATAAGCAGTGCCTGGCAACCTGTACTTCAGCCGAGAGCAAATCAGTGTCTTTCTTCCCAGACCGTTTTGGGGATGTCGGGGGTGATGAGCCGAGTCTTACAGAGGCAGTTCCGCATTGCAAATTAGGAGATAAGAAAACATTGTCTATGAATATGGATAAAATGGAGACACACATACACACACACACACACACACACCTTTAAGAGCATAATTATTATAAAGGTTTAGGCCAACATTAAAGAAAAATGAAGCATGGAAAGTCCATAAATCCTTCCTGAAATTCAACAAAGTTACGGCTCTACGCCATTAAACAGTCATTGTTTTTGTTCTAACTAGTGGTACACCCTTAATCATAGATCTACATATATAATAAAAATGCATGCTTGAAATTCAGAAGGAACAAATTCATTGGTAAATGTGATGGCATTATCTAATAAGCACATTATAAAAACTATCAATTTTTTTTTATAAATGTATTTTAATACTGTGAATCATTTAATTTAATTTTACTGCTATATTGTGGACAAAGGCACAAATTATCGGCTTAATACAGTAAACAAGTAGTGTACTACATGTTTAGTGTATTCATTATTAGCTATACAGCTTGGCTGGCATTTTTAAAAAAAAATGCAATGAAAAAGGCCAAAATCATGTACTCTGTTTAGTGCTATAATAATTGGCTTGCAGACTTCCTGCAACACTGAATTTTTACAGTTTAGCACATTACATAGGTCTCACCTGTGAGCATATAAGCAAGACATCGCTTTGCTATTAGATAGAACTGTTCCAGGAGCCTTGCCAGCAAGAGTTGATTGTTTACCATGAATGCCATACATCTAAATCATGGGCTGTGCTTGTGGTAATCTCATACGCAGTATGGTGGAAATACTTGAAATAGTGCATATCTTTTTCAGTAGTCACCTTGAGAGCTTCAGGGAGAACAATGGAAGCCGCAAGCTGTCGGTTACATAAATAGCAGGAAAAACAGCGTTCAAAAAAACGAGCTCAAAACCATACCCATCTTTCACTAAGTGTTGGTTTTCAAAAAGCCATGTTTCTCAGATGAAAGGTCAAACCCCTGAACTGAAAACTGGGGTTTATTGTCAAAGGAAGGCAGGTACAGAAGGAACAGATAGTATTTTTATTTCATTCTCGTTTTTTTTCCTCTTGGCAGCCGTGCTTGTCAGCTAGGTAACTAGTGGATTGGAAGGAATACTTTTTTGCTCTTAAATGTTAGCATAGTGCCGCTCCACTGGAATCCCACACTGTCTGTTATTTCTTTTTTTAAATGTTTTCCAGTTCAAGGGGCATCTGAGGTGCAGCTTTTCTATGTGAACTCGTAATATCTCCCCCAAATGTGTGTTACACTTTGACTTATTAATGTGTCATGCCACATCACAGGTCTTAGTGTACACATGGAAACACTGGAGAAGGAACATAGGGAGAGGCTCCAGTACTTTACCACATTACACCAAAGCTGCAGAGCCTTGCTAAAAGGGAATTGTGCGGAAAAAGGAGGGAGCAGACCACCCTGAATAGAACTCTGGAAACATTATTGAGACCCCAGCAGGGATTAGTCTGAGTAACTGAAGCTGGTTCAGCACTAGGGGGATGGCACAAAATGGCACACTTCAAGGCCCAAGGACTCACTGTCTAAAATAGACCAATACAAGTAATATAGACAGGGATCTTTTTTCTGGTAAGCATGTTAACAGAATGGGTGAATTTGGTAAAGAAACAGTGGAATCCCACAGGTGTTAAATAAATAACATCAACCTTTTTTTTTTTTTTCTCATTTAGGAGAAAGCAGTTTTCCCTCTCTGACTGCCAAGTGACCCCCGTCCCCCCACCTCCGCTGCAGAGATGAACTGGTCGGCACTGGAAGTTCTCATCAGCGGGGTCAACAAGTACTCCACGGTATTCGGCCGCGTATGGCTCTCCATGGTGTTCGTGTTCCGCGTGCTGGTGTTCGTGGTGGCGGCGCAGCGGGTGTGGGGCGACGAGAACAAGGACTTTGTGTGCAACACGGCCCAGCCCGGCTGCGTCAACGTCTGCTACGACCACATCTTCCCCATCTCCCACATCCGCCTGTGGGCCCTGCAGCTCATCTTCGTCACCTGCCCCTCCCTGATGGTGGTGGCGCACGTCAAGTACAGGGAGGAGAAAGACAAGAAGTACGGCGCCGTTCACAAGGGCTCCCACCTGTACGCCAACCCGGGGAAAAAGCGCGGCGGCCTGTGGTGGACCTACCTGCTCAGCCTGATCTTCAAAGCGGGCTTCGACGCTGCCTTCCTCTACCTCCTCTATCACATCTATGAGGGGTACGACATGCCCCGCCTCACTAAGTGCTCCCTGGAGCCCTGCCCCAACGTAGTGGACTGCTACATATCCCGACCCACGGAGAAGAAGATATTCACCATCTTCATGGTGGTATCATCGGCATGTTGCATCTTCATGTGCATCTGTGAGATGATATACCTGGTGGGCAAGCGCTTCAAGAAGCTTATTGCGGCCCGGAAGGAACACGACAGGGAGCTTTTCATCGAGCAGCACAACACGGTCATGACTCCACTCACTTCAGAGTATGCCAAGCCGGACCCGACAGCTACTTCCGCCAACCAGAACAAAAGCAACAGTAAGGCCGAGGAGGCTTCCACCAGCAAGATAATGTAATAATGCATGCATAGCATGTGCTTGCAACTGTTTCAGACACTACACTGGGCTGGTGTGGAAAAAGTGACACGCCAGGTGTGCAATACTCCATTACATTACATTATATTATAGTCATTTGGCAGACGCTCTTATCCAGAGCGACGTACATTAGTGCATTTTCAAACTAGGAACAAGTGCGTTAAAACTACCCTAAAAGGTAAATACGAGTTCAAGTACCAGGCGTAGTCAGTATATATATTTTTTTTTTGGGGGGGGGGGGGGGGGGGGGTAACCACACGATATCAATGATTGGCATGTACAACAGTAAGCCAATAAGTAACCTTACAAGTATTAAACTAGAAGCTTGAACCACTTAAACAAGGATTCATAAAACACAATCAAGGGAGGTCACAAGGAGGTAGGGAGGGGACAAGGAGGTAGGGAGGGGCAGACAATGAGATGAACTGGGGACTTGCTGGGACTCCCAGACGGACAATGAGATGAACTGGGGACTTGCTGGGACACACACAAAAAATAAAATAATTTCCACTGACCCAGAGCTGTGGACTATCCCTGTGCTTATATTTTTGTTTTGTTTTGCATTAAATTATAAAACTGGGATGACTAGGACTATGGAAAGTGCATACGACCAAAGTATATTCCCATCCAGAATGCATTGATATATGATTGTTTAAAGCAGCATGTACTATTCAATAAGTTAGCCATCTACCAGAATTATTTTCACTAATCAGACCGCTAGGATATACGATAGCTTTTGAAGAAGGTACATGGGGCTTTCTCATTTTTTCCAATTTTAACAAATGGGTGAAGGGTGTATGCTGTCCCCTAGTGTTTGAACAAAGTAGAACACCACAAACTAAATGAAGAAAGACATTGCTAAACGTTCTGCTGTTCTATAGAAAAAAATGTGAAATTATTAGAACGTGAAATGATTGATTAAAAGGTTTTGCACTCTACTCAAAAGCGCTTATGCACTGTTAACTGAGTAATATTGGTTTAACAAATAAAAACAGGAAATTATTTTTGCATTTTATTTTTTGTGTTAAATTGAATTATACACAAACACACAGTGTATAACACACAACATTGGAGGGTTAACTGAATGTATTTACATTTATTGCGCAGTGGCATTCGTTTACTGTACTTGTAGTTGTAGCTACTGCGCCAACTATTTCTGCGCAAAATCACATATTTTCAGTGTGGACATACCGGTAAAACGCAGATTTGGATTTCGTGAATCGGACTAGATATCACAATTATTCAGTAAAGTGAAAGCGATTAAAGAATATTTCAAAATTGCATTATACGGACTCATTCGTGTTATTGTCTGATGCAATGGCGTACGAAGCTCAATGACAATGACGAAGTTAGCTACGCATTTACAGATAATGCAGCGCTTGTTTCTCGTCTCATCACCTTCGTCACACTCGTGATTAGTCCGACCCGTGTTCTGGGAACTTTTACCGTTAGCTAGCTAATACAAATCCTCATTATTGTGTTTATATTGTAATTTAGCCTTATTTATAAAATTCTGTCCGAAGAGGTTTTTCTTACGCTTTACAACCATATGACATCCTGAAATGAGTTTTCACTACGCACAGGTAAGTTAATGATAACTTCCGGGTTGGAAATGTGTATATATTTTTAATTGTGGCAAATGATGAACAGTTTGCTAGGTATTAGCTACCATTAACATCACGTATTCTTATATCTAATATGACTATGTAACGTTAGCTTATCTTGCTATATTAACCATCAAACTGGTTGCTAACATGTAGCCTATTTAGTTAGTGCATCGTGTTTCACCATCACGGCATTCGTGACAGAGAATTGGTTGTAACTTCACACCAGACTCTCTGTTTCTAAAGCAGTTTGACTAACTTAGTAAGCTACTTAATAGTTGTTACAGTGTCAATATATGAGGCAAGTCGGTGTTGCTGTTAGCCTACTTAAAAACGTTAGCCATGTAGCTAGCTAGCCTGTTTGTTTCAGTTTCTTACTTTAGCTAGCTTCTTTGTCAAAACGTGCTTAAATGGGGATGCTTCCCTTATTACGATCTCGACCAGAGAGCCACTCTCTGGCTTTTTCATAAATTTGACAGCATACTCTCCCTTTGTATTGATGATTGTCGATATATGTCGTTGTCTAACGCCGGCTAGCCACACAGGCTAGTACTACAAACTCGCTTGCGTAGCCTAGCTCCTTGGTAACAAATGTTTGCTACTGTAGTGGTAACAGATAGCTAGCACAATAAATGCACATGGTCAGCGTACTGTTGGCAGATGACTGTATGTCAACGCGATGTGATTGTTTCCAACAAAGTTATTGCAGTAAATCAGTATGAATGAGCGCAGTCTTGCTATGCAGGGTTATCCTGGACCTGGGGGAGGAAATCCTTTCCCAGGGCAACCTCCAACAGGGGGCGCATACACTGCTGGGATACCCCCAGGCGGTCAGTATGGAAGCGCAGCCCCACCCTCGGCTCCACCGGCACCCCCTGGATATGCGCCATACGGAGGAGCTGCAGGTCCATCTGGGGGGCAGTACACGGGGGACCAAGCACCTGGTGCCCCCTACGGAGGGTACGGTCAGCCCCAAGGTGGGCCTTATGGACAGCAGCCTCCTGGGCTGGGTGAGTCATCGGCCTTATGTTTAAATATAATAAAAAATGATATTTTAGATTTTAGAAAATGGTATTTTAAAAATACCATTTTAGGTAGGATGACCAAACCTGTATAAATCAGCTGACAGGAAATGTCACAGTAACATCATGTGACTCTTCTGAGGAAGACTGCAGAAATTCAGCAGTCGAAACATGTCAAGGTACGAAAGTAAAAATACTTGTCTATATATAAAAACATTTTAATATTTAATCAAGTTTAGACTAGATTAACCTTTTTGGATGGGCCTTTATGTTTGTTTGCCCATCTGTCTGTCTGTCTATTGTGACTTGATGTCATAGATGCATCCAAGGGTCTTCCAAAAGAATAAAGGTGTGCTGCTTGACCACCATGTCTCCTCTCAACCAGTGATGACACATTTCATTTCAAAGCTAAAGTTTTTTAATCTAAATAAAACTGCTCTGTTGTTTGAGGTGGCTCGATGCACAGTTTAGAGCACCAGATTTCAATTAGTGCTCTCAAAGAGCTCCTGCAAAAGGCACAGTCATTAGCCTTTGCAGGAGCAGCGGATGCACTTCCGGCTCTCGTCTATGTTTGCACCATTACCCTGCACAAATACACTAATGTGCACAGACACCGGCACAAATGCAAATATAAAACCACAATGGGTTTTGTTGATTTTAAGGGCTAGACCGTTCCTGGTGCTCCATCTCTCATCAGACATAAATAGCCAGTCCAGTCACCCACTGTTGTTTTAAAAATTAATCCGTTCCCGGCTTCCAGTTAGATAGCTAAAAGTAAACTAAACTAAAAGTTAAAAAACAACTGGAGAACAGTGTTGCATACTCCAGAAGCATGTTCTTCGATAATCTCTTGGCCCCTTTTCAGATATTACTGTAGAGTCATAGCGTAATTCCAAGACAGTTTAGAACAGGGGTCCACAGTCTTATCCAGAAAGGGCCGATGTGGGTTCAGGCTTTTGTTCCAACCAAGCAGTAACGCACCTGATTCTCCTCCTACTCAAGGAGGTCCTTAGCAAAGTGTGGGTTCGATTTAGTGAACCGGTACGCCGTTACGCCCACATTGGTGACGCGCGTTCCCCCGGCGACAGCGGGCGAAGGAGGGGCTTTCTTGTTTATTTAAATCAAACAGGAACCGGAGCGAACATGGCTCAACAAGCCGACCCAGCCGTAGTCGCTGCGAGGTCGTCGTCATCATAACATTACGCCGCCCGGCGCATCAAGAGTACGCCGGCTCCTTTAAATCGCACGCAATCGGTGCTAGTCCGGTTAACCCGGTCCATGCCCGGGTGCTTAATGGAACCCACCCAATGATTCTAGTGGTTGATTAGTAGAATCAGGTGTGTAACTCCTTGGTTGGAACAAAAGTCTGCACCCACACCGGCCCTTTCTGGATAAGATTGAGGACCCCTGGTTTAGCCTAGCAACAGCACAAGCAGGACTACTGTATGTTAATGACACAATTTTTCCCACTCGCCGCCTGGCACAGTCATGTTTCTTGGTTCTGTTAAGCTATCTGAGGACATTGCAACACTAGCTGACTGATGATGGCTTGACTCCAGCCTCAAAGCAGACAGCAGAACTAGCGCGTTCCAGCCATGGGGTGCGGTGGAAGACAGACGTCCGTAAAATGCATCGGGCGTGAATTATGAAGGAACTGTGGACGGGGTCCTCGATCCCTCTCACTTGGAATATGCCAGCAGCTCTCCGGAGGATGAGTAATGGAATGACTCGCGTCCAGGAGTTTGGCAGTTGCAGGTTGTAACTGCAGATCTCTACCTGCAGCAGAATGAGAGCGTTCGAGTGGTGGCTGCAATAATGCAGAGCGAAAGTGTGTGTGTGTGCGTGTGCGCGTGCGCGTGTGTGTGTGATGCGTGTGTGTTCATCCCCGATGATACTGTCTCCCCTGGCGGACTGAGTCACAGGGGCTGGTTCTTAAATGGAGTAGTTCTCACTGCCCAGGGACACAAATCCATCTGGGTTCAGCCTGAAGTGACACCACGGCTGTTCTCCCTCCTGATGGCTGGAGCCGGGGAGCCTGCCTGCCAGGATCTGACAGGAACATGCTGCTGGTCCAAATTACAATAATAGAGTTGTATATTCCGTAAGCCGCACACTTTTTCATTTATGTCTTAAAGGGCGTCTACGGCCGTTTCTGAAAAGCAAAACGACAACAAAAGTTCGACTCGCCGCTATCACTGAGGATGTATGCGTATCGACTTGAAAGTATGCAGTGTCGGCTTTTCCCTGGAAACAAAGTCATATTTATAACAATAATTCCAGGGAAAAATTTTAATTGGACATACCTTACTAAGAACACATCAAGCACACTGCCACACGAAGGCATAAAATAATGAATAATTTACGCATCCAGCTGGACACATCAATTTTATTTTCTCATATAACAGCATTTGTGCATTTTAATCGGTGAGTGGTATCCAGGAGAGATGAGAGAGCTGTACTCTTCTAGAACATTCTGGAGTAGGGAATCGAGCGTAGAGACCCCTGAGTGCTGTGTTTTATTGGCTTCACTGCAGTAAAGGCCTTGCGGTATGAACTGGCTACAGAATGCATGTTTACCAATTATTTATTTCTCATAGGTAGGAATATGTGCATATAGAGTTGAATAAAGTAGAACAGAATAAACTTTATTAATCCCCATGGGAAATACTATATTGCCGCCGCCAGCATACAGGCGGTGAAAATGTGACGCGTGCAATTCAAAATATGGCCGTGTACGCGTGACATTGAATTTCCGTTCCATACATTTTCGGAAATGAATGTAGCTGGGCCTGACGCGTAACAGACACTTATCAATCCTGTTTCAGTTGTTAGAGACCGTTTGCATTCTGCTTAATACAGCCACAGTGTGCTCTCTTGTGGATGTAGCTTGTTCATTAAAATGGAGTGCGCTTTCTCCGCTGCAGTCTGTTGACCGTGCTGCGCAGTGATTTTCTGTAGATAAAGGACTACGCCGACAACTGTTTACCACAACTTATGTTTATTTGCAACACCCTTTGGTCTCTCTGTGTCCCCGGCGCGCCGTCAGCAGCAAACAGCACTAGCAGCAGCACTCATACAGCATGTTAAACATTACAACGGCTGAACGGCGTCAGTTTCCTGATAAGTTGTGTAATCGAGCGTAGGTGAGGCATCGGCTCTGAAACGAAAGAAATGTAGCTTTTGTCTGTACCAAATAATAGCATACCGCGTACACCCTGAGGAAGAGACTGTCGAAATGTTGTTTTTTTTGGTAATAAATTGTTTGTGAGCATTATAGAGTGTGCGACTATCCTCTCTTTCATGGTTGCTCTCTGTTATTTTGGGTGTGCGTCCCACCTCCCCATTAAGTGTAGCACCTTTCCCAGCAGGTAACGTCCCCCAAGGTGTGAACCCGGAGGCATACCAGTGGTTCCAGTCAGTGGACACGGACCACAGTGGCTTCATCAGCCTGAAGGAGCTGAGACAGGCTCTCGTCAACTCCAACTGGTCGGCCTTCAACGACGAGACCTGTCTCATGATGATCAGTGAGTGCGCAGCATCAGTCTGAGCGGATTGTTGTGTCATAGTCAAACCACTGGGGCCATGACTCAGATTGTCTAGGTTCAAATCTCATTTTGTGCACTTGAGACATCCTTTCCCAAGTCTTTGTATAGAAAAATCAAGGATTTCAAAGTGTTTTTTTTTTTTTTTTTGGAGACAAGATTTTTACAGTTATCTTGAAGTCAGTTCAAATTTATGCCTTCTAAAATGATCCAGAATCCTGGATCAGAATCCATGTTCTGCTCTTGAGTGGTTGAGGTTTGGATTGGGGTGTAGAGAGTAGCTCCTGGGACAAGCCATTTTCAAACACCTGGAGGTAAATTTGTGTTGTATTATTGATGATCTGCAGCACTCGTGATATCGCCTACTGGGTCCTTGAATTTAGGGGGAAGGGACCATCAGAGACATCCAAACTCATTAAGCTGGTGGCATAATTAAGACTGGGAGCTGCTATCCTGAATTTTGCCAATGAGCACACCATGCTGTACAAGTAATAAACGTAAGGAGTATGCACAATGAGGGAAACCCTATATAAGGACATCTGACATGTAGTTAATAACCAAATAATACAATGGTGTATTTTGACACTGAAATGGACCAGTTCCCACCGGCCAGGGTAAACGGCTGTCACATTCTTTGTATTGACATATTAAAAGTAGGGTTTCCTGTGCTTGCGTACCTCAGGGGAGACCAAATGAGGTCAGCGTGACTAGTGATTTAACTCTTTTTTTATTTTTTATCTATTTTTTCATTCCCCCCCTTCGCCTCACGGAGACATGTTTGACAACACCAAGTCGGGGCGGATGGATGCCTTCGGCTTCTCGGCGCTGTGGAACTTCCTGCAGCAGTGGCGGACGCTGTTCCAGCAGTTCGACCGCGACAGTTCCGGGTGTATCAGCGGCAACGAGCTGCACCAGGGTAAGAAGGGGGGGGCGTGGCGTGGCGTGGCGTGGCTTACTGCTCATCTCTCATGTCCTCGTGTTAAAGAGCACCCGGGACCATTGTCTGCATGTCGAAAGCGATAATGCTGTAATGAATTACCTTTATAAAGCGCCTTCATCTCAGTATATCAATGGTTTTTACAGTGAGCGGGGGGTGTGGAGCACCCGCCGAGTTGCTCCTCCGCACCGCGGCGAGGACGATGCGGTAGATTGATGCGCTCGCTCGCTCCCTGGGAAACATTACCGCCAATTATATGCTTCCACTGGCACAGTTAGGGTTTAACACCAGACCACGGCGCACATCACTCCGTTGAAACCCAGTGTGCTAACAGGACAAGCCATCTGGATGCTAGACGGCAGCCATTTTGCATCAGGTGGAGAGAGAGAGGGATTAGCCAATTAAACTAGGGAATGATTTGCCGTAATGCGTTTTCAGTGGTAAATTATTTGCAGATGTCCCGGTGGTAATAATCCGGCTATGAGTGACGGCTCCCTTGAGTTCTCCCACCCAAGTGGTAACAGAGCTCAGCTCTGCTTCACTTCAGCCGTCATGGTAGAGAAAGTTATAGGGCGGTATGACTCAAAATTAATATCGCTATCAGTATCTTACCACAATTTTTATTGAGTGTATATGCTGTATCTAAATGGAGCTTGTGATTAATTAAAGTTTTGTGGAAAAAGTCAACACCGTGCTTATCTTTAAATGAGTCCCAGTGAAAGTGTTTAGATAAGATGCACTAAGCACACGTCAAACGAAACCGCCTTAAAAGGCATATTTATTCATGCTCTACCCAAATAGTTATTTTGGTCTTAATTTTTTTATACAACAGCTCCGAGATTCTTTTCAGCATTTGATGTACGGCAGATGCTTTGGGCTGATTCTGGGAAATGGAAAGTGACCAGGGGGTTGACCCTAACTCTTTGACTAACAATTAAACTGTCCTCAGTCCTCACACAGTTTGGCAGTTCAACAAGTTCCAACAATCACTAACTTTCCGGACTGAGTTTGTAAAGAAAGAGTATAATGCATACATGTACTTATAAGTAAAACTTAATGGAGAATGTTGTTTGAATGCAAGCCAAAGTGTCTGTGGCTTGCTTTCCCCCTTCCCTGCTATGCATTCGTTGACTATTGTGACGATATCCCCATGCACAGCAGCTCTGGGAACAGCAACACTTCAGCCCTGTTGTGTAAATGCCTTAGCCTGCCCAGTCATGTGTGTCTGACCTTTCTGCTTCCTCAATAGGGCACTGTGTTATTTGTAACATTTATGGAAATGCTTAGCCACCAGTCCCTGGAGGACGCGATCCAGCGGTAATGTGGCACACAATTCATAGGAAACGCTCTCAGCCTGCTTCCCAGAAGGCCGTCACACAAGGGGTGACTCAGCCCTCGTTTGGAATACCCGGCGGTGACATGGCCTCCCTAGCGGCCGGCGCGTAGCGCAGCCCTCGTTAGGCTCGGCCTATCTGAGCGCGAGCAGGGTTGGCATCGTTTCGCTGACCGGTTGTCTCTGTGCGCCTTTGCCCCTGCAGCTCTGTCCCAGATGGGGTACAACCTCAGCGCCCAGTTCACCCGGGAGCTGGCGGCCCAGCACTCCCCCCGCGGCGGCTCCATGCAGCTGGACTGCTTCATCCAGGTGTGCACGCAGCTGCAGAGCATGACCCAGGCCTTCCGCGAGAAGGACTCCGCCATGACGGGCAACGCCCGCATGAGCTACGAGGACTTCCTGTCCGGCGCCGTCGCGCGACTGATGTGAGGAGCGGCTCCCTCCGCCTCTCGCCCCTCTCTTTTCCGTGTTTAAAAAAAAGAGTACCCTCAATGCAGCTAACGGTTTGCTGTGTTGTACTAAAGCGCTGTTGAAATTGTCAGAGGAAAATGGTTTGCACTGTTATAGCAATGCCTTAAATTGGCACACGTTGCCCATGCAGTGAATGGCGCACCTTGAAACATGCAGTGATTTGGCAAACGTGTAATTGAATTACTTAAATGAGTATTCAGAGTCTTGTGTGGTTCAGCTTTAAATAACTATTACTATTCTTGCAGTGCTGTGAAAAAGTAAGCTGAAGTTTGGCTGTTTTGATGAGAAGTTGTAACTTATTTTTCCTGCTATATCACATCACCTTTATCTGTACTAGGACTTGTATGATAATCAA
This sequence comes from Synaphobranchus kaupii, assembly GCA_029718625.1. Taxonomy (NCBI): domain Eukaryota; kingdom Metazoa; phylum Chordata; class Actinopteri; order Anguilliformes; family Synaphobranchidae; genus Synaphobranchus; species Synaphobranchus kaupii. The sequence continues at coordinate 58,090,829 of CM056380.1, read as the reverse complement.
ATGTCCTTCTTACTTAAAATGTGCCAAAAAAACAAGAAATCAGCAAGGGGTATGTACTCTTTCACATCAAAGTACATATTAGCTCAAGGGCATGACTGTAGTGTCCAACCTGGGGCTGGAATGCATCTTTCAACCCAGGACCCAAACTGCTGCCCCACACTACACTAAAGAATACAACGTATTCCCTTCAAAACATGATTTCAGATTCTTCGGCCGGAAATAGACCTGAATATGGCCGTGTTTCTGATTGCTAATGGAAGTCGAAGCACTTTAAATATTAACATTCATTACAAGTCGCAATTCCTCTTGCTTTCATCATATGGTTAGAGTTGCACTAGGAAATTATAGAAAATTACTCCGATGCACTTCTAATTAATTTTAAGAGTAGAGGGCAGTGAAAAAGCTTTTAGTGTCAGACTCAGACACAATAAGAAACTTCCACACAATATGAAATGAAGACAAGGACTAAGGTTATACCAGCTGGTGTCCGACATTTAAGACTGATTGTAAATATTACTCTGATTCCTCAATATGGGAAGAAGAAAAAAAAAACAGCCTATTACATAATTCACCACTTTAATTGATTTCACATTTATTGAATGCATTAAAAGCGATTGTATATTGCAGTGTTTTTGCCGTGTTTACTTATTGAATGAATTAAATCCTCAAGAATCTGAATGTCTTGTCCTTTACCACTTTTTTCAATAAAATATTGAAGAACTTAATTTCCAAGTTAATTGTTAGATTTAATAGCTATATGTTGTTGTCATTAGTTATATGCTAATTCCACACAGACTGAACTGGCTCGGTGTTGTTGTTTTTTTCTCCGTTCAGTGGCATACACGCCAGTGCCAGTGTCCGATCCTGGAAATGAAGCGTCATTAACGCGGTTCTGATCATTTCACTGCTTTCTCCACTGAGTGTCGTTCTTGGGCACCTCTTTCCTGCGAATTTGAAACCAGCCGGTAAGGTAGCGCCATAGCCGTAAAGGGAAGCGCTTTGTGCGTAACGTCATTACGGCAACCAATATATTTACTGCAGAGACGGAAGTTAGTTCGGCTGCGCATGAAGACAGGTGAGTGCGCAAGTACACTAATGAAACTACACTGACCTCAGACTATGCAGGACTAATATAATGAAAAGTCGTTAACGTTATATTTCTACCTTTTCGTAAAATATGCTTCTATTAAACATAAATTACGTTGAACAGCCGCTTTATGCCGGTCACGTGTGGGCATCTCTAATTTGTCTTGACTCGAGTCTCCTTGGTGCCTGGCTTTGTGCAAAACGAATATTACTGACTTGTTATTTATTTCATCTCGCTAGTTTAGTTGGCTCGCTATTTTTATTTAATTTTACACAAATTGCATATCGTAAATGTGTAAAAAAAGTCCCCCAAAGTAGCTACTTAGCTAGCCAGTCAGATTACCATGCGGGTTTCGTCTGCGGCTGTTTTAGCACAGTGGGCGTCCATGAAGAGGGGTTAACAGTTAACATTAGCCTAATATATTTAGGAAATATTGTGTAACAAGACTGCTTCCAGTTTCTTTCATCAAGTCTTTAATCTAGTTAGGCAAATTTCCATGGCGGCACATCCAGTATTTTTAAACGTGCCTTTATAAAACGCACTTTGCCCGTTATATAATCATACATTCCCCGTTCTGCACAATTGACGTTACTTTTATAGAGAAAACACTGTCTTTGGGCTCAATTAGTTTGTCTGATTAGCCAATCGTTAGCATGTAACAATACAATATATTAAACGGATGAAAATGTGTGAACAATTAAATGTATGAATAACTGGTTGTGCTCAAGAAAGTAGAATCATTTTAGGGATAGTTCTCTTTGTAGGATTTATTGTTGGGCAAGCCAAGTTTTCTGCTTACTTGTGTACATAGCTACCTATATTCCAAATTCACTAGTATGCTGTGCATCTTATCAGCCTTACCCATCTAGATATGTGTTTATGTTTTAGTCTGCAGTGGTCATCAGCCCGGGATCGAAGTGCAACCATGTGGCCTGTGCTATGGACAGCCATGCGTACCTACGCCCCCTATGTGACCTTTCCAGTGGCTTTAGTGGTGGGGGCAGTGGGGTACCACCTAGAGTGGTTCATTCGGGGCACACCAAACCCCCAACTGAAGGAGGAGAAGAGCATTCTGGAGCTGAGGGAGGACAGGAAGCTGAATGAGCTAGCAGGGCAGGACGGTACAAATGTGACCAGCTTGAAGGATCGGTTGGAGTTCACTCCCAAGGCAGCACTAGAAAAGAACCGGCCTGTGAAGAGCTAACCGAAAGCGGCCCGCCTATCCTTTGCCCTGAAATATTCACTTGCACATTCACAACCCGGCACAGTCACTGGGCTACCACAGCCCTTTAAGACAGAGATGGATGATGGGAGCTGTAGTCCCCACATGTGCTGCATGTTTATTTTGTACAAGTCTCGATTTAAGTTTTCTTTCCCAGTTGCTTTCACACAGATTTATCTGTGGCGATTCACATCTCAGAGATGCATCCTGGGAGCTGTGCTCTTGTTAAGGAGACTGGAGACTCTTTTTTTTTTTATACTTGAGACTCATTCGCTCATCCTTTTCATGCACTCATATCATAGTGAGGATTGATGGGCTTCATCTCTGCACACCTCAAGTGAGGAAACCCAGGCGTGAGACTTGTTAGAGTGCTGAGTCAAAGCCTAAACAAGGGGCAGTTGGCTATGGTTGCCAGAAATTATCGCTGTGATTTGAAAAGGGGCATTTACCTGTTTTAAACATGTGGAAATTAGGTTCACCAGTTGGTGCTTTGCTGGAATTCAAAAAGGTTCTATTCTGAGATTATAGAAAGAAAGAGGTAATGAGAATTTGCACAGATCTGCCATTTTAATCGATTGCCTATATTTGCATTTTTTTCCCCTGTGAATAGTGGGTATTTGAAGGAAGGTCTGTGCATTGATGCATATCCAGTTCTTCATAATTGTATCTAGGTACCTGATTTGCTTTCATTTTCAGAAAGCCCATCAAATATACTTGCCTGATGGCTGTTCAATTCCTGAAGCTTTTGAATGTTTTAATTGTATCGTAGGTTAATGATTTTCAGTCATATTAATGGCAGACGTATTTTTGGGTTTCAGGAGAAAATCAGGGCATCGCCTATGAAATGTGACAATAAAATTTGTGTTTATTTTAGAACCACAAACCATGATGATGAGGTTTTCTTAATCCATGCTTTGACAGGAATTGATGTTATTTGCAGCCCATTGCCTTAGAGTGTGTAATATGGAGCTACCAGATGGCAATAGAAACCAATGGGAAACACATCCGAACCAGGAAGTATAATTGTTGTGCTCAACAGACGTGGTCAGTTGTGTCCTTGGTCATATGCCTAATCTTATCCTTCGGTTCTTTCCAATTGCTTATTTTCACTCCTTGCATCCTTTCCTTGCGTCCTTAGCTCCGCCCAAAAGGGCGAGGAAAGGATGCAAGGATCAGATAGGAGGACGGAGGAATCGAGGCAACATGAATTGGGCGAATGGAACGTCCTTGCTCAGTAGCGTCAGCGTCATATTATGCTTGTGCGCTTAACTCTAATGCTTTTTAGCCTCTTTTTTCATGAATAAACATGTATTTTGTTACTCGTAAATAATTAGTGTCATTATGGATTAAAGCGCATTATAGTAAGAGGAGAGGAATGGTAAATTAGATTTATGTAGGTGTGTACTGGCCAAGTGGCAGAACTGGAGAGATGGATCATTTATACATGTCTCGCGTTCCTGAGAAAAGGCTTCCGCAAAGGCTACACGTTTCCTCGCTGAAGCATCCTCCAGGAGCCTCCGAGGAGCATTTAGCAGTTTGGAATGTCCTTAAAGATGGCAAACCTCTGTCGATTTCCGGGGCAGGCGAGGACCTGGGCGATGAGGACGGATGAAATAAGTGATTGGAATGAACCCCTAGCATCCTTTCCTCGCGTCCTCCGTTGGGCGGAGCTAAGGAGCGAGGAAAGGATGGAAGGAGTGAAAATAAGCGATTGGAATGAACACAGAGACTGCTTAGAGGAAACCATTAGTGGAAGATGCAACAAAAATCCCTCAATAAACCAAAACCTCCGTCGTTACTCGCAAGACTGGTACGTTCTTTCTCTCCGGGGATATCGTTTGCATCACGTCCAGGCAGTGTTTGTGGGAACATTTTATAAAAACAGTGTTGCCATATTACAGTCCGGTTTGGAATGGTGTTTTCTGGATTGTCTTGATTAAATGTTAAAGAAAAAAAACATCTATACCTCAGAAAACGAAGAAATAAAATTTTAAACTCCACAAACACAGCAGCCCTTCTGAGATTTTTAATAAATCAAAAGTGAAGCACCAGCCTGTAAGACCTTATCTGGTATTCAAATGAAGACTCGCAGAACGCACAGAGGCTTGTAATATGCACAGACATGTTCCGGTGAATCTGCCCTCTGTGTTCAAAATCAGCAATATGAGCTGTACCATTGGAGGACAAAATTTAATAGTGAAGGTTCTTATAGCCTTACTGAATGCTTTGACGTCATATTCCCAATATCAGCTATATCCTCTGCTTTATTGCTCAGGCTTTAAAATCATAAAATCAGAATTTTTATTTGGATGTAATCTTTGCGTTGATATAACATAGCCTCTACCTGGCTTTCCAAGTTAACTTCCGTTTCACAAAGGAACCGTCCCCACCAATGACCTGTTCGCCGCACAGCTGTACACCTGTGGATGTTTCCGGGCTTCTCAGCATCCAGCCGAGCTTTAAGTGTCCCCTTCCTTTTGGGCAGGTGGGACGAGCGGGCTGTGGAATCTGGAGGAAAAGGCGCGGTTCTGCTCCTAAGGCTGGTCTTCCAGAACTCGAACCTAACATGTCTGCTTGTGCTGGCTTTGAACGGCCTTAAAACTCTCAACTTGTCTGTCCGCCAAAAAGCTTTCCTGTAGAATGCATTACTTGTGTGATACCTTTTGATGAAGCTCTCTGAATGATTCAGACAACAACAAAAAAAGCAAAAAGCTTTCAATGGGTCAGTGAGCAAAACTAAGTGGACCAAACCTTTTGACAAAATAAGTAAACAAACATTTTTTGGAAGGTTTTTGTTGGCTTAATGCACAAATTATCTGATGTCTGCCCCCCTTAGAGCTTGGAAAGGCTCCCATTGGGGGGCACGGGTTATTACGCTCTTGAAATGTTCAAATTTGGGAACTCGCTAATCCTTTCAGGCTGGACAGAATTCTGGGGTAAAAAGAGTGTGTAATGATAAACACTACCATATGCTGCTTTGCCAGTTGGGCTGTATAGGGGCTCTACTGGCAGAGGTGATGCAGCTGGTCTCCTCACTGTACCATGTTTATGCTGCTGTGAAAGTTTGATTTTCACGTATACGGTAATGATCCATTGGACCTTAGGCTGGCAGGCACTGCACTGTAAGGCAAGGAAAGTTTGTTTATATAGCACATTTCATACACAGGCAATTCAACGTGCTTTACATAAATACAGAATAAGACATACAATAAAGCAGGAATAAAATGCAGGGATTAAAATCAAAGTGCATAAGCGATGCAGAACCTAAAGGTTTTCAGCCTAGTTTTAAAAGTGGTCAGAGTTGGGGCGTGTCTGTTTTGTTTTAACTCTGGGAATAATTAGTAGACCGCTCCCAGATTACCTTAAGGGTCTGGCAGGTTTATATGTTAGAAGCAGGTCGGAAATGTATTTTGGTCCGAGGCCATTGACTGATTTACAGGTTGTAAACGGTCCTTATATCATAGAATCGAATGTTTAGGACTCTAATGGCATCATTGGGATGAGTAATTAGGTAGATCCTGGGGATAGTGACCCGTGGCACAAGCAAAGGGTAACTCTAAATCACGTCCCCATGAAATGTGCTTGCAGTAGACCTCGAAAATACGAAACCTGCCTAATCCAGTTTAAATGCAGCCAGCGGTCGACAGTCGGCTGAGTGTGAGAGAGATGTGTGTGCGTGTGGGTGTGTGTGGCCGGCAGACGGGGCCCATTGTTCCCAGCCCTAGAGAGCCATGGCTGGCCCCTCCGGTCAGGATGTACACAGGACAGCGGCACAATAAACGCGTGATTATCAATTCCCATAACTCGTATCATCCCAGACCGAGGAGAACGGAGAACAATGCCGAGGTACCCAAAATCTTCCCGTTTCACACGGTCTCCAGCCCACCGCTCCCACACTCCGAGAGGGTCCTGCTGTCTGCTACTGATGGGAGCGCTGAGCGGTGCGGTCTATACAATGTCCACAAGAGGCGTCCATTCTTTTACCTAATAAGCTTTAACTCGCACAAATACACCCACAACCTGGGTCAAATGCAGGTCTAAATATTTAATATTTAAAATTTACAAGTACAGTGGCTGAAACAAAAGCATTGCATTTTTAAGAGTATTTTTTGATAAACAAAATACTTATATTTGAAGTACAGTATGTTTAAGTTTAAATTCCGACCAGAATTTTCAAAATACTTTTCAAATAACTTGATCACAAGTCACTATGCATAAGAACATAGTCCACAAGTAGCAATGAATTTTTATTTTATTTTTAATTTTATATACTTTTAAATATAAATATTTGAAAACGCAGTAATTGACATACTTTTAATACATACGTGTATTTATGTACGGTACACATACTTGCTTCTTCATATATCTGGCAGAACTTTTTATTATTCCTCTTAACTGATTGAAGTAGTGGAGCTTCACGATTTTTTGTTGATGTTTAATAGGGCCAATATAAACACATAAAAGAAACCAGACAAAATGATAATGCGCTTCAATTAGCAGGAGCAGTGATTCATACTCACGCCATTGTCTTTGGTGCTCACACCACTTCCTCTCATTCTGCTGTGTGAATTGATATTTCTGAAATGACGAAGCACAGGTGCTGGTAAACTCAGTAAGTGTTCAGGAACGGCCGTGAATTTATAGTGTGCATCAATTATGAGGCCAGAACAGTGGGGGGGTTCACTTCCCTTTCTCAAGGGTTTGCAATCCCCCTTCCCTGTTACCTACCTATAAAACTGACATTGGGTAGGTTTCAGTTTTACATTTGCCGTGTATTCCAAAACAATATAACAATTTGCACCATCAGTCAGTCCCATTGTTAGGGTGGACAATGCCCAGTGGATTATCCCAGTGATAACAATGGGGAGGGAAGCAGACAGAGACACACTTCCTCTGTGTAGTCTGACTTTGGGACATTACATTACATTACATTCATTTAGCAGACGCTTTTATCCAAAGCGACGTACAATAAGTGCATACAGAGACATCATCAAGATCACTACAGAACAGACAAGACAAAGCACATCCTTCCCATAATGTAGCAGCTATCCCTAGTAATGAACGTTGACTGTAGTTCACAGTAAGCTGTGGGTAAATCAGCAATACTACACTTCTATTCTAAATACTATAAACTATAATAAACAGACAGGAAAACACAGGGAACTAGTAAACACAGGGAACTGATATTCCTAGGTTAGAATATCAGTCAAGGTGGAGTCTGAAGAGGTGTGTCTTCAGGCCTCGACGGAATGCAGGCAGGGTTGGAGTAGAACGTAGGGGAATGGGAAGTTCATTCCACCACTGAGGAGCTAAGGTGGAAAAACTTGGGACGAGCGAGAGCCTTTGACACGGAGGGGGGGAAGTGCCAGTCGCCCTGCTGTAGAAGAGCGAAGTGGTCGAGCAGGAACATAGTTCTGGATTAAGTCCTGCAGGTAGACGGGGCCTGTCCTATTGGCTGCAGTGTAGGCCAGGGACCCTATAGAACACTCTTAGTACTGAGATGTGTGCATACTGTAGATACTGTAGGTGCGCGCTATTGAAGTGTCCATACAGAGAGCACATAGAGAGATGCCCTATAGAACACTCTTAGTACTGAGATGTGTGCATACTGTAGATACTGTAGGTGCGCGCTATTGAAGTGTCCATACAGAGAGCACATAGAGAGATGCCCTATAGAACACTCAGTACTGAGATGTGTGTATACTGTAGATACTGTAGGTACGCGCTATCAAAGTGTCCATACAGAGAGCACATAGAGAGATGCCCTATAGAACACTCTTAGTACTGAGATGTGTGCATACTGTAGATACTGTAGGTGCGCGCTATTGAAGTGTCCATACAGAGAGCACATAGAGAGATGCCCTATAGAACACTCTTAGTACTGAGATGTGTGCATACTGTAGATACTGTTGGTGCGCGCTATCGAAGTGTCCATACAGAGAGCACATAGAGAGATGCCCTATAGAACACTCTTAGTACTGAGATGTGTGCATACTGTAGATACTGTAGGTGCGCGCTATTGAAGTGTCCATACAGAGAGCACATAGAGAGATGCAGTGCATGTGTCCGGTTTGTCTGGTATGTCACTGCATGTGTTCATCAGGGACACTCAGATGCAGCACAGATCCAACAATCTTTTCCTGCTCACTGAACCCCTTGTGTATCATCCAAAACAACGTGTGTGTGTGCGTGCGTGCGTGCGTGCGTGCGTGCGTGCGTGCGTGCGTGCGTGCGAGTTTGTGTTTGTCTTTGTACATATGTTTTATGTCCCTTTTCGCAGTATGTGTGTCTGCGCCTTTAAGTTTGTGTGACAGTCAGCCAGACTGGAGGCCTTCAAAATAGCATATATATTTTGTTTTTTTGGGACATTATCTGGATTGTCAACATTTTTCCCGAACTTTGACTTAAATAGTTTAATATAAAGTTGGACTATTGTGTCCACATGACCCTGCCCCAGTACTAACATCAACATGGCAAAGAACCACAAAACAAGGGGCACAAACAATCTAATGGACAGAATGGTACGTCTGACGCCAGGGAGTTTGGGGGTAGGGGTGCCACTAAAATAGCAGCCTGTTGCAGTTATTTTAGTGCCATTTTCCTCTGCTGTTGTTGCAGGGCTCAGTTGGCTGAATAATGGCTTAATGGGAAACGCTTTTCATCTGCTCAGCTGGCAGGAAGCAGCGGATCGTTCCGGGGCCGCGCCGCTTGGCAAGTCCATGCGCGTGGACGACAGCGCTAAAGGGGCTGAGGTTGGCGTTCAGCGGCGGACCTCAGGGGAGCTCGGGGGACTGCGCCTTTCGACAGCCTTTGAAAGGATGCAAGGCAAGATACGGGCCTGATACCTGTTAACGCTTACGCCCTGGGTACGAAGCTGGCTCTCGTGTTTCGGCTTCGCTGTCGACTGTGGGTCCGCAGAGATGGAGGAGGAGGAAGTAGGGGCCGTGGTCCTGGCAACAATGTCAGGATGCAGGAAGTGAGCGGGAGAGCGTCAGGCGGGTGGCTCCGTCTGGGTCAATCAGTTCACTTGTGTTTGGTGTCGGGGGTGCCCTGATAACAGTGGGAGGGGCTGCAGGTTGAATGTGGTCGGGCGATATAGCTGTTAATTTGCCTGTACGATGTACCAGCCTTGATTACAGAGTCTGCGCCTAAGCCAGGCATGCAGACATGTGCCAAGCGGAGGCATATGTGGCGTAGATATACTGTATCTATCAGTGTGATTCCTTTATCATCAGGCTTTATGTTTTGGAGAGAAGGTAGATTCTGACAAAGGCTGATGTGATGAGGCCAGCTTAGTGCTCAATAAGCCCCCATTGTGTATTCTTAACAAACCAGTCCAGGCCAGATTGTCCTGGCAAAAAGGCTCCGGTCAGCGGCCGCAGAAGAGGAACCGGGGAAGCATGTTTGTCGGGGCCGACTTTCTTCCACATTCTCTGACCGGTTTGATAGCAAGATTTGTTATGTTTTCTGCCGCGGCCCGAACAGTGACCAGGGAATGGAATGGTAACCTCTCGCCAGCTGTTTGGCGACCTTCTGAATCCTGTGTGCCACGTCCCGACCTCGTGCTGGACCCAGAATACGAACCACAATGGAACCCGTGCCAAAAAGCATAAATGCACAAAGACATAATGTCAGGAGAAGAGCCAGTTCTGTCAAGCAGAGCGGAGGCCATAAATCCATCAAAGGAAAAACCGGCCACAAAATTTAACCCCTCTTAATAAACTACATTCCATTAGAGCTCGAAGTGGGTGCCTTTTTGTGTTGTTGAAAGTGCCGCCAGACATTTATTTTCCCCTCTACTTGTTTTTTGTTTTCTTTTCGACCCAGGGGACGTTAAATATGCTTTATATTAACCTGTCCCACCGAGCGAATAGCCCATGAGCCCATTTCCTTCCGTAGATAACTGCTTATCGTTGGAGAGACAGTTTTTGTAAATTGCTGGAAATGACTCCGCTAGAATCCACAAAAGAAGCGAGGCGCGGCGAGTGAATCTGAGCGATAAACCTTTTTTATAACAATTTGTACTTTAAAGCCATATTTGTAGATTTTTATCAGTTGCTTTGGACAGTAAAACTGCCATTGCCGAACAGCAACACCTTTCCTGGAAAAGATTATTTTTCATAGCGGTAGTTTTTTTTTTATTGTGCCCATTTTCTTATTATGAGTATGGAAGCTCCTCAAGCCTCAGACAAATCACTATCACTTATCATATCTTCATCACTTATGTTCATGGAAATTAAGGTGTCAATGTTTCATATTATAAGCTTTTGATTACAGTTTGAAAATAATAACCTTATTCAGTTATGTCATAAAACTACAAAATAGTCAAAACAATCACAATCACTTGTTTCAGTGCCAGTTCACCTACAGTGCCGCACAACTCAAATACACAAGTTACTACTAACTTAGTATTAAATCATGTTCATGAGCAGCAGTGTAGTATAATGGGCAGCAGTGTAGTGTAATGGTTAAGGAACTGGCCTTGTAACCGAAAGGTTGCAGGTTCGATTCCCAGGTAGGACACTGCCGTTGTACCCTTGAGCAAGGTACTTAACCTGAATCGCTTCAGTATATATCCAGCTGTATAAATGGATAATATGTAAAAAATGCTAAAAGTTGTGTAAGTCGCTCTGGACAAGAGCGTCTGCTAAATGCCTGTAATGTAATGTAATGTAAAATCCATTACCGTTGGCAAAACTTTCATGAGATCTGTAAAAAAAAGAGACAAAGATATTGTATTTCTCCCTTTGTCAAATGTTGTTCCATGCACTAAACTGGAAATTCTGATACTGATACGTGCATGTTACTGTTCATAACAATGCAACACTTTGTTGCTCACTTGGTAAAAGCGGCGCGTGAGTGAGCACCGTGGTCTCGGATCAAATCCAACCAGTGCGAGTACCAACCTACAGGGGCAGTACACAATTGGCTTTGCGTCGCCCAAGGGATACGTGTGAGGGATTCAGTCAGCGGGGATGGCATGTGTTCATTTCTCGAGCGACCCCTGTTGGCTGCTTGCACTCTGTGTACGTGTATGATTGGGTCTCCTCCACCCCAATCATGCACTCGGGTGGCTTGTGGCTGTGACGTGAAAAGAAACAGCTGGCTGACACAGCATGTCACAGCAGGAGAAGTGTTGTCTTCACTCTCCCTGTGCTGGCAGCAGGGGTCGTATATGACCACACTTGTACATAGTTTCCAAATTGGACATTCCAAATCGGGTGGGATTGGAGATGCCAAATAAAAATGAAAAAAAAAAAAAAAACAATGCAACACTTAAAATGCACATGGGTCTATGGTATATTCCATACACATTCAAGATATTATAGGGTTCTAAGACATGGGGGTGTTTCTGTCTCCCCCAAATACTAATACTGAGACTCCTCCTCTGTTTGATGCCCCACACAGCCGTTGGGAGGATATCCATATTAATATTTTCATCCTTTTGTCTACAGGCCCCTGGTTGCCAGTTGCCATTCTTCTATTAAACTGGCTTGTGTCCAAAATATGCCATCTTTGTTTTCTGTTTATAAGGTTTTAGCTTATTCCCCTTCCCTTTCTTTATTTCTCCCATATTAAACAATGAGCGGTGTAAACACATAAAATCCCCTGTGGCCTACAGCAGAAATGTAGGTTAAGGAATTTAACTCATTCATTGTTTTGTTTTGATACAAAATAATACCTTTATTATAATCTTAGAAAATAAATATAAATTTTAACAAACAAACTTTACAATGATGCTTCACAGTGAAACATTCTGTCAATATTGCTCTCACATGTTAAACTTTAACCTTGGGATGACATCAGTTACCACCAACGGTATGCTTTTTCCACAACTTACAAAGTACAAATGTACTTTGAACATTTGTTTCTGTACCGTATTTGCAATCTTCAAGGAGTAATGCTAGCACCATGGTGACTGGACACCAGAAGGCTGCATATCCAAATCCTGAGTGGAAGACTACTGCTGTGCCCGTACACAAGATAACAAATTGTTTCAGTAAATAACCAGCCACATAAATTGATAATCTGTACAGTGTAAATTGTGTAAGTTACTCTGGATAAGAGCATCTGTTGAGTAAATGGCTAATATGATGGACAGATTAAAATCTTTGCCTGGCTTTACACCCGCATAACTCATATTTAATCTTTGGTTTATCTCGTATATATTACATTCAAAAACAGTTATTTTTAGAAGCGCATTTCTCCGTTTCCACCAGTGTTTTTCCATGATGCGCTTCTTAACCTTAGTCACAAACAATACGGCACTGAAGTTCACCATGGTTTGGCCCGGTTCCATCCCATCTATGAATGTCGGTTCAAGTCAGTTCACTCCTGGGGAAATGAGCTGGCTTTGGCCCCTGAACCCATGGGGAATTCAAACCAGAGGGTGCTGCTTGCGCCAATCAAGGAAAGGCCTCCCACATCACTTTAATCCCTTAGGGCATGAGAACATGTTCCCTCGCACGCACGCACACATGCACACACACACACACACACACACACACACACACACACACACATTCACACGCACAGGTTTCACATGCAAGGCAGCTGCTCCTCACTAGGATTCTGTTTGGTCCTCCTCCTCAACCCGCTGCTGTCTTCACATTTTAAGGAGAGCAGCAGCCCTCCGATGAGTTCACAGGTTTTAGACGTATTGCTTCTGTTTGAAATCCCGTTTCTTTGACCTCTTGATTTGTTCTCTGTGCGAGGACCCCTTTGAGGACACTTTGCTTGAAGCGGATCTCATGGCCCTCATGCAAGTGGAGTAGCTGGGGAGCGGGTTTGTGAGCGAACCCTCGGTTGCCCCCTGGTCTCGGACGTCCCAGTCGAGCCCGCTTTCGGGTTCCGCGTACCCCTGGCACGGCTGGGGAAACCCAGAACTGGGCAGGTACAGGTGTCCCTTCTCGTGGTAGGACACGGCGGACTCCCTGGGTAGGTCCAGCCGTGAAGGCTCTCGGTCTATTTGCGTGGTGACTGGAGCTTTGCCCAGGTACTTCTTCTCCAGGTGGTGGGTGACGCCGTGCTGCACGAGGTAGAGGAGCTCCACGACGTTGAGGAGCGCGGAGATGCCGGCGATGGTCTGCATGTACACGGTGAAGATGGTCTTCTCGGTGGGGCGGGAGACGAAGCAGTCCACCTTGTGGGGGCAGGGCGGGCGCTGGCACACGTACTTGGCGTGGACGACGAAGCCGTAGAGGTACCACATCCCCACGATGAAGCCCACCTCCAGCATGACCTTCAGGAGGATGCTGAACGTGTACGCGCAGAGCAGCTTGCCCTGCAGCTTGGGCCTCAGTCCGTCGTCCCGCTGGCCCCCGACCCCCTCCCCTTGTTCGCCGTCCGCCTCCTCTGGGCCCCGAGCACCCCCGCCGAGGCTCCCTCCACCTGCCTCCGCCCTCCTCCTCCGCGCCTCCTCCGCCTGCCGCTTCTTCTCCCACCCAATGCGCAGGGCCACGTAGATGAAGTAGAAAATGGTGGGCGTGGAGACGAAGATGACCTGCAGGACGAAGTAGCGGAAGTGGGAGATGGGGAAGGCGCGGTCGTAGCAGACGAGCTCGCAGCCGGGCTGCAGGGTGTTGCAGACGAAGTCGGACTGCTCGTCATCCCAGGCGGACTCGGCGGCCGTGCCCAGGACCAGCATGCGGAAGAGGAAGAGCACGGTCAACCACACCCGCCCGATCCCCGTCGAGTACTCCTGACCCTCCTCAAGCAAACGCTCCAGAAAACCCCAGTCAGCTCTGGACATCCTCTGCACCTACACACACACACACACACACACACACACACGCATGGAGGTCAGGTCAAGAGGCACACCTGGAGCCTTACATCTAGAAGCCCACCTGTGCCTCACATCACGTGCTCATCACAACACCTGGCTCCACACCTAGAGTCGTGCACCACAGTCACTGTTGGTAGAGCCATGCCTATTGTAAAATTAGTTATTATTGCAGTCATGGTAATACCAGCTGGAGATTAATGGCAATACTTAATCGCATTAAATCTCTAAAGCATATTCATTTAGTCATTAATTCTCTAAATGCCTATAAATAACTACAGCAATAATAAATTATGTAATACATCTTGCAATAAGCCTGGTTACAAAAAAAACATATATCAAATGTTTTTAAAAGCATCCGCCAAATGACTACATTATGCATTGTAAATGGCAGTGTATTATTAACATTAAATCAGAATAATGAGTATAATTTATTCGTACCATTCAATGATAAATCATCGAACTTTAGCAAACATTCAACAGTCATGCTACATGTCATCCATGGCATAAACGAAAGCCGTATGATGGCATTTGCAGAAATCCCAATGAGCGAATGTAGTCTGTTTAGACATTCCCGATGTCTAAAGATTTCTGTGTTAAGCATCCGTCTCACAGCCTCACAGCGGTGTTTGTTTGGATTTTCACCCAGAACACTTTGGAACGTAAAGCATGATACTTAATTTAAGTAGATCGACGTGCGATACATAATTTGCACTGATGCCGGGTATCAACCATAGTCTATGGTATCAATCCAAATATGTATTTATTTGTTTATTTATTCATTCCTTGCTTGCCTGTTTAGATATGTTTACCAAATAATATTTTATGAGTTGGTAGGCTAATGCGTTTTTACTACGCCAATTTTATACAAGATTCTGACTAGATATGTTATCATTAGTATATGTATGCCTGATTAGGCTATATGGTATGAGCAATATATTTGTAAAGAAAAATAACAACAGAAAAACACTACCTGACTTCTGTTCAGTATCGCATTCTAAGATTTTTCATTTTGTCCTATGAATAGACTAGCTACTTTGTTACTGAATTTAATAAGTAAAAGTATTCTTAATATTGATATATGAAATGTATGGCTAATATGTGTTTTATTGTTGACTGTTGATTGTTAATTATAGGAAACGTATGCCCGATAAGTTTGTTTTGTTTTAGGCTTTATAGCTTTATAATCGCCAATAGGCTAGTATTTTAATAATGATCAAACATATTTTTGAAATTAAATATAATGAATAGCCTACTTGATTTAATGCATGGATGTGGTAGATTAACTGTTACGTAGCCTATATATTGTTTACTAGTATAGGCCCATGTCGTATAACATAACGAATAGGCCTATGTGACTTCAGAACAAACCCTGATTTTAAAAAAATAAACTTGCTGAATCATTTATGGCAGTAAAAATTTAGATTTCAATGAAATTATCTGAAATACTTTAATAGGCTACTGCTAATATTATTGTTAGAGCCAATCTGTTATTTTCAACTAGCT
Source organism: Synaphobranchus kaupii (assembly GCA_029718625.1). Taxonomy (NCBI): domain Eukaryota; kingdom Metazoa; phylum Chordata; class Actinopteri; order Anguilliformes; family Synaphobranchidae; genus Synaphobranchus; species Synaphobranchus kaupii. The sequence continues at coordinate 58,075,232 of CM056380.1, read as the reverse complement.
ACTGTGAAGCATTTAAAATACCGTTATATCGGAGAATATTCTGTCATGCTCACTCAGCCCTACACAGAATTCTGTAGCATCCTGGTTACATCACCCCACGAATACTGTAAACCCATTATAAACAAACGAACTTGACATGGCTTATATTATTATTGGAAAAGCACGCTTTTCTTGAAAACCAAAAGCATTACCTGTCTCTTTCTTTAAGTTGTGGTTGCAACCCCAATCCCCTTGTTGATGGATATTACAATTGAAAGGCAGTTTTGTAATTCCAGACTAACTGCTAGCGGTCTCTACTGCGTTCTTAAGGGTAGTACTGTAATCAGAGGGAAAAAAAAAAAATTCCCATGCTTTTTTTTTTTTATTGGAACTCCCACAGGAAATCGGTCCAGGAAAAGGGGTGGACAGGGTCAAAAATAGATTTCTTGTTCCCTTCTCTGCTTTGCATGTGTTGAATGGCGTAAGCGACAAGTTACTTGTACGACACTTGGAAGTCAGTGTTGCGCGTGGCAGCCATGTGGAGTCAATTAAACGGATACAATGTAATATTATTATTATTATTATTATTATTATTATTATTATTATTATTATTATTATTATTATTATTATTATTATTATTATATTAATGTTATGAATAGTGTTATTATTATTATTACTACTGTTAATTATGTAACAAATAATATTGATTAAGACATTGTAATGTAGGCTGAATTATTAATAAGACATGGCAGCAATTGTTTCAAATAGGCTATGTTTAATTATGTGTAACTGTTTTTTTGTTTGTTTTTATTCCTGGAATTGAAAGTCTCAGGTTCATTGTTTGTCACAAAATGTGACGCCAATGCCAGGAAGCAACCCAAGATATCATGCAATTTCCCAAAAGACCACATATCGTCGCTAGCGCGCTTTTTTCCAAGAGCATTGATTTACATATCCGCAGGAATGGCTTTAGTAAGGCAGCGCGGTTCACCAGTAGCCATATTACACGGTCCGTTGCTTAGGCTACTGGCCTACGGCATATACATGTAATTAAATTTAAGCAGTATAGTCTCCTCTATATTAAAGGGGCGTTACAATTTTGCAAACAAGTATGCTTGGTAGTCTATGACTTAATGGTTCTCACATTGGCAGGCTTATACCGGTACGAATGTATTGTAGAAACGAAAAAGCATTTCCTGATCTTTAAATAAGAATACGAGGGGTATTGTTAATATAATGATTTTAAAGTCTTTGAAGTTAAAACGCTGACATTTCACCACAGTGTGTCGCATTTTCTTGACGTTTTGGGGGTATTCTTATCTTGTAGTTTAGGCCTAGCCCTACTGGTTACTCTGGTGGGCAATGAAGTCACAACACAGCGGTTGCTGCATTCTACCAGGTTCATTTTTTAATGCTGTTGATATTACTGATGCAAAGATAAAAATGTGGTTTAAAAAATGTGTTTACTGGGAATTACATACATAAATCATATGGGGCTTCGTTGTAGAGGTTGGTTGTCACGCCTTGAATTTTGTCAATCAGTGAGGACTGTTGTCATGAAATTAGGAGTTATTGCCCTACCCTGTCACAACTGTCCCTGCTAACCCCTGTTTTTCTTTGCTACAAATCTGAGCTATTTGTGGTTATTGTGAAATACAGCACGGTAAGCGTGTAACAATCTGAAGTAATTCCCTTCCTCCCCTTCAATCTCATGGAAACTACCCTGAAAGTCCATTATATTTTATACAGTAGCTGTTCTCATGAGCAAACATTTAACCAGATAAGCAGGGATTTGTGTTACAAAAGTGATTGGTGGTGTTTTTTTACTCTCATTTGCCAGCTTCTTAGAAAGTTTCTGCGTTTTGCTTTGTGTAAAATACCCGACAATAGATTTACAAAATGATCTGAGGTTAGAAACCAAGGGACATATATAAGAGTGATGATTAAATCTTCAGTATAAGTTTGTACTTAGCACAATACACAATGCTGAATGAAGTACACACAACTCACATTGTTACCAACGTCTGTTGGCGTCGAACTGGAGAGCCGCATTTAAGTAACTGGGACATTGGTTTTAGGTTTACCTTAAAGAACCCAGTGCAATCAAAATAATTAAAAAATACTTACAGTATACATGACCAACTGAACCAATGAAAATATATACTATGCTCTTACACTACTCACAAAAAGTTAGGGATATTTGGCTTTCGGGTGAAATTTATGGAAAATGTAAGTTCACGCTACAGTGATATTATACGTATCATGAAAGTAGGGCATTTAAGTAGAAGCATGCAATGGTGATTTCCTCATCTCAAACAATTTATTGAAACAAAAGCCAACAACAGTGGTGGGTATACCACAACAAAAATGTCAATGTCTCAATAACTTGTCATGTGCCCTTGAGCATCAATTACAGCTTGACAATGATGTCTCATGCTGTTCACAAGTCGACTTATTGTCTGCTGAGGCATGGCATCCCACTCTTCTTGAAGGGCGGCCCTCAGGTCATTGAGGTTCTGGGGTACAGAGTTACGAGCCTCTACACGGTGAGTCAGCTGATCCCATAGGTTTTCTATGGGATTCAGGTCTGGAGAAAGTGCAGGCCACTCCATTTGAGGTACCCCAGTCTCCAGCAGCCTTTCCCTAATGATGCGACCTCGATGAGCTGGAGCATTGTCGTCCATGAAGATGAAATTAGGCCTGTGTTGTTCATGCAGGGGCACAATGACTGGATTAATGATGTTATTCAGGTAGTATGGGCTTGTCACTGTACCATTCACAAAGTGTAGGGCAGTTCTGTATTGACTAGACACACCTGCCCACACTGTAACACCGCCACCACCAAAGGGTCGTCTGGTGACAACAGTGGCTGATGCATAGCGCTCTCCTTGACGTCTCCAACATCGTTGGCGGCCATCATTTCTGCTCAACGTGAATCGACTTTCATCAGAGAACAGCACTGAGGCCCACTGGTCCCTCGTCCAGCGTAAATGCTCCCTGGCCCATGCAAGACGATGACGCCTGTGCCTGGTGGTGTGGTCAGGTACCCTTGCAGGTCGTCTAGCATGCAGACCACGCTGATGTAAACGGTTTCGAATGGTCTGACGTGACACTTGGGTGCCTCTCACCTCCCTTAAATGTGCCTGGAGTTGAGTGGCATTCATCATCCGGTTCCGCAGGGCACTGTTCACAATGAAGCGGTCATCAGTGTGGGATGTGGCCAAAGGACGTCCACTTCTATGCCTTTCTGTGACTCTTCCAGTCTCTCTGTATCTCTGTTGCAACCTGCTGATGACACTCTGTGACACTCTAAGCTCAGTGGCCACTTCCCTCTGAGAACATCCTGTTTGAAGCCTCGCAATGGCGAGGTACTGTTGATCAATTGTTAGGTGTCGTCTTGGTCTCATGATGTCAAAATGTGAACAGCATGATGAAGAGGACTGTTTAAATACCAATTCTAATTGAACCAGGAAATTTATTGGTCGATTCATGGATCAAACACCTGTTGTGAATTTTGCCGTTCAGCTCCTTGTTAGAGAACAGCAAGTTGTGCAAAAAGTACTGAAACATTGAATAGTTGGACATGCGCATTCAAAAGTTTAGAGAAGGTCAAATTAATTTCACCTGTAAAGGTTATAGTGCATTTTAGGTTCATCCTGAAATTTCACCCAAAAGCCGAATATCCCTAACTTTTTGTGAGTAGTGTATATACTAAGCTTTATTTACTTGAGATTTTAAATTGGGTTTCTATCCTGAAAGCAATACATGTCTCATACTGCCCACTGTCAGCGGATTTGGTATTAGTCATTTGGATACTCTGCGTACTGTGTATTTGACATGGCAGGCACATTTTAACCAATCAGAGGGGCAACCATTTAGTCGGCTGCCAATCAGAAGTGAGCTTGAACTCAATATCCTCAATATCAATGATGTGTTGTTCGGAATGAACAACACATCTTGTCAGAACTCGCTTGAGATCAAAAATGACCTACTTTACATCAAAAGGAAATGTTATAATTTCTCTGTTTAAAAATGTAAGAAAGTTAAAATGCAACCTCATCTCGTATCCACTTTAAGTGCAAGAGGAGTCTGGAGGAGATTACCATACGTGGGTGCTACTAAATCAGCTTAGAGTTAGTTGGTATACTGTTATTGTACCCTTAACCAGAACCTCCTCAGTATAGCTACATATATGCAGCTGTATAACTGGGTGGTAGATTAAATCCCAGCTGAGTAAATTATCCTGGATAAAGTCATATGCTCAGCAAATGTGCAGTATAAAATCTGCTCACCTCATGAGATGCTGGTGTCATTCTGATGAACGTAGCTCCAGGCCCTGTCACACCATGAATGCCTGTTCCTCGGCGAGGTTCGGCCATTGGATGCAAGAATTGTAATGGCACCGACTCACAAGAGCGCACACTTGGTCGACTGAGCTATTTTCCGAAATCATGTTTTTGCAGAGGCACTTATGGCAGCGCAGGATGTGCTGTGTGTGTGCGTCTGTGTGTGCGTGCATGCGTGTGTGTGTGTGTGTGTGTGTGAGAGAGAGAGAGATAAAGCAGCAAATCCTTTTAGAGACTTGCTCCCTCAGCATCTTCATTGAGTGTCACAATGTGTTCCATTCCATTGGCATTATGAGAGCTTTCTCATACGCACATATAATGTTCCAATGAACACTTCTCATTCTGTGCCGCTGACCTGGAATTGTTCAGGACAACGATAAAGTGCAAAACCGGGGTTGACTTTGGCACCAAACCCACAGGGTCATTGTGTCTGAGGAATGACTATAAGAGAATGACACACTGAATTCAATTACCGTTTATATCCCGGTGAAATTTGATATGTTTATAGGGGCCTACCCCGAAAGTGAGGCCTGTTATGGCTGACTGCATGCAGGCATGAATCAGGAACCTGCAGCAGAGCCCGAATGGCCAATATGGTCAATCCCATTTCAGTAAAGTAACTTGATGTACAAGTACACCAGTCTGTCAGAGGGCCAATACCCACAATACACCTCTTCATTTTGACTGTAAACCAAATGAAACAGCAGGTACGGGTTATTTACAAGTCTTTGGACGTTCTCAGTTGTACCCTTTGAGGTCAAGAAACAGATGCTAAGACGCAACGGCACTGAACTAGTGAGATCACCTGGACAGCAGCCATATTTTTAGGTGGCATGTTGTAACACTCATTGACAAACTCCTAAAGAATAACAAAGGGATAGGATTTGCTTGTAACTGAGAGTAGTTTTACTGTCTGACATTTTAAATATAAAATATTTTAATGGCAATCCTTTAACTTTGTTTGTATTCATATGCTGTTTTCTTGATTTCAAAGCCACACCTAACAGTTGTTTATAAGTCACAAGGGCATTCAAAATAACATCAATGCTAGTAATCACTAAAATGTTTTGAATTAATATTTTGATGTATTTAGTCATTATCACCCATATTTTGCAAACATATAACAGATATTACAGTAACCCTCAGTAAGTGTGCGTGTGTGCGTACGTGCATGCGTGTGCATGTGTGTGTGTGTGTGTGTGTGTGTGTGTGTGTGTGTGTGCGTGTGTGCGTACGTGCATGCGTGCATGTTAAGGAACATGCACTAAGGGATCAAGCAGTGCCCCTCCGGTCCGAACTCTCCACGGGTTCAGTGGCCAAAGCCAGCACAGGAAATCTCTAAAAACCCTCTTGTTTCTCTTGATATTTGATGATCCTCCCAGTGAATCCATGTGGCGAATAGCATTACCTGGTCTATACGTCAGGGAAACTGATTATGGCTCTTAGTAAACAAAACATTTGGAAAGAAGCCAGTGTTTCCACCAGAGTGCTGAAGCAAATTTAGCCCGCTGGGATAAAATAATAATTGGGGTTCTAGTAATGTATGCAAACCTCTCGCAAAGACAAGCACTTTTAAATTCCTGAGGAATTCCAAAATTTTATTTGCATGATTTAAGGAAGCACCACTACCTGCAGTTAGCAGTGACCTGAATTTGTCATTTATATGTTTCAGTTTCAGTAGAGAATACGTTTCAGTTTCAGTAGAGAGTTGTTGGGGAATTGCAATTTCCATTAGTCTTTAGTGTTTTTTTTCCAATTTGTCCTGACCTGACTGCTTATTTAAAACATTTTTATTAGTATTTTAACGTTGCACAAATTCACGTAAGTACGAATGTTACCATACAGTTTACTGCTGTGATGGACCGTAAGAGTACAACCCTCGGAGTGTGTGTGTGTGTGTGTGTGTGTGTGTGTGTGTGTGTGTGTGTGTGTATGTGTTACGATACTGTGAGACCTGCTTCTTCTTGGTATTTTCATGCAGTCAGCGTATGGAAACACATGGGTCACAACCTTCACTAAATTCCGAGCTGCCCTTTAACTGCAGTGGACATAAAGCTCTAAAGGGTCGGATGCTGGTTCTTTTGTTTTGCACTGCAGGGCTGTTGATACTGAAGCGACTCCTCCTTAAAGGCCTCAGTTTCATTGGATGTGTTCTTTTCCCATCCATTGAGAATTTACTTGAGTGTTCTGCAAGGTTTGCTGTGTATGTGTGGAATCTGTATGTGCTATTCTGAGTTTTTTTTTTTTTATGTTTCTATGTGTGCCAAGCGTGCACGTGTGTGTGTGTGTGTGTGTGTGTGTGTGTGTGTGTGTGTGTGTGTGTGTGTGCTCGCTCATATCCACATAAATGATGAATGAACCAATCTGTTTAGATTAGAATTTTGTATTTGGCTGCGTACGGCTGCCTCTACTGTTCTGCCAGTTGGAGACTCTGGCATGCTCCTATATGAGATATAGGCTTCCCAGCCCCAGAATGGATTGTTTGATGAAATATTCATTATGCTTCGGCGAAGCTGGGCTTATGAGTGGGGGTGGATGTATATGCACATGCAGGAGGAACGGAAAGGCTCTATAGTTACTCATAATATTACGGGATGAGGACAGTCGATAATTATTAGCCATCGTTCCTTTATCGCTACCCACATTTTACACAGACACGGGCTCATAAATGCACACACAACACACACACACACACACACACACACACACACACACACACACACACACACACACACACACACACGCATACATGCATAAATGTTCATATGCGTACGTACATACACATATATAAAACGGTAACGTAGAGATCTGTCATTATTCTTTCATGAATGGTGCTCTTGAGGCCCCAGTCAGAATGCGAATAGGCTCCGCATGCGATCACAGTCTCGCCTTATCGGGGGTTACGCCGCGTCTCACGCAAACGCGGGCGGAAAAACGCACGAATGCACGTCGATATACACGCGTGCGGGCGTGTTAACGTGGACATACGTAACGGAGAGATGTGTTCTTCCGTCGTTAACGCTGCCGAGAACCAAGCCAGGGTGAGACTGTTTCAGTATGCCGGGCTGTTCAGTGCAGACTGAGAGGAGCAGGGCTATAGAGTGCAGATTCAGCTGCGGATACGCAGGGGCTTATGTGTATACACTAAGCACATGACATACTGGAGGGTGGTTGATGTGACTCTGAGTCTCTCTCGCTGTGGCTCCGTGGCCCCAGAGACTTTCCAAACAGCTGAGGAAGTTGTTACAGAACACTTTGAACTTGTGCTTCAAATCCCATGAACTGGTGGCAATGCAGCTGTTACTGTGGGATCCATCATGTAGGTCATACGCTCGGTGGTTTTACTGGTGCAGTTAATTAGGTACAGTATCTAATGTTTTGTGTAACAAAAAATATACACTCATGAGATTTCCGCCCTCATACACATATCAATGCAAATTATATCTAGGACCCTTCCCATAGATCTCTACATGTACATATACATTTTTTATTTTTTATTTGAATGAAGGTAACTGTGTTTGCCTGAACAAAAAACATCTTAATTACAATTGGACATAGACCCAATAAGTAATTATATATTAATATATTTATATTTATATTTATAATAATATAATATTTTGACCCGTTTAAAAATCTGTCTCTCATACTCATATCATACTTTCCATCTCCCTCTTTTCTTGTAAAACAGATCTTTTGTTTATGATTTGAAGGTTCATTTTTTTTCACGGAAATGCACCAAAAACATGAAAGGTTTCAGCGCGACGCGTCCACAGCGCCACGGGCTTAAGTGCGCGGTGGCGGGGGAGCTTTCCAATGCGCCCGCTCTTGACTTTCAAACAATGTCAAGCAGAAAGGATAACGACACGTTGGGGCGCAGTTCAGACCGCACACTGTAATGAGGTTCGAGAGGCGAGTAAACACGAGATGACCGTACTGAGGGGGGCTTCTGTAATGAAGACGCCAAGTGTCGCGTAAGCCCGTTGTGTATAAAGGGGCTCTTTAATACGTGATGAGGGTGTGCGTGTTTAGTGACCCTTCTACCTCAGAGCTCAGCTAGTCCAGCAAACCCTGGTTGGCTGAGAACGGATGAGAGCATCGCGTGTTAGATATGAGCATGTTAGCATGTCAAGGGAGCGTTTGATGCAGAGAAAAATGCACTCTACTTATGTCAATTATCATTGGCTTTCTCTGCGCGGTGACATCTCTGTGACTCTTTATATGCCTGTAACACAGTGGTAGTTTTTTAACTACAAAAATAAATGTAACTCTCAACTCTTTGTCATTTCTGGAAAGTAACAATACTTTTGCTGTATCACATAATTGCTTTTTCTTTCACGCACAGAACAACATTCTGATCCACAAAGATCTGTCCTAAGGGTGAATAAAATGGCATTACATGCAGGTGCAAGAGTAGTGTGTGGACTTTATTTTTCTCTGTGTGAAACTCTCTTATGTAATATTGTAAATAATATTCATAGGGTTTTAAGCGCATGATTCAAATGTGTGAATTGTAACATCGCTCCACTAAAATACGTGCCATTATTAAAATGTGTTTTATTCTATCCTGTGCTATAATTTGGCTAATTATTAGTGGCGTGTGGTTGAATGTACAGTGTGTGTGTGTGTGTGTGTGAGAGAGAGAGAGAGAGAGAGAGAGAGAGAGAGAGAGAGAGATAATGTTCAACTGCAGTCAGCCTCTAATTCATTGTCACTACCTCGCCACTGACCACTGAGATCAGAGATGTACTTCTGTGTTTTACCAATCCAAGCTGACATCTGCATTACCCGTTCTTCTCTGGTAACCCACAACATTTATGTCTGTCTGCCCTATTCAGTAGTCTCTCTCAGTATCTCTCAGTATCTCTGTCTCTCTCTCTCTCTCTCTCTCTCTCTCTCTCTCTCTCTCTCTCTCTCTCTCTCTCTCTCTCTCTCTCCTCTCTCTCCCTCTCTCTCTCTCTCTCTCACACACAAACACACACACACACACACACACACACACACACACAAATACAAGCATATGCGCATAGACGTGTGTACAAAAACATATACGCATGTAATGCAATTTTTTACTTATTAATTTCAACTCATATCACTGAGATATCGACCACCACCAGGCAATAGCCAGATAAGCTGTTGGGAATGCCTGAACACAAACCATCAACATTACAGGGTATAAGTAGCCTACAGTTACTGAAAAAGGTGCCCTAACATACCCATCCCTCAGGAAGGTGCCGCGCCAAAATGACGTTTAAAAATGGAGCAGCACATTTTAATGTATTATGATACGTACGCAGGCAACATCGTGACAAGTTCAAAAATGCAGTACAGTTAATTCAGTGCAACACCAACGGGTCAGAAATATCGCAAATGTATGTACTATGCATTCATTCCCAACCACTTTTTAGTCAGTGTGAACAAAAGTGAATGGCAGAGATACTTTTCTAGTTTCAAAACCAAATACAATGTAAATAAAATCCTCATCCTTCTCAAAGAGGTAGAACAGATACATGTTCCTACTTTTCTTATTTCCTCTTTTATTACATGTTCTCTTAGCATTGACATATTTAATTATGCTTTTGTAATACATACCATTATTTAATTGTCGATGTAATTGCAGCTCTTTCTCTCTCTCTGTCTCTCTCTCTCTCTCTCTCTCTCTTTCTGCTTCTCTCTCTTTCTGAAATGGTTTTTACTCATTTTCTGGTGGGAAGGTGTTTTATTTCTGCTGTTTTTTGTGTTTTTTTTTTTCTTTGTTTCTTGTCTTATTTCTGAAATGTTTGAGAAATAATTGTCTCCTTAAAGTGTAAAGGGGAGTCAAAGGTCAAAGGTCTAGGCTACTATCCGTGACCCGTTTCTCTGGGTAAACAGTGACATTCAATTGAGGACACATTACGGTAAAAGTGTAGCCTGCCGGATATTCCAGCACGACATAGCTATCCAATTCACACACGTTGATGCGCGTTAGGATGCGCTTCAATAACCCACGCCTCCGTTGAAATTACAAGTCGAGCATTTTCTTGCAGTATATTGCAGCTTGTGACAGGCCGACTGAAACTTCTAATGAAGAAGATAACATCAACAGTGGTATTCGTATATTTTGATTAGCGGTATCTAGACATTTAGGCACTATTTAGGTTAGCCTACTATAGGCAAACACATAGTACATTAGTAGAATATTGTACTTCATGGAACTTCCTATTGGGCGGCATGGTGGTGCAGTGGTTAGCAATGTAAGACCACGCACAATAAAGTTTTTCCACATAAAACAACATCATGGTATCCTTGCTTGCACCAATTATCAAAGATTCATGCCTTGCATTTGTACAATAAAGAATGACAATGCCTACACTGTATATACATTTGTGTGTAGTGTGCTTTAATGTGCTTCAGCATATTATTTCTGAAGAGACAGTTGTAGTCTCTCCTCTCTCTCTCTCTCTCTCTCTCTCTCTCCTCTCTCCTCTCTCTCTCTCATCTCTCTCTCTCTCTCTCACACACACACACACACACACACACACACACACTCTCACGAGTCCAAGAGGTATTTGTATAATTGGATGGTTATTTATATTTGGAAAGTTTGATGGGCCAAATTTGTGAATTATTCTAAGTATAAATTGTGCTTTTGTTTTGTATTGGATTTGTACCTACACACCTGCTCAATAAATGAATGAATGAATAAATAAATAAATGCAACTACTGCTTTCTTCATTCCCACAAATGTTTAAGGTATCTGACGTTAAACGCTCCCTTGCTTGACCTTACTCGTGACGCGCGAGAATACATGCGCGTGCATAAACTTTATCTAGGACTTAAACGATTAAATAAATACGTAGCCTATATGTAGCCTACGATTGCAATGTATGCAATGCAATTTGTTTACTAGCTTAAATTTCACTGAAATGAAAACTCAAGGTTAAAGCCGTAAGGTCGTTTATTTACTGAGAAGCTTCTATGTATTCATCCATCAAATAATGCAAAGGACTGACAAGGCGTGCACTGAAATATGAAGTCGCGAGGGGATCCAGCTCGGTGTTTTAGCCCCTCCTTTTGACTCCGAGTCGAGGTTTGGAGAGAGTGTATTCGACAAGTGCTATATGGACCAATAGAACAGCAGTGCTGCTTGACAGGGGACCGGTGTGCAGTGGAGGGGCGAGCATACACCACAAGCGCCGGAGAAAATAACAGACCTGCCAGGAGAACGCTGCCGGATTTCTCGAATTCCTTCATGTCGCGAATAGACCCTGCATTGTAGAGGAATACTTGGTTTTTCGGGGATGCGTGTCTAACCTGCAAGAATTCAGAGCCAGGTAAGGTTTTCGACTACATGGGTAAGCGTTCAACTGCTCAAACAAGGATTGCATTTTTCTTCCATGCATCAAAACAAGTCATATAGTGTGGCTCTGCAAGGGGAAATTTGGAAGAGTTGTGTGCTGAGTGTTTGATGCACATACACTAAACTGAAAAGTAGCCTACTATCCGCGCCCTTATAATGCCCCGGAGCAGGAACCGCGTATCATTTAAAACGCGTCAAAATCAGCTGTTTCAGCCAACAGCTATCGGAAGTTTTTCGAATGGAGCTTTTGAGATTCAGATGAAACTGATACTGTCATAGCTTTATTTGATGCTGGCTTTTTCTATTTGAGAAGGTGGCACACAGGGGGGCCCCATAGTGTCTGTTGAATCCTAAAACGGCTTCAAGTGCAAGTCTTGGGGAGAAATTCAGTAAACGCTATAAGGGCTGCAGTAAGTGCAATTTTTGCGAGTCTTCAATTAATCATGGGATAGTACACCAACGCGAGGGGGCATATAGGTTACGTGATTAATAAGTTAAACTGACAAAAGGTAAATCAAGTGTAAATCTCCTGAGGATAGACTGCGCTTACCTACTTAATTAACTGAAATGCGCAGAGCAGCGCACATATTATATGCCCATAGCATGGGTTAGTTAGTTGTAAACTATTGGGATAGTAGGTTACGAACCTTTGGTGTTGTGTCACAATATCATAAGATGTGTTATTCCTTCTGCTGCGCCCAATACATCTGCATTTGTCCCTTTAAGACTGGAGGGAGAACCCAGATCGAAGAAACTATGACAGTCTGAACTGCAACCGCAGAACAACATCAATCAGCTGAAAGAGACCAGCGGGAAAGGCGAGATGTTCCGGCTTTGATTAGTTTTACTAATCATGTTCTGTTCCAGCACCGCAGCAATCAGATACGGAGTGTAGAATGCGTCGCCTGCAGCTCTTTATAACGGGGCTCCCTCAGTCTGTGTGTGATTGCTAACATTTGTTCGCTGTACAGTTGTAAGGATTGATGTTCACTTGATCGATTATTTTGCGTCGGAGTGTTTCCGTTAGGTCAACTACAGTGTGCAGCTACGCTTAAGGTGAAGCCTATATGTAGTCCCGCTTATAGATGCAGGTTGGATAAAAGCTTATTAGAAAACGGCAGCAACATTGAGGGGAAAACCTTATCAGAAAATGCACTTGCTCAAACAAATCTTAACACCCGACTGCATCACCGTCTACTGATTTTGTGGATTTTTCTGGACCAAAACGGGAGTGGGGGGCCAAATTGAGAACACATTACATGCTTTATGCCAGGTTGAGGGTGCGATTCTGTCACTTGCCATTGTTAAAGCAGCGCATGGGTGATATCGTCAGGTTTTAATAGTCACAGAAGCAAAGCAAGATTGCAAATTCAGCATTTAGCCAAGCATTTATGGATTTCATTGTTTTTCCATGTGTTTGTTTCTGGG
>CM056380.1:58016027-58061643 GCA_029718625.1 Synaphobranchus kaupii | reverse complement strand
AACAGCAGAGATGAGGCAGTCCATCGGCCGGGGCAAATTTAAGTGAGCATTCATCTTTTCATCCCCATGCTAGTTTGTCTCCATGGTTTATGCCACGAAGCGGCGTCCCGGTTGGGAGGAGCCTGCGCTCATCTGTGTTTATAAGCCCGCTCTTCATTGGTGCTTTTGATAATTAATCACTGAGCGGAAACCGAAGGGCTTCGTTGTAGGTTGCATCTTCATAGCAATCATCCAGCCTCCAGATCAGAAGAATGACATCAATGGAGACTCTCATTTCATTGACAAGGTTGTGTGGAGGATTGTAAAGGCTTGTCCTCTTTGCGGTTATGATTCATGATGTTATTCTGCCCGTGGATTATTACTGTAATTAGTATTTGAATTATTTCCCCCACGTCAGTAATGCAATCAATCTTAATAAGGTAGCTATGTCAGAACATGCAGTTCTTTCACTTGCTGATAACATTGAAAATTGCATAATTGCATACTTATAGCATCATTATGTAAACAGTTGATTGTCAAAACCATACATTCAATATGTTTTATACTATAATGATTATATAAAGAGCAATGATGGTCAAATGCTTCTGCCATGTAATAGAAAACTATTGGTATTGTACGAGGCATTTGAGGTAAAAGTGTGAAAAAGATTTCATCAACAAAAATAATGGAAGTCTGCTTTTTCCATTTGTGCGTGAGGGAGAGGGAGAGGGAGAGGGAGAGGGGGAGAGAAAGGCGGAGAGAGGAGGGAGAGGGAGAGGGAGAGGGGGAGAGAAAGGCGGAGAGAGGAGAGAGAGGGAGAAGGAGAGAGAGATAGAGCAAGCACCAATTCCTTTTTTAGTTATACCTTCAGCATCTTTATTGAGGATCACAATGTGTTCTATTCCATTGGCAGTATGAGATTTTGCTCCTTTCAAAGGTAGACTCACATGTATAAATGCTGCCTCTAACGCTGCAGTTTGTGCCAGCACGATGGGACGCACAGCCCTCTAACGCTGAAGTTTGTGCCAGCACGATCGGACGCACAGCCCTCTAACGCTGCAGTTTGTGCCAGCACGATCGGACGCACAGCCCTCTAACGCTGCAGTTTGTGCCAGCACGATCGGACGCACAGCCCTCTAACGCTGCAGTTTGTGCCAGCACGATCGGGACGCACAGCCCTCTAACGCTGCAGTTTGTGCAAACACGATGGCACGCACAGCCCTCTAACGCTGCAGTCTGTGCCAGCACGATCAGACGCACAGCCCTCTAATGCTGCAGTCTGTGCCAGCACGATCAGACGCACAGCCCTCTAACGCTGCAGTTTGTGCCAGCACGATCAGACGCACAGCCCTCTAATGCTGCAGTTTGTGCCAGCACGATCAGACGCACAGCCCTCTAATGCTGCAGTCTGTGCCAGCACGATCAGACGCACAGCCCTCTAACGCTGCAGTTTGTGCCAGCACGATCAGACGCACAGCCCTCTAACGCTGCAGTTTGTGCCAGCACGATCGGACACACAGCCCTCTAACGCTGCGGTTTGTGCCAGCACGATCGGACACACAGCCCTCTAACGCTGCGGTTTGTGCCAGCACAATCGGACACACAGCCCTCTAACGCTGCAGTTTGTGCAAACACGATCGCACGCACAGCCCTCTAGCTCTGCAGTCCTGTGCCAGCACGATCGGATGCACAGCCCTCTAGCGCTGCAGTTTGTGCCAGCACGATCGGACACACAGCCCCTCTAACGCTGCAGTTTGTGCCAGCACGATCGCACGCACAGCCCTCTAATGCTGCAGTTTGTGCCAGCACGATCGCACGCACAGCCCTCTAAACGCTGCAGTTTGTGCCAGCACGATCGCACGCACAGCCCTCTAATGCTGCAGTTTGTGCCTCTCTCTCTGGCTCACACTCATCCTTGCATTCATTATCTGACAAAGAGCATTAGAGGCAACACCACAATTTTGTAAGAGTATTTTATTCTACAAAAGCGGAAGATTTTTAAAGAGACACGCCACACTGTTTTGACACATCGCACAAAGAGAGCTGTGCGCCCTGTACGTTTCGGTGTCTGTAAGTGTGAAAGACAGCCTCTTGTATCACACCTTGATCGCATGGCCTCTCGTCTTTGGGAAGCCATGTTTGCCTGATTCTTCCTGGTCCCTCTGTCTATATGTGTTTGCGGTGGGAATTTCTGCGAGGGCCCGTCCTGAGACGGGGCGAGTAAGAGTGTTATGTTCCCGGTTGTGGCGGTGTCATCTCGGGAGACCTCCTTCCCGTTGCATTCTGGGATTGCGGAGGGCATTGGGAAATGGAACTGTCAGAAGCCATAACTGTGAAGCGCCGGAGCTCCAGAACGAGAACTCGTCGTTCCTGTTCGCGCCGTAAGCCCCCCCCCCCCCCCACCCCCCTTCCACCCCCCGATCACCAACACGGGTCGGAGTAGTCCAGGAGCGAGGACAACGACAAAACAAAACCGCACGGTCTCCCTCGGGGCTTGAGCGCCGGTGACGGCATTGCGGGCCGGTTTTCGCCGCTACGTGCAGGCCGGTTGATTGGAACCAGGCCCTCACCGGAATAACCAATGCTGACCTTCGAGAAGGCTGCTGGGGAAATCGAATCCGGCACAAAGAGGCCGTCCCGGGTAAAGACGTCTCCTTTTCTGTCCCTAAAAGAAAGTGCTACGGCTTCCTCGTGATCGATAGATCCTCCCCGGTGAAACTTCACTAGAGATCCCTCTCGGGGGCCGGTTTGAGAAAATTAGACGCAGGGCGTTGTTGCAGGGATGCCATCCCCTTGCTTTAGTGGTCCCGGGGGGGTGTAAGCTTTTCAGGAAAACTCAGTCGGATGCATTCACCTGAGGCCTGTTGTTTGTACGGCATTCCGCTCTTCTCTCAGCTAGTCACCGTGGGGAAGGATGGAACAATGTGAGAGCGTTTAGAGACAAGAGAGGCTCTGTTTCGTCTTGGAGTTGCTGAGTCACTGTGAAAGAGCGCAATGAGATATTTATTTCACACTTTTGCGGGTGAGGAGATTGGGCGGGGGGGGGGGGGGGGGGGCAGTGATTTCACACGAGCAAATGATTGGGATGAATGGCCTCCTACACACATACGCACACCCAGATGTGAATACACCAATCTACCCACGCACACAGAGAATCATCACGCAGCAACAGTTGCTCGACTACAAATACCATACAAACAACAAACACACGCGCACCGCACACACACACAAACTCCCTCTGGGGCCTACCGTCATGAGGCTCTCTTCTCCCAGACTGTGCCAGAGCCAAATAAATTACATATTCTGTTCACTAAGAGAGTTCACCCACACAGATTGGCCTGTCTGCTGCACTAATTAAGTTGGAAGCTCTGGCCTTAGTTATTGTCCTCTGTCTCAGAGTGAAGTGACCTCCGCTCCCGAAGATCTGACCCATAAATCCCAAGTGATCACATTCCCATCTGCTGAGAAGGACATCACGCGTCGTTTACGCCCGATGGCATTTACACAGAGATCATATTCTAATAAGACGGGAAGTAATTTGACAAATAAGGGGCGCACTGATGTATTAACTTAACACGGCGTATTTGGCTGCAGTTCCGCGGTCTGAAATATGGCCCCAACATACACCGTTGAACACCGAACGAGGCGAAACCGTGACAAAGATACAAATGTATGCCATAAGATCTTTACGTGACTGAAAACAACAAACAGACCGGGGAACGGACTGCCTGCCCGGTGAAGCTCAGGGCAATGGGCAGGGGGATTGAGTGGAGTGAGCGTAACATAATTTAATACAACACATTTTGAAATTCCCTCTGAGCATCTTTGTATTCTAAAAAAAAAAAACAATGACAAGTACAGCTGACTTACATACGCAGGAAATAAAAATCGCAACTGGGCTGTCTATGCGGCCAGCAGCAACACAGACAAGATTGACAGTCCACCGGCATGAAGTAATGACGCAAAAGGAAAGTGCCGTTTATTGCAGTTTATGATCAGCCTTTCTCGATGATTTGTGGCTCTGACGTTTATTAAATACATTGAACCCAGCCGCTCTGCAGCAGACTGTACTCTAATCCCGCGCACGTACAGTACGTTTTCTCATAAAATTTCGGCGGCGAGCTGTACAAGACGTTTGAAGCGGAGACGTCTAACTGCCCGTAGCATTTTTAATCATGCAGTGGATTGATTTGAATTTCACATTTCAAAGGGGAGTTTTGTGCGGCCAGGAATTAATGGCTCGCACACATGCCTCTGCAAGTTCAGACGCATTTTGACTAGTTTTAAACGTGGTCAATTTGCATATGTTAATCAGCTTAACTCACACTCTAAGCATTTTCTAACTGGCAAAATCATTCAAATATTAAATTGCCAGGAGAATATTACAAAAATAATAAATGAGATCTTTTTATGTGCATCCTTGACGCGCAGTGTTTTACTTTGGTCGGTCGCTACTATTATTTTATGTTAGGATATACATTTGTTCATGTTTATCTGCATGGTTATGCAGTTCAGATTTAATGTGTTGTTTTGAAATAAGGGAACTGCATATACACATATTAATTTTAAACCAGCTTAATTGTATAAATTGGACCTTTTCTCATGGTGCTTGTTCCCTGTGTTTTCTTGTCTGTTTGTTATAGTTTATAATAGTATTTAGAGTAGAATTATAGTATAGCTGATTTACCCACAGCTTAGCCTACTGTGAACTACACTCAATGTTCATTACTAGGGATAGCTGCTACGTTATGGGAAGGATGTGCTTTGTCTTATCTGTTCTGTAGTTACTTCGATGATCTTACTGTATGCACTTATTGTATGTCGCTTTGGATAAAAGCGTCTGCTAAATGACTGTAATGTATAGCGTACTCCAAGATAGCATTCCTACATTGATTCGATTCTACTGCATATTGTTTACTGATTCTGCCGTCCGCCATATTATAGGTTGGTGTGCCCAACACTTCCGTAGCACAGAGAGTTGGTAATCTTTCATCATTTCTATGTTACACTTACTCTGGTATTTGTGTTGCTAGGAAGAATGTGAGGTAGCTATCAGAGAATGTGTAATATCATTGAATTTGTAGAAGAAATAAAACCATTTGGTAGTGGATTCTGGTGATTGGAGTTTGTCCTGAAAATCACTCCTGATTACAACACAAATATTGGGCAGAGCTCCTCAGCTTCTGGTAGTAATTCCAGCAGAGCTTGTGGATGTGAAACATCAGAGCACCCCTCTTTATCCTTTGAAAATTCATTGCAAAATCCACTTAATTTTGTCCAATCGAAACACTCCACCACTGTCATACACACTCGCCCTCTCCAAATGTATGGTTGCATTGTTAAGAGTATGTTACTTTTAAATGGTGACCTACATACACAGTGTTGGTGCTTTACTGTGCTTGAGTGTTGCCGTAATCCACTGCAGTGATCTGATTAGCCAATCAGAATGGAGCTACTACCACTGCCTGCTCCGTAATGTAAGTAATAATAATTGCTGAATATCTTCCACAAACTTAAATTTCAACTGATGTTCTAGGCAACTATTTGAAAACGTTTTTTGAACATTTAGAATCACCTAAAACCTGGAATAAGCGCAAGAAGCCAAAATGATTTACTTATTATTTTTGTTTCAAGACTTTATTAATTGCAATGCAGTTAAATTTACCTTGTATAATTTGCTGTTCATGTCACCGTTTGAGTTTATTATTATTTTTTTAACTTTAGGGAAAAAAGAGAATGTTTTTCATCACAGATTCCTGTGAAATTGTTTTGCTTGACATGTCAGTAACTAAACTGCCTGTGCAAACCGGCTATGCACATGCTTGGCATACCCAATGAACACTTTCCCTGTGTATTTTTACTGAGAGCAAGCCTTGGCGTTTCCGTGCCATGCTGTTGTCCCCCATTCTTCATAAGAACATTATACCACCTGTCATCATGTCAGAGCAGCATAAACAACAGTAAATAGGCTATTAGCGCTAATGATTAGTGTGGAGCTTGGTTTGGCCACACTGCTACATGCCACGGCGAGTCGCAGCCCACACACTTTATTATTTCACGCTCGCGGGCTTATTGCGGGCACTGCGTATGAACAGCAGCCCATTAGTACAGTCGGCCATTTTGTTCCACAGGAGCATTTCAGGCTAAGTTATTTGCTGCAGGGTAGAAAAGCCTTGCCCCACCTGGAATCTGGCCGGCTGTCTCGCATCCTAACCGCTGCTCTACATTTTCCCCCGAATGACTCCCAGCATGCTCTCATAGCATCGTAAACTCATTTAATGAACTCATTAAAAATTGACGATACACACACAACATCAAAGGATGGTTTGTAAAATATAAGATACAATTGCACCAGTGCTCTCCTATTTGTTGTTGGGAGGCAGCAGTGCACCGCAGATAAACACTTGCAATGAACCAGAAATGCATTATTGGTTAGTGGGCCTATATTGGCAAAGCACCACAGGAGAGCTATACCTCTAGCTACAATACCTCATGGGTAAGTGTTGTAGCAGAGAGAGATTCTCACAGTTCGATCAGGGTACTACATGTTCAGGTTGCAGGTGGATTAGGAGCTGAGTGTGTGTGTGTGTGTGTGTGTGTGTGTGTGTGTGTGTGTGTGTGTTTTGGGGCAGGCTGAAGTGTACTGCAGCAGCAGTAGTGTGACAGTGAGATACACTGACTCGCTGCACCTCCCCAGGCATAAGCACAGTGCGTTAGCCGTTTCACACAAGCAAGACTCCACCCCACAACATAAGCTAACGGAATAGTGACTGACCGTGCAATATTGTTAATGTTTACACACACAGTTGTGCACCGTCCGGCATGCGCATTATATACAAGAGAACACGTGTACAGGGATGCATACACACCGTTTTCAACAGCTCGTGTTGTCTTCGCACCTCACCTACAGTCCGCCTAGACTTACTGAATCCATTGTGGCTATTTTTTATCATATTTATTTTGATGGTGATCATGATACTTGGGAGTCATTATTTTATTGGCAGGTCGTCCTTATATAGGCGGCCCTCAGCTCTTACATTACCTGCGTGATACTGAACCATCTTTTTTTACAGGTTACGTATGTTTGTATGAGATAAAGCACAGGGCCACGGGAGCCCTGCGGTAAGCCGTACTTAACTGCCACTGCTGAGATATGAATGCGATCTATCCTGCAGGGTAAAAGGCTGGCTTTGAGGTGTGACCATTCCGTCTGCCATTTTGGCAGGACGGCTAATCTCCACGCCCCTTAACATTCTTTTCTGTTGAATTTCTAGTGTCATATGACAACCCAAAGCAAGAAATCGGTAAGGTTTTATTTTTCAGGTTGCCACAGTAGAATTTTACGAAGGCTACTCGGTATGTAAGGGACTGACAAACATGCGTGGCATCGATAATGAGAAATTTTAGCGTACTTATCTACTCTGAACTCGCTCCGTTCATTAGTCATGCATCAGGGACGGAGTGGTCGGACATGTACTGTACATGGTGAAATCTCCTGCGATGGCGTCATAGGGCCTGCCATTCCAGACAAAGACGGATTAATTATTAATTGGTGACAGGTCCTTGAGCCGAGGGTGGGCGGTTTTGAAAGCCTGCCGCAGCCAGGGGCCGGCGGCCTTGTTAAACCCCGTCAAAAACCAACAGCAACGGCCCTCCTTTTTGATCTTTTCATTACGTGCACCTCCGTCTGTGAGAGGGGGTGGAGGGTGAGTGGGAGGGGGGCGCGACGATAAAATAAATGCAGATGGGAAAGGGGTGGGTGTGGAGACAGAGAAAGAGGGAAGAGAGAGATGAATGACAGAAACGAGGGGGAGGTCAGAGAGACCTGCAGGACAAAACGTGGACGTTTAAGTGCCACAGGCTGAAAGGCATCATGGGTAAGGATATCTTGATAGTTACAGTGTTCTCCTTTTGTCCGTCATGTAAATCCAAGCTGAAGATCCTGGGCTCTCCATTCCTTGATGGTGAACCTGTGAGGCATTTGGCCCCCATTACTCGGGACAGGAACTATGCCCTGCGGGAAAAAAAGGCCTCTTTTGATTCTTTGATGTGTGTCGTTCGTTTCCTCCTATTCCCCTCCCTCCGGTCTCCCAAGCAGTCACATCCTATATAGGAATGAATTCATCATATTCAGGTGGAGTGTGTGTGTGTGTGTGTGTGTGTGTGTGTGTGTGTGTGTGTGTGTGTGTGTGTGTGTGTGTGTGTGTGTGTGTGTGTGTGTGTGTGTGTGTGTGTGTGTGTGTGTGTGTGTGTGTGTGTGTGTGTGTGTGTGTGTGTGTGTGTGTGTGTCAGAGAAGCATGGATGGAGGCAGCCCCATGTGTGCTCCGCAGACCTCCTCTCGGCTCCCTTCCACACAGTTACGACATTTGTCCCTGCTGAGAAGTGACCACCCTTTGCCTGTTTGACTTATTCTCCTGATAATTTAATGGGGTCAGATCTAAAAAAGGAATACTCCGGTTTTGCATCAAAAGGCTTCATTATGCTTATCATGAAGATCGGGGTCAGTTACTTTATTATTATTATTATTTTTATTTTTTTCTTCATATCCACTCACGTCACTCTCAGTCTATCTTCAATTCCTTTTAGATCTGTCCTCAGTTTGCTAAAGCAGCCTTGTTCTTCGTATTAATTACGATCCTTGAATTGGGATTGACATTTCAATTTGACATTTTCCATCCCGGGTATCAGTTCCATCAATGCGCGAATTCGCCCGAGAATTAATATTAGCTTTGCATTCGAAACATTCACTTCGCCGCGGCGGTATCCGGGAGCAGCTTCCATCTGTGAAGAAGGCTCTAAAGGACTGGCTTCTCCCGCAGTAAACAGGGAGGTAACGAGGTGGCGCGTCTTTATCTCTGCGGTCCGCAGCGCGGGAAGATTAAAGGGGAGCGTTCGTTTGAAGTTGGCGATGCAGCTCTCGTAGCGTCTTCATAAAGACTGCCTTAAAATGTCGGCGCGTAGGCCTATTAATCGTGGGCGGATCCCTTTGATTTCAAATGCCTTTTGTGTCATAGGTAGTTGAGATATTCTTTTTATGAAAATCCGATTTCACCATTATGGACTTGGACAATGATGAGCTGAGCAGCTGAATATATATATATATATATATATAAAAATGAAATCATTTAATGTGTAATGTTCATTTTTTTTGCATAATAATGCGATGAAATATGGTCTTGCTTTAAATTCCATTAAAATACAAGTTTAAATATTTCCACTAATAAATAAGAAGATGAATTTGCGTGCCATTGATGCTGATTTTCCCTAACATGTGAATTACAGTCTGAACTTAAGACAACCACATATTTAGGTGGCCCTAATGAAGAGATTAACTCGGAAATGTCAAGTGGTAATTACAAAAACTATTAACGGCGTGGAGAAAGGTCGGCACTGTCTTTTCTCAAAGGCTGAGACTCTGAGAGGAAATGATTGTAATGACAGGATGACTTTGATTTGTGAAGCCTGTGCGGTGTTGAGCATTAAGCAGTAAACACTGCTAAATATGTAATTATTCCAGGAGTTCTGTGCTGCAGTAGTATTTATTAATTTATGTGGCTGATGATTTTGTAAAAATTCAAGGTCATCTCCGGAAAAGGCCATTCACAAGAGCAACACAAAAAGGACATGGGTACAGAACAGCAAGGAATGATAAACTTTAAGTGCTTAGCTAGTCTTGCAAAAATGTTTTAGTTTTTTTATGTATATATCCTGATTAAAAATCTAGATCGGCTGCAGAGGCATAGTGACTCACACGAGATTTACATTTATTTTTTTACTTTTACACATATCACTGGGTTATCTTTAAAAGAAATGTTACACTCTGTTAAACTCGACCCTGCTTTTGGGCAGGTCAGGCGCAAGGTTCCTGATGTGTGACACTTCGTTTTTTGAAGGAACCCAGGTATAATCCGAGCAGACGGGTTTGTGTCAGCGCCGGAGGGCGGTGACTGATCCCGGAGCTCTGACAGTTGCGCGCGGCCTGTCTCCCCGCTAGACTGGCGGTGAGCGGAAGGGTTGCGGCTCCGAGTGTGTAACCATGGAGGACGATGATTGGCAGGGCGCTTAATGATAGGGTAATGATAGCCTGTGCCTGGAACGGCGTCCTAGGCTAGCAGCAGAGCCTTTAATTTGAGCTAGGAAAGAAAGCTAGTGGAAGGAGATGAGGAGGGGAGGTTACACATGGGCATATATGGGAAGTTTTTAATGATGTTCTTAATGTAGATCAGGGAGGGCTTGCCGGCAGGGGGTTGCAGTACGAGGTCACGGAACGTAAGCTGCCTTCAGCCGGCTGAGGAAGAGTAGGGGTCTCATTTTTTGAGAAAGTTAAAAAAAAATTGAATCTTATCAAAGGTGATCCTGAGGTTATTGGCAGTCAAGAAGGGACTCTAGAACCGTCCGGGGTTACGGAGAGGCCTCGGAAAGGGCAGCGTTTGGATGAGAGGGAAAGCAGGTCCTGTCTTGGAGAGTCTGATCTTAATTAAAGCGATATTCTGAGCTGTCTGTGAGGCATATGGGCATATACAAGGAGACCTTTGAGTTGGGAGGGGGGGTGTGGGGGGGTGGGGGGTAATGGGCTGAGTGTCATCAGAATAACTAATAGAATAACTAACAACCAAAACAAAAATGAGATCCAGCTGATTTTTTTTCCCAAGCGAACTGAACCAGAGTAGTTGCATTAGAGAATCTCACCATCCATTTTGATTAACAATTTGTAATGAAAGGTTTATAGCCAGTTGTGCTATTGTAATAATGTGAGAGAAATCAGAGGACCGAAGAATGCAAAATGTGACTATGGATGACATACATAGTATTGCAGCTGTCAATCACGAGACTGGTATTACAACATTCAAGCAAAGATTATCTTTTAATAGTCGCAAAATATCAGACTGTATACTTTACACTAATATTCTGTCACTGGCATTGTTCAACAGACGTCTGTTGGCAGATCATTCCTTAAATAAAGCTTAAATAGAAACTCCTAGCCAGTATGGAACAAAGAGTGTACAATGTTTACACTCTCTCTGGTGATAAGTGAGTCTCTTGACTCGAGCCTTGGAAAGGATATACAGTAAATTGCTTGTGGAACGCCTGCGGGATTTGGAATCTGTGCCATTTTGGAGAGCGGTTTCACAGCTTGATTTCAGATGGATTTGGTGTGGAAGAGAAGCTAAGACCAGCAGCTTAAACCTACCCCTTCGTTAAAAAGGCTCGCCGTGGAACTGTTCATGAACCCCCCCGAGCTCTGCCTGTGGCTGTTCACACTCCTCGTCACGCCTCCTCGACCTAATCGCAGCCGAGTTCGTCTTCCTCTTTCATGTAGACTCACTATTTATTTCAGTATAGTCATTCCTCTCTTTTTTTTGCCTTTTCCTTTTCATCTTCCATGTTTTAGTCACTATTCTTTCCCCCGCCGCTTTCCCCCGTAGACTCCGCACAGTCTCAGAGCTCTGAGCCAACAGGGGCGTCCTCAGAAAGCAGTGGAGGCCGAAACGCACATTATTCACCTAACAACCCCATGAAACCGTCTCCGAAGCCCCATCTCCCCTCAATGCTCTGGGGAACCACAGACCCCGCCGCGCGGTGAATCAATTTACACAAACGGCATTACCCGCCCCTGCGCCGGGTGCGCTAGGCCCCGAGTTTGGCAAAGTTTACAATGGGCTTTCAGCGAGACGGCGGCGGGACGGCTCGGTAATGAAAGCACGTTCCCCCGGATCACAGTTAATCTGCGGGCGGCAGCTTCACCTGAGCCAGCGCGCCGAGGGAGAGGGACCCTGCGGAGCTCCCGATAGACGGTGAGACCGTGACCGGCCTCTCCTTTTAAGCGCCTATCTTTTCCCCGCACGCTGCCGCCTGTCCCAGCCCTGCCCTCGTAAATAAGCGAGACGATCAATCGGCCGGGCTGAGAGGAATACCAATCCCCCGCGTGCCGGCGCGGGCAGCCGGAGCTTTCCGGAAAAAGCGACGGGCGCGTTGGGGAAGAGCACGTTGTCCGACCTCTTATTAATGTGAGAGATTCGTATCGGGGGAGACGCTGGAAGGCGATCGCTGAAGTGCGCCCAGATCAGAACAACTTGCCTGCCATTTCCAGTCATGTTTAAAACTTGTTTGTGGCCCACTAAACGATGCTGTTTAGTACGGGAGCATGAAATCAGAGCGTTCGGATTTTAAAACCCCTGCGTGCGGGTCCCTTTGGGTATGCGGATGTAAACTAAGAAAAAATGCAAAAAAAAAATGTATTCTATGAATTATTGACTATAAATAAAAAACAAACATGTTAAACTGTGAGGCACTCACTTTCCCTAACCTAGCTTTTTGGGTTACTTATGTATTGATTTTACATTACATTACATTACATTTATTTAGCAGACGCTTTTATCCAAAGCGACGTACAGTAAGTGCGTACAGAGACATCATCATCATTACAGAACAGACAAGGCAAAGCACATCCTTTGCATAATGTAGCAGCTATCCCTAGCAATGAACGTTGACTGTAGTTCACAGTAAGCTGTGGGCAAATCAGCAACACCACACTTTCATTCCAAATACTGTTATAAACTATACTGTTATAAACCATTCCAAATACTATTATAAGCTATGCTATTATAAACCATTCCAAATACTATTATAAACTATAATAAACAGACAGGAAAACACAGGGAACAGGGAACTGATATTCCTAGGTGAGGATATCAGTCAAGGTGGAGTCTGAAGAGGTGTGTCTTCAGGCCTCGACGGAATGCAGGCAGGGTTGGAGTAGAACGTAGGGGAATGGGAAGTTCATTCCACCACTGAGGTGCTAATGTGGAAAAACTCCGCAGTCGGGACAAGCGAGAGCCTTTGACACGGAGGGGGGGAAGTGCCAGTCGCCCTGCTGTAGAAGAGCGAAGTGGTCGAGCAGGAACATAGTCCTGCAGGTAGGCGGGGCCTGTCCTATTGGCTGCAGTGTAGGCCAGGGTCAGAACTTTGAACCTGATCCTGGCTGCAACTGGCAGCCAGTGAAGAGACCTCAGCAGGGGGGTTACGTGGGAAAATTTCGGGAGGTTGAACACAAGCCGGGCAGCTGCATTCTGGATGAGTTGAAGAGGCAGAATGGCGCAGGCCGGTAGGCTTGCGAGCAGGGAGTTGCAGTAGTCCAGGCGTGAGGTGACCATGGTCTGGACAAGAAGCTGGGTGGAGTAGGTGGTCAGGTACGGTCGAATCCTCCTGATGTTGTACAGGAGGAACCTGCAGGACCGTGCCGTCGCCCTGATGTGCTCTTTGAAGTCCAGCCGGTCGTCCAGGACCACCCCCAGGTTCCTTGCAGAGCGGGAGGCAGCCACCACGGTCCCATCAACGGTGATGGAGAGGTCATGTAGTGGGGAGGTCTTGTACGGCATGAAGAGGAGCTCTGTCTTGTCAAGGTTGAGCTTCAGGTGATGGGTAGCCATCCACTCAGAGATGTCAGTCAGACAAGCAGATATCCTCTCCTTAACCTGTGGGGTAGAGGGAGGGAAAGAGAGGAAGAGTTGAGTATCGTCAGCATAGCTATGGTATGAGAAGCCATGTGCATGGATTACTGAGCCAAGAGACTTAGTATACATAGAGAACAGCAGAGGACCCAGTACAGATCCCTGCGGGACTCCTGTAGACAGGGGACGGGGAGCAGAGACGGAACCCTTCCAGGAGACTTGGTAGGATCTATCAGTGAGATACGATACAAACCAAGAGAGGGCAGTTCCAGAAATGCCCATCTCAGCGAGTGTGGAGATCAGGAGTTTGTGGTTGACCGCGTCGAATGCCGCAGACAGGTCAAGGAGAATCAGAACAGAGGAGAGGGAGGAGGCTCTAGCAGTGGCGAGTGCCTCAGTCACAGCCAGGAGAGCAGTTTCGGTGGAATGGCCGGTTCTGAACCCAGACTGATGCGGGTCAAGCAGGTTGTTCTGGTGGAGAAAAACAGACAGTTGGTTAAGGACAGCACGTTCAATTGTTTTGGACAGGAAGGGCAAGAGGGATACAGGACGGTAGTTCCTGACATCAGCGGGATCTAAGCTAGGTTTTTTAAGGAGTGGGGTTACACGGGCAGTTTTAAAGGCAGCAGGAACGGGGAGGAGAAGGTGGAAAAGAGTTTACGTGGGTTAGATAGACATGTATCAATTTTCGACTGGAAAAATGAAGTTTTAGCTGATGTAGTTGCAGCTGTGAAGGCTGCCAGCAGAGTGTGGTAGGAGGCCAGGTCATCTGGGGAATGTCATCTGGGGAATGAATTTCATTTTAAAAAGGGGAATGAATTATGTAGAAGAACTCCCCCGACCCTGTAACTTGTTGTGGAAGAGTTTTTTTCGGGCTCGCAGGAGGGCTGCAGATGCTACCCGCTACCCGTAGTGAGATGCTAAACCTGTAAGAGGGCGTCGGCAGAGGCTAGCAGGAAGGAAGAACACACCAGCGGTAGCTTGGAAACGGGCTTTCTGTTTGATTGCCACATGGGGGGGTTGGTTTCGGGGCAGCTGGGCCGTTGCCCTGCGTCTGCAGCCGAGGTGATAAGCTGCTGTGGCGGCTGGTTGTCGGCCTGGATAGCCGGCAGCCTGTGCCCGGGTCAGCCTTGGCCACGGCCAGCTCTGGAAGCTGTTCAGTAATCTTCCCGGGCTGAGCCAACAGGCAAAGGTGTTCCATCTGTGCAACTCCGCCAGCGGAGTACGTCGCCCTAATTGGCAAACATTGAATCATTGTCGCATATTGCGAATGACACCGTGGCCCCGGCGTTGAGTTAAAGGCAGCAGCCCAACTAATTATTTTTCATCCCTGTTTTGTTTCGTTCCCAAATGTATAACGCCCATTTGCATTTGAAATTCCCATCCACCACTGCAGTATCCTCTGTGGATTATGGAGACTGTGGCCTGATGTGTTCACCCACAAGGCTGCGGAGCCAGAGCAGCTGAAGGCAGCCACACCATGCAGGCACACTTAAAGCGCAACTGAACTTTGGTAGAAATTTGGGTTGTGTAGTTACCTGGCCATGATATGAGTCCAAATGGTGGCGAAATATGTTCGTTAGTTGCTCTGTGCTCCCCTGGGGTGATAATCCAGAATAGGGTATTTGTCGCTCTCCATTCACTTCTATAGGGCAGCTAAAACTGTCCCGAAATTACACTTATAGCACGTATATGAACGCGAACTAAGTGGATTATGTCAATGCAAACAATAACCAGTCCTTGTACATATTTTTTTTAAAATTATGAAATGGCCCTTTCTTGGATTTTTTGTATTTTATTTGAAGTGTCAATTTCGAGACCGTTTTAGCTGCCCTATAGAAGTGAATGGAGAGCGACAAATACCCTATTCTGGATTATCACCCCAGGGGAGCACAGAGAAACTAACAGACATATTTCGCCACCATTTGGACTCATATCATGGCCGGGTAACTACACAACCCAGAGTTCAGTTGTGCTTTCCCACCTCTGGGCCTCAGTCAGCAGTCCCAGTGATTCCTGACATAATACTGCATTTATACCGTTTTTTTCATGTATATATCCTGATTAAAAATCAATCAGAGGCATAGTGACTCACGTGATGTATATATATTTTTTCTACTTACACGTAACACCAGGTTATCTTTAAAATAAATAGTACACTTTGTTCAACTTGACCAGCACCCTACTTTACACAAAAATACAGTTTTGAGTGCAATCTGTGGGAATGTTTCCAGTGTGAAACATTGCTCAGTACTACTATGGCAAGCATGCAGTGTTCATAATGCCACCTCCATTATAAGTGCACTGCTCATTTCCTGCTGATATGAGTCCTCTGCGGTTGGCAGTAACGTGGGGTGCGGGGGGGGTTTGGCCTGGCGCTTTTGCAGACCAGCTGTGACTGTCAGGCAGGCCGCGTGGAATGGCACATGCCCCTGCGGGCACCTTTCCAGGGGCGCCTACATTCGCCCAACGCCGTCTGCTCTGCAACCGGGTCTGTTTTATTGCTGCAACAACAGCGGATTGGGAGTCATTGGGGACTCCTTCTTTCTACCCGGCTAATGAAGGGAGAGAGGAGAGAAGGAGGAGATGGAAAGAGAGCTTGAGAGAAAGAAAGAAGGAGAGAGAGAAAGGGGGGAGGGGAATGGTGGGAGGGACAGAGAGAGGGACAGAGCGAAAGAGAGTGAGAGAGAGAGAGAGACAGAGAGAGAGAGCCGTGCAGTGGAGGATGGTGCACTGTATGCAAGAAGCCCAAAGCAGGAGCAAGACTGAGGAGGATTCCAGCAGTCACCATGGCAACCCTTAAAGGCCGGTCCCCAATGCAATTAGAGGCGATTTGGCCTTAGGTCTGAGGGCCTTGGTATATTAAAAATAAATAAATAAATAAAAAAACCAAGATAGGGTCGTATCATAGAGAATAAAAAGGGAGCAGAATTTGGCAAAGTCGTGAGGGGGATGTGAGTAATGATTGAGATAAATCTACAACAGAAAACCGGTGTACCCCTCCCCCACCAGTTTACACTTAGGGGCTGGGGGTGGGGCTGTTTGTGGTGGTGATGGTGGTGGTGGGGGCGGGGTGGTCATTGCAGAGAGTAAGATCTTGACAGGTTGGGATCTATGAGGAACGGTTGTCCAGGCAAATAGAAAAGGCGGTAGTCTGTAAATACGGAAGATCAATATTAAAGAGGCTGTTTGATTTAGGGAAATGGCTAGGGATGAGGGCTAAGCCGATGTGCTCTTTGAAATGAAATTAAACTTGGAGCGGGGTCTTCTGGTTTATACGGCAGCGCACATTTGGCCTGGCCGGGGCAGGCGTACGTGAGAGATGGGAAAGCGTGGAGGGTGCTTTTGCTATTAGCTTCGACTTTTTAACGACATTTAATAGATTAGTATAAGTAATCAAGGCTTCTCTCTCCCTGGTTTTATAGTACAATTAAACGCAGAGAGAGAAAATGCGGCCGCTCAAAAAAAAACAAAAAAAAATGTGAACAAACGGGTGTACGCTAGCGGACCGGAGATTTGTGAATCTCCTCTGTCCGTTTCCCCAGAGCTCAATTAAGCTACGGCTTTGCTACACCGCCGCCAGATATTCCCCTTTTAGCGGATGAGCTCTTCATGCAGAAAACACCCTTTTTTAACTCGTCATTGTTGTTCTTCCTGCCGCCTTATTAATATCCAGCACTCGCATTTCACTTACTCGTGAACCACTTACGCAGGCCATGACTGAACTCAACCTTTCTGGATTTGAACCAGTAACCCCCCGTGCCCTCTTAAACCTCTTTAAAGCATTTCAGATCGCAGGTCAAGCAGCTGTTGTGGGCATTTTCAATCGGCCACTTAACTGGATCGACCCTATTGGACGATTTTATAACCGCTCCAGGCGGTTTTCAATCAAAATGCGAGGCGGCTCGAGTTAGTTAGTTAGTTATCTTTTTTTGAACAAATACAGCTGTTCTCCTTCCTCAGGTCAACTCCCACGGCTCACCGCGCTCATGTACGGTAACTCACCACCTTACCGCCATCATTGTGTTGTACTTTCTATCCTTCTCTGCCCTCCCCCTCAGGACTGGTAAAGTCAGTCCTTTTATTTCATAGGGGAAAAGGATATCGAACCCGTCCTTCCTGAAAGGTCAGCTGAGGCTCAGTAGACAACTGAAAGATTACGGTGAATATTCCTCCTCTGAATGCGAACTGATGCATTCTGGCAGCTAAACTTTTTGTTGCTAGGGTCCATTACACTGCCAGCTTTTGAAGTGGGGCCTTGTTAACTGGCAGACATAAAGTCAACCCACCCAAGCTAGACAGGCAGATTATTAATACAGTAAGTAATAGGATCTTAAACAGGCACATGCTGGGTATTATTATTATTATTATTATGGATGATGATGATTATTGTTATCATCATTATTAATAATAGTCATATTATTATTAATATTATTATTATTATTATTATTATTATTATTATTATTATTATTATTATTATTATTATTATTAATAATAATAATAATAATAATAATAATAATAATAATAATAATAATAACAATAATAATACGTTCCATTTAGGCCTTGGTGGTATAAGACATCCTTTTTTCAGCACTCGCTGGAACAAACTGGTCACCCAAGTCATTTGCATTTATGTGAGGAAAAGGGATCCAGTTAATTACTGATGGTGTGTGTTACCACGTCTGCAGAACTTTAAAATTGACTTTAAAAATTACTTATTCAACTTCAGAGAGAAACAGGAGTCTATGTTTACTTCTTGTAGAGCTGAGCAGGTCATTTATTTGACTCGTTTAAAATTGTACGTGTTTGTTTCCCTCTGGAAATGTTTTATTTATTTATTTTTATTTTTTTCACCAGTGTACTGTGGCTTGTGGGGAAAAGCAAATCCACACACAAATGAAAATAAAGTTTAGATGTTGAAATAGTTCAATAAAGTAAATAACCTAAATGAAACACAATTTGAGCGCTGATTTAATGTTTGACACTTTTCTTCCCCATGTAAAGTCGGTACATTTTGTAAAAAAAAAGAATTAAAAAAAAAGAAAAAAGGTACTTTCATTTATTCAATAATTATTTGAATGGGTGGAAACAGTATGCAACATTTGTCAGGTTGAAAAAAATAGGTCAGTTTTAATTGTAGTTTGCTTTAAAATAGGTAGCATTTCACTCGAACATTACACTGGAAAGAATGCAATTTGTTTAGTCATGTCCTATTACTGTGTATGTTGTTAAGTATATTTTGAACAACCCTTCGAATAAATGCTGTAATTTTGGACAGCTACCTGTTAATTACTATTGATACTGCATTGTATTATCTTTAATTAATGAGAACAATCATTTGGATGCATGGTTCCAATTTCCAATGCCAGTTTTGTCATGTGATAGTGGACTGTCTGATTTACAATTTTCCAAGGTTGCATAATTATTTAAAGTCATAGCTTAATGTTATATTAGATATCATTAAATGTTGACACGGCATTCAGTTGCCTCTAGAATCTTTAAGAACGTAGGCGGTTCTTTAATGAGTCCATTCTGCGCGACTCATATCTCATCTACAGGTGCTTTATTTTATTCGTCGTATTTTTTTGTTCATCCATATTTTTGTCCAAGTGAATTATGGCTGGTTATTGTTCGTGTTGTTTGGTGCAAGCGGAAGAGAGATGAGCTGGCTGGTGCAATGACGGGCTGTTTTCTCCTTCCCCTAATTTCTGACACAACTCACTGGGATCCCATTAGGGGAGAGATCTCATTAGAGGCAGGTACAGCGTATTCAGTAGAACCGAGACGTTCAGTCTGTTCAATTCTCATTTACTCCTTAATTGCTGTGCAAATTAGCATATTCCTAACGAGAGAGGGAGAGAGAGAGAGAGAGAGAGAGAGAGAGAGGGAGAGAGGGAGTGAGTGAGGCAGAGAGAGAGATAGGGAGTGAGTGAGACAGAGAGAGAAGCTCAGATTAGTACACAATCACTATAGCCTACCCTTGGCAGGAATGAAAAGTGGCACAGAAGCCATTTCCTTTTTCTGCCGTGAATGCAATATTTTGACATTTTCACATCATATGTATATATATATCTCATATTTCATATATGTAAGTTTGAACAGAGGGATATGAATTGGTGAACACTGTAATGGACATGGCGCTGTGTGTGTACGTGTTTGCGTGTGTGTCAAAGTCAGTAATTCCCATGAACATGAACAGACAAGTCTATGTGACCGTGTGCTGAGAAAGGCCTTTTCCTATTTAATCTCCGTGTCAGTCCTGCCTCTGCTTCAGAAAAAGGAGAACGGGCGTTGCGCATTCTCATTCGACGCTTCAGCGGCGGCGTGCCGCCGTCAGAGCGATGGCTCCAATAACCACGTTAAAGGTCGGGGGGCGTTTGTGCCGTCCGGGCTTTTCAGTATTAACGCGCCCCTGGAGAAAATCGGCGGCTTTCATTAGTTCCGTTCGTCCCCGCGTCCCTCCGGATTTCCGACCGCAAAAGGAGACGGTCGAAAGACGCGTCTCAAAGACGCGGGCCGCGAGAAAACGAGAGGCCGCGGCGGCCGTCGCGGCCCGTGCGGCGGCTCTCCCTGCGAGAGAGCGCACCGACGACAGTCTCTTTTAGCTCCGTCTCTCAGAGCCTCGCGTTTCCGGCTCTGGTCGTGTCGCCCAATTAAAACGACGGCCTCGGCTCGCTTTGGACTTCGAACGCGAGGGGGAGGGAACAGTGGCGAAAGCGTTTTCAGCTCGGCTTTATTAAAGCGGCCTTCGGCAAGCGAAAATTCCCGGGGGGGAAGGGCTTTAATTTGAACCCTGGAAATCCTCTGGGGTTTCATTAAGTCCGATAGATTGCACATTGTCACATCGGATTCCTGTAAATGGTATATGAAGAAGGTTAAAGGAGCGCTCGGAGCCGAGTTTTCGGAGGCGCCGTTTATGGAAATGTCAGGTTCGCGCGCCGGGGAAGTGTAAGCGTGCTTCGGTACGCGATCATTTCAAATGTTTTTTTAAGAGGGGAACGGAGAGGAGGTCATTTAAAACACCGGAGATCATGTCTTTGTGCTGTTATTAATATCGCCCGTCTCCTTACAGCACTGCCTTTTATTTAATACTCTGGTGTTATAAAATAATTCTACCAATTGTTATTCCACGCTCCCTTTATCACAACTCTGCGATGCCCTTTGTAAATATGCTCCTTGACAATCCCCTTGTGAAACCAAATTGATTGATTTATTGACTGATTGACAGATCTAGGCCAGCGCTCCGTATCATTTTCAAAGCGACGGAGCGGGCTTGTGATGTCTCTCTGCTCCCTGTTCTCTCCGGGAGATGGAGGCCAGGCGTATCTAACAAGCAAACAGTTCCAAATACTCACCTCTTCCCAGCTGCAGTCCAGTTTAGCGTTAGCGCTGACCGGACTGTCTTCTGTCTCCTGCGAGGCCACGTGCCCGCACCCCCCCCCCCCCCCCCCCCCCCCCCTCTCCTTACCCCCCTGCACTCTGAGTCCATCGTCCCACCTCAGCTGTCAATCATATCGGTCATATCAGCCGGCCTTTGTTTCAGGGGCAACGGCGACCTGTTCCAGCGCGTCGTGCCGTGGAAGAAACAGACCGTATTTCAATACCGAAAAGATAAGGGGAAAATGCCTCTTGCCTGTTCATACCTCATGGGGCAGGCCTTACTCGGGTCTGAAGAAAAAGCACATTTATTGTAAAAGCATAGAATGAAGCTGAGCAATGGTTAGCACAGTGCAGGCGTGGCGGCTTGTTTTAATTGCTCTTGTCTGGTTAAATACGACGGGGTTAACACATTTCTTTGAACGGAGGGTACGAGACCCGCGTCGGGGTAATTGGTTAAATATGACAGACAAATAAACAAGGCGATTAACATTATCCGACAAAGAAATGTGAGAGAGAGAGAAAGCGAGGCAGAATGAGAGAGATGGAGAGAGAGAGAGAGAGAGAGAGAGAGAGAGTGGCAGAATGAGAGAGATGGAGAGACAATAAGTTGTACTTGTGCCAATCCATGCATTTGTAAGTGTTTTACAATTTCTTTTTGACGATTGTTTAATTCCCAAGCATAACATTCAGTAATAACGTAAAGTAATTCATATTTATAAGTAATTCATATTTATGCACTGCATTACATGCAATGAGTCATGAATCAGGATCTGAATAATAATTGATTATTATTAAATAGCTGCTATAAAACAATTAAAGTCCCAGTGCGATCACTTTTTAATTGCCTTTCATGTGTGTGATATGCCACAGAGAAAAATTTACACTTTTCAAGTGTATTATACAAATAATTAGGCGAAGTGTTCCATACAAAGTACACGCGTGAAGTGTTGTCAGACACAGATTGTGATTAGTTAGCGGTGGCTAGGGAGGTAGCGAGCGTGCCGTCCGGTTAAACAAGGGCAAGTGGGCGAACAACAGACATCACGCGGCGCTCCGTAATTAACGGCAACCGTTCTTAATGGCTCGCTCCGTCACGGGTGGCTAACCTCCTCTCTCGACCTCTCCCTCCTCCTCCTCCTCCTCCTCCCGCCTCCTCCTCCCTTTTCCGCTCTTCTTTCCGTTGCCCCCGTTTCATTTTGGAACGGTCGACCGTCGCCAGTGTTTGGGATTCACAGAGGGAAGCGCATTAATCTCAAAGGGAGGCCTGCTGGGTAATTGAAAGGCGTGCGGTTGGCAGGAGTCAGGCGACCGGCAGTTTATCCGCTCTGCACAAGAAAGAGCAGCGGCTCGGCTCGACCCCCGCCACACGCCAGCCCACCCCCCCCCTCCTCCCTCTCGCTCCCCCTCCCCTCCCCTCTCTCTCTCGCCCCCCCCCCCTCCCCTCTCTCTCGCTTTCACAGAGAGCTCCACAGCTCACCAGGCAGGGCCAGCTTCTGCTTTCAGAACTGATGTGATGTGAGACAACCATGGCATGGGCCTTCTGTTTTGGGGGGGGGGGGGGGCTATTGTTTCCATATGAAGGATAATGAGGCTTTCAGTGGAAAAGCAGACTGTTACAGTTAAACAAGAACAGCGGAGAGTAAGCAGGATGGATGCTGTCC
The DNA here is from genome assembly GCA_029718625.1 of Synaphobranchus kaupii. Taxonomy (NCBI): domain Eukaryota; kingdom Metazoa; phylum Chordata; class Actinopteri; order Anguilliformes; family Synaphobranchidae; genus Synaphobranchus; species Synaphobranchus kaupii. Next base: position 58,039,171 of record CM056380.1, on the reverse strand, counting down.
TTCCTAACCACCCAAGTGCTTAGTGTGCAGATGTCATAGTTGTTCCTGCCAATCGCGATGAGTGTATGTTACTCCCACTGTATTTCAAAAGTAGTCTATAAGAGTATCGGTATTGTACAGAGGTGGACAATCCATGTGTTTCTTCTACCCGTGAACCCAACCAGCTGATTTCACTAATTAGTTCTACTCCGGAGTGAAGAATTGTGCTAATTAGCAAATCCAGGTGATTGGAACAAAACACTGGGGAGAACCTTTGCTATCTGAACCTGGATTTTCCACCTCTGGCATCGTATTACTGCTCACTCCAAGTAGTTAGGCTACTTATTAAAATGTGGATGCATATCATATTTGGATGTTGTTATTATTATTATTATTATTATTATTATTATTATAGTGGTATTATAACTTCCGCACAAAGCCATTTTTCATTCTGTTTTATTTTACACTGCTTCTTTCTTTTAGCGAAGTTGCATTGGCAGCGAAACAATGCTAGCATGTGTTCTTGGATTGATTAGCTGTAAGACATTGGCCCCAACTTACCGGATTTCCCTGCATTGATATATTTAACCACAGTTATGGTTCTAGCTTGAGGGACAAAATATTGAAAAGCAATAATGTTTTGAGATGTGTGCATACCGAACAGATATGGACATTCTGACCATGAAAAAGTGATTTAATATTGCGCTAGAATCCTACGTATTGACCGTTTATTGTCCTGTACTGTATTGTATTGCATGGGAATAAATTGTATGATCAATATTGTTGCATCAAAATATTGACACAAACACTCAAGTAATATTGGTAGAAATTAATATGAAGTATAACCAAGCTTCTGTCTTACTGATGGTAAAATATTGGGAAATAATCCGTCTATCTTGGCAGTTCTTGCAATATTTAAGAGGAAAAACATCCCATCGGGAATTCTGACCAAATTACTGGTGAGAACGGTGTCTATAGCCTAGCAAAAGTTTAGCAATTAGAGATGCTGAGACAGTGGTGGAGAGTGTGGGAGAAGGGGAGAAGTAAAAGAATGAAAGAAATGAACCCCGCCGTTCAATCTGGCCTTTTGTTTATCCTGTCTAAATCGACCTGGCTCACAATCCGTCAGCATGTGCCTTCCTCAGCCTCTCATAAGGCCCAAGTCATGTTCCGCGGAGATAACGCCGGGCCTGAGAGCGCAGGAGGCCACTCGGAAATGTGCCGGAGACTGACACTTTCTTAATCTCCGCAATGCTCGTTCTCTCCAGGCAAAAAGACACCCGCACAAAGGATGAGGTAGAATATTAGACTATTCACAGACAAGCTATTCGATTAGCGCGTCCGTTTCAGTAGCGATTTAATATAGTTTTTGTTTGGCGCTGTGAACACGCGTAAGTGCACCTATATATTGTATCCACGCCGGTGTGGAGACCCAAGCCCTATTAAGCGACTTTACATCGATGTTTCCGTTTTTTCGATCACTGTGAGTTCACATTTGTGCGTACACACACACAGATCCAGACACACACACGCACACACACCCTATTTTTATGCAGCCTATCACACACACACACACACACACACACACACACACACACACACACACACACACATAGTCCAAGACCATTCTTCTCACAAAAAAATTAAGTTTTTCAATATATTCTTTTGTGAGTCTGAATGTTAAAAGCTGTTTTTCACTTGTAGCTGAAGGTGACACTTCAGAGACAGATCCTATCCCAATTAAAATGCGGCAGCCATGTGTCTACAATATGCCCGTTGTTTAGTCTTATTTTTAGCTATGTTCCACTGATACTATTCCATAAAAATGACTCGAGAGGATACTGACTGAAGTGAAAGGAGGTATAAACGGGTGTCCAGCGTTTTTGAACCATCCCGTTGTTTCTTATTAAAAAAAACGGGTTGTACATCCCTCTCACAGCTTGAGAAGAATAGAGCTTTGATGAAAAATGTATAGCCTCTGCAGACAGCCCATAACATTAAATAATCATAGAATTTCATATTTCAAAAAGGACGGACTGGAGAGGAAAAGGCGAATGATCCAGACGGCGAAACTTGTTATGTAAATTTGGAGAGACCTGACTATGAGCGCGGGAGAAATCCGCTTGCATTTCTGATCGATGCAGTCACCTGAACCGGTGTGGAAAAATCCCATTAACAGAAGTAGTTTTGCAACTGACATGGGTGTTTGATATCGAAGCGAACAGGGCTTTGGTGGAATGAGATCTGCGGCAGTCAACTGAGGTCCGGGGCGTCTGAGATGGACGGATACGAGCAGCGGAAACCCAAATAGAAAATGTATGTGCGAGAATGAAATCACACTCCAGGATTTGCACAGACACACGCACTCGCAAAGCTACCGAGCAGGCACAAACATGTCTCGTTCGTCTCCGGCACAGAGAACGGCGTGATTCCGTGGCCTTCCTCCGCTCACATACAGGCGAACGGCTACCTAGCCTAGCGCGGCGCGACTCGCACCGCCGCCATCGCCGGCCTGCGAAGAGCAGCGCTTCCCCGGGACGGTTGCGCTGCCGGGAGTCCTGGGGGCGGGGGGGGGGGGGGGGGGCGATATTACCGCTGCAAATCATGCGAGGCATTGCTGAGGCAAGCACCACCCCCCCCCTACCTGCCCGAGCTGGGGGCCCACCACGGTCCCCCGTCTCTAAATTACAGCCATGGCAGCACTATGGTTCCTGTTTTCATTAGGGCCTGCTTTTTTATAAGGTACGGCTGCTGATGGATGCCCATTAATACACACACACACACACACACACACACACACACACACACACACATAATGTTAGGTTTCCTGGAATATAGCATGGCCACAGGACTTTTTTTGTTTAGAGATGTGACTCTGGCAGCGTCCTTGTGCTCTTCGGTTGTCTAGTCATTTTTATTTCACGGTAGATTTCTCAAAGATGTGAAAACATATGGGGCTGCCATGGCGATGGTTAAGGGGCGTGGCTCTGAGCACGTGGCCAAATGATGGAGAAAGGGCGTTATTGGGCAGGAAGCGATTTTCCACCCAACTTAGGGTCACCGGGCTGTGGGGAGACTGGATGCTATACTGCTGTGTGTGTGCGCGTGTGTCTGTGTGCGTGTGTGTCCGTGTGCGTACACCGCAGTCAGGTTTGACAAAGTATCTTCATTAACTGTATTGGAAGGGAATGGAGGGATCTCGGTTAACGCCGTGGGACGGGCAGGCCGGGCGGTGGAAGCTCCGGCTGTATGGCGTCGGCTTCCGGAGGTGACGACTTCCTTGTTTGGCATTCAGGGGCCTTTCGGGCTACGCTCGGATGGACAGGCTGCTGAAAAGGGGGAAACAGATTGGCTGCAGAGTTGTCTGTTCTTCGAGCCGTGCAATTCCACTGCAGTGAGAGAGCAATGACAAAACGCATTTGTAATGGGCCGATTCCTTGAGTGTTGTTTTGTTTCGTCGGACTGGGGTACGGCTGATTTCCTCTGATGTTGGGAACACCGTAAAAACGACGATAAGAGAACACACAATGACAGCGGTTTAAATAATAGGTGCAGATAGTACCCGCGTTCCACATGAATACTGTAACTCATTTCCACTGCCAGAGGCCAAGAGTTTGTCCTTGTTTCCACATCATCCAGGTCCCTTGGAATTAATTGGTTGAAAAAAATCGCTTAAACATTTACTTGTAAATAAAATATAAAAACCATAGCCTACTTAATAAACGAAGTATGTTGATAAAAGGCAGAAACCTACAGTATATACTGCATTTTCTTCTGAGATTTAACTCTAGTGTAATACAAAATAAAGGATTAAACAGATTAAAGAGCAGTAATTAGTCAAGGGTAATAGTCAAGAGTGTAGAAGCCGCAGCCCAACTGCAGCACCCAAGGTGGGTGAGTTATTAGAGCCGCAGTTTCCCTAGTAAAACACAGCTGGGTTCTGTGTGCAAGTGCAAGGTTTTTTACAGATAATTGACTGGAGGGAATTTGTAGTGTTTATAATTTGGCGGTGCTAGATTGTTCATGGCTGACCTGGCTTTGGAGAGTCTATCTACGGCGCACTGCAAAAATCCAAGTGCGATTATTGGGCGGACTTGTCTGTATCAAACATGCACTGTGTTACCTGACCATATCTTTGGCCTTATAATACAACAACACCATTAGTGTGTATATTTTCCTTATGGAATAAATGCCGTTGTCAATGGCAATAGCAATAATTGCCTAGCCCTGTAGCACGTGAGATATGAACGCAACAACGGCTCTCTCGCGTATAGTAGTTCCCTCCTTATTACACGATAAAGTAAGGTGACCATTTCTATTAATCTGATTGGGTAGTTTGTCCTTGGTTAATCACATGATACAACCATGTTGTAAAACTGGTGCTATTCTAACATTGACGACAAGAAGAGTAGGCTATAAGTATATTCTGTAGTATTCATATTTGATCTTGATATCAGGAAATTGTTCATATTATTGTTCATATAAGGAGGACAATGCCTCATCTCAAACGAAATGAAGTGAAAGAGAATTGCAGCTATCAAAATGAAATACAAAACCAAACAAAAGCATAACGGAAACTGTGGTACTATAGCTACAGAACAATATTATAATATATCAAACTAAACAGCACATTGTTGGTAGCAAAAAGTAATGATTCACTTTTAAACATAATGTAACTTATACTGTGTACTTGCCAATGGCACAAAAACCCTAAACCGAGGTCTTCTTGCTGTTCATGAAAGGAAGTGTACGGTTTTAACATTAAGGAGAGTCCTACCAACAGAAACGTGCATACACCAAAGCTTTATCTTTGTCTTACTTTGAGCCCTTATCTCCTCTTGGATCCATTGGGCGAATCTCCATCAGTGGTTTGGGGTATCTAAGTGGATGATGGAGGCAAAATTCAAATAATTATTATGGTGAAAACCCAAAATTTGCTTACTGATATTTCTCTCTTTTTTTTCTTTTTCTTCCTCTTCATTTTATGAGCTGTTCCTTGATTCTCTTTTTAGTCAGTGGAGAGGAGGTTAGTTCACACAGAACCATTTCTGTTACAGCCTGTCCCTTACTGTGAATTAAGTACGTGACGTAATTTATATCGCTTGTTCTCCGGGCTGTAATGTAATGAGAATTTAAAAAATAACAATAAATGCACAATGATGACATGTAGAATTAATAATAACTGGATTTTTTGTTGTTTGTTTTTAATGTCGATGAGGTTGTTTATTGTTCATTATTCTTAAATGTGGCCTCTTGGAAAATGTGCAAGATGGTATTTTCACTGATGAATTAAGGCGGTGCCTGACTGATTATTGTAATGGCGTCTCCTTATCATTGCCTTAATTTTCCTGGTACATTAACACCCAGGCAGCAACACCCAATGAAACATTGCATGCCAGTTAGATTGTTTTTCACTGTCGTGGTAAGAGTTGTGGACGGTTTCAAGTTTGATAGATTGGATACATATGAATTGCCGGCTACCACCAAATTAGCTGATTCAAAGGGTTGTGACAATGAAATTGTGTAAAAGCATTCTTAAATGTTATTCTGTGGTACTTAACCTTTTAAGTTATTACTATATCTGCTGAATAACATTTTCAAATTATTCAGCAGATATAGACTACAGAATAGCTTTTACATTTGAACTCAAGCGCATGTTAAAATATACAAAAAATGAGAGTGCAATGTCATAATGGGAGATGGAGGAGAGAGTGTGCGAGCGAGAGAGAGAGGGAAGGAGAGGGAGACGGAGAGAGCTTGTCTCTGATGGTGAAGGGATCCAGATGTGGCAGCCTTCCAGCCCGCTTTATTGATGACAGGGTGATTGCCTCTGCTGTCCACTCTCATTAGAGATGAAGAGAGAGCATTGCATCCCGTGCCATAATCAGTGTTATAAAAGCGCACAGCACTTCACCGAGCCGATTTAATTAGACCCTTATTGGATGCAGGGCAAACGTTCAGCACACAAAGCCCCTCATACTGACCTAACACTTCAGCAGCGCACTCCCGTTCACATGGAACTCAAACGGATACACATACGCATGCTGTGCTCGCGGTACAGTATACCCTGAATATACCAATACCCTCAACGCACCCTCATTCACTCAGCCGGAATGCTACTCGCATTTAACTCGCAACAAAGAACTGAGCCGAACTCACTCTTGTGTACTCAGTCAAACTCACATTCACACTGAACTCACGCTCATACGCTCACACTGAACTGACGCTCATAGCTCACACTGAACTCGCACCAATAAGCTGAACTCACCGAACTCACACTTGTGTACTGAGTTGAACTCACGCTCAGAGCTCACATTCACACTGAGCTCAAGCTCGTACACAGGGCTCATACTGCCATGCATAAAACCCTAGATTAAGTCTAGATTATAGGTGACTACTTTACCTGTACACGTTTATGTGATTGTAGATGGCGGTTTATGTGTGTCATGCATGGAGGCTGTGCAGCAGTGCAGTTTATTTTGCTATACCTGTTCTTTTGGTTCATTTTGCATTTAGAAGATCACAGAAATGATGGAAACAGCAGAACACCAGGCATATATCACCCTGGAAACTAAGAGACAAAAAGCATGAGATTTATCCACCGTGCGTATGTACCTGCAAACACACACACACACACACACACACACACACACATACGTACACACATACAGCACATAATATTCATAAACATATGTAAATATTGTTTCAACCCATTGCATAAAATTTGAATGTCATTTACTGCATTTAATGCTTTCACATGAGACATTAGATATTGCTGATGGGTGAGGAATATTTAGTGGTGATAATTTTGCATCAGGTTAAAGTTGGTAGTAATTAGCATCAGAGTCATTATAATTGGCGTCAATATTGTCTATTGATGTACTCCTTTATTGCAGGCATTGCCATTTATTGCCATTTTATGCTAATTGCTTTGCCAACATGCTTTCATGTCAGGACATGTCAATCATGCACATTAAATATGAGTTAAATATGAGAGAGAGAGAGAGAGAGAGAGATAGAGTGAGAGTGTCACCGCTTTGGCAGTAAAACAGAAGACGCACGGCAAGGTCCTGCACAGTACCTGACATCAGAGGTCTGAAATCCAGGTCCTTCCCATGCAGTATTTTTTTCCAATTACCTGGATTTGCTAATTAGCACAATTCTTCAGCCAGGCAGTAGAACTAATTAGTGAAATTAGCTGGCTGAGTTCATGGGTGGAAGAAACACATGGCAGGACCTCTACATTCTGTCCCCTGGACTTTCCACCTCTGTCTGACATAGATTAAATCCGACTCCTACGTGTCACAATGAGAGACCCACAACATTCCCATTCCTCCCAGCACTGAGGTTTATAGTCAATGAAGTTAATCTCTCAACGGGTCCACATTGCAGCTCTATACTCAAGTGGTCAGTCAGCTCCCCTTACAGCTGTAATTTCACTGAGTCAAATAAGCACTGTCACTGTGGCTGCAAACTTCAGTGAAGACACAGTGAGAAGTTCAGTGACGCTGTTATCTTCAGTAATATTGTACTTCATTTCACCGGCATCTCAGGTACTTGTTATGAATATGTTACTAAATATCACCATGCCACTCCCAAGCCTCATACAGATACCCTAAAACTATTCTGAACCTACAGCCCTAACATATTTAAAAATGCATATGATATTACAAAGAATGCAAGCGACTTATTCCCTATTGGTTTCTATTGCTTTCTTTTTTATGTGCATTTTTCACGAGAATGAAACAGATAGTAGTTTGTAGGTAAATTAACTCAAAATATCAAATCAACATATATGTATCAAAATATTCCTCTACACCCAGCCTCATAGCATAGTACTTCTTAATTCAGTCAGGGATCTAATTAAATACCCACTTATCCATCAAGGCTTTCACAGGAGAATGGTATTTATTCCAGTCCAGTTGGTAAAGGCACAATATAGTAGCTACAACATTTTGTATGATGAGAGGATTTGTCTCATGTACTGCAGGTCCACTGGTGCTGTAAACACACTTTTTCTTTGGAATCATGAAATTTGCCTACAGCAAAGGCGACATCACTGCAGTGCTCAAATACGTGCGGTGAATAGGCCGAGCTCCTGCAGCCGGGGTGCAGATACCTGCAGGAGGCGAACGTGTCAGACTCAGGCTGTGGCCCTCCGGGGGCGGGATCAAGACAGGCCACGCCCATCTCTCCCTCCCTGAACTCCAGCCCCACCCACCCATCCCCGTTTCCCACCACAGTTTACTGAATCTTCTACTTCATACTGCTCTGCTCTTCTTGAACGATGAACAGCTTTTAATACATAGAAAACATCAATGTCTATAGTGCTAAAGACATGACAAGATATTGTTCATCATGTCTATTTATCTATTTGTTATGCATATATATATATATATATATATATACACATACAGTATATATTCACTCATGCAATAATCCACGTATGATCCCAGTATTAGACTGAGAAGTGTGTTTGGCTTATTCTTGGCTGCGCGACTGTTTGCTTAAATCTCATCAAAGAATCTGCAGACCAGTGGAAAACATATTGAGCGTGAGCTCTTCAAGGGTGGAAACAAAAAAAGGTAGAAACGCTCAGTGCGCGGCGTGCTCCAGCCAATCACATCTCCCCGTCTGCTCTGCATTTATTCCCTTTCATTCGGTAATTGAATTTGCGGCGCTCGCGCGCGTGGACTGGGAATCGCCGTGACGTCCTCCCGCTCCCAGTTCGACGTACGGATGGCTTTATCGAATTAGCCTCGCTCGTTTGGAAGTGTGTCATCCTGGAGCTATTAGGCTTTTTAATTGCAGCTCGTTCTGTTCCCATTTTCTTTGCGTTCGTACATGAGAAATGATGGCTCACCCGCCCGCTTACGTAAGAGATTTTGGAGCCTGATTTATGAATTACGGGCCCGCTTGTGTAGATTAGGTTCTGTGCTTCTCTGACTTTATTCATAAGGTGAAATTTTGCAATAGTTTTGTAGCATATTTTGTGTTTATTTTTGGTTATGAGCTACACTTTCACTGTTGTCATATATTTACTTTAGTATTTTTGCTAACTACATAAAGCAGATATCCAGTTTATTTTTTACAAAGGTTGTAAAGAGTGTAATGTGAAATGTTTTCAGTTTTGTTTTAGAGCCTTCGTATAGGCTAAATAAGCATGATATAATCCCTTTATAGAGCAATATTTTTTCCCTATGCAGGGTGGTATATAGCAAGCTGAATGCTCTGTAATTGTTCTGTTGTGGTATTATGAAGGTAGCAGCGCCTCGACTATAAAGTGCTGCAGGAAACACCGATTATGTGAAAGACAATTCAGTTAAATATTGTCCACTAAAACCCAGAAATTCCCCTGGTTTTCTTATATAACCTTTGAAAAGCTTTTTCAAAAACCTTTAAAGAATGGGTTCAGAGGCTGGGCAGCAGGGAAAGTGGTGACGGTTTTGTTCTGAAAATGTTCAGCCAACAATCCAACTTAATTTTTATCAAGTGGGAGACAAGGAACAAGAAACCTCTTGAAATTGATTGGGCTAAGTGGGTATTTATTTCAATGAGATAAGCCGGGTTGAACTGAGAACCAGAAAAAGTGTGTCCCCTCCATTCATGAATTCAGAGTGGCACACACATGGTCCAGAGAATAAAGGAGAGTGGGAATCGTGAAGATCAGATGGGGTTGCCATGGCAATGGATGAGGAACCCCCCCCCCCAGCACATGCAATCCACACGTTAGAGAGGCGGGACCTCTGCTTATCTCATTGAGAAAGTAAACAGGCAGTGGGCTGATGCCATAAGCTACTGGAATGTTCTGGAGATGAAGGCTAGAGTCAGGCAAAGGGTCACTGAAATATAAAATAAGTATAACAGGCTATTCAACGCCACCTTGGCTTTTGCTTTAAGCCTTTGCTGAAACTAAAAGGATTGCGTATCCAAGTCTCACTTTGTAACAACTCATAAGCTTGGTGCCGAGAACCAGTTTTGTTGCCCTTCTGTTTCCATTAGCTTTGATATGCATTTAAAAGAGACATTTCACATTTTCCACAGCTGCTGGCTTTGTAAAGACTCTAAGATTTTTACTTTTTTTGAATAAGACAGATTCATACAAGCGTAATGCTCGTGTCTTACAAAAATTTGGAAAGGAAATTCATTAAAAAAAAATCACATTAATGGAAATTCAGCTTTTGCCATCCCACCATTTATCACAAGAGCTTCTAACTCTAAATGAAGAATCAGTCACCGTTGCTCCAGAACACCCAGGCTTGCTGAGGCCATCAAAGTGAGGATTTATGGACCCTTAATGAATACTAATGCTTCACAGGCTCCCTTCTGCTTTGCAGCCTCAGTTCAAGTTCCACAGAATGCATTTATCTATTTCTTTTTCGCAGTGCACACTGTACGCTCCTCATATATGTGTCATCTCGTTTGTTTTTGTTAAATCATGCATTTTTAATTGTGGCACGGAAAACAGTTCCCTAAGGGGTGTGCATAACATGGAGGGAGGGAGGAAGGGAGGGAGAGAGTGAATGAGAGGGGGAGAGAGAGAGAAAGAGAGACTGAGACAGAGAGAAAGGGAGAGAGGGTTAGAGAGAGAAACAGAGAGAGGGAGAGAGAGACAGAGAGAAAGGGAGAGAGAGAGACACAGAGAGAGGGAGAGAGAGACAGAGAAAGAGAGAGAGAGAGTCACCGCTTTGGCAGTAAAATGGAAGACGCATGGCGAGGGTCTTGCAGTACCTGACACACGGATCAAATTTGACTCCCCAGTGCCATCGTGCTGGGCTAAATGAGGCGTCTAAAGGAAAATCAACCCGGCGCTGGATCAGAGATGCTAGGTCGGGCTGCTAGCATGCTGCGTAAGACAAAAGGGGTAAACACTGTGCGGTAACAGGCTTCAAGTTAACAGACTGCAAGGAACAGATGGTTCTGTCGCTCTTGCCCAAAGCGTTCTGTTTTCAGAGAAGCAACCCCCCCCCCCCCCCCCCCCCCCCCCCCCCAAAAGAAAGAACAAAAAGTTTAAAAAAGAGAAAAACAACACTTTCAATTATTTTTTAAAAAGAGCTGGCTGAATACAGAAATGCAAGCATGCCGCAGTCTACCGCACTAAGTGGATGGGGGAGGGTGGTGAGGAGGCGGGGTCGGACTGCTTCTGAAATGTCCGGTAATCACCCAGAATTCACCAGGGTAGTCCGTGAACAGGGTCCAGCTGGAACCTAGTGACGCAAGAACTGGGGAACCTCAGTACTTTAACTAACGTGGCCATGGTGGTTAAGTTCAACTGTCCCTAATGCCAGACCTCCTCATAAGATGACAGAACCCCACTCCTGGGCAGATGTTAAGAAACCATGAATCTGTTGGAGGGAGAAAAAAATTATAACAATTCTTAATCTTTTTTCCCTCTCACGAAGCTAAATTCCATGCATGAGTGATAGGTATAATGTTGTCGTTATTATTTATTTATTGGTTTTGGCAGGTGCTGTTATTCAAAATGATTTAAAGGGCGAATGATGGTAACATGAATTTCAGTGTATATCATAATAACAGCACAAGCAAAGATGTGGTTACAGAATAGTGATAAATTCATAGCTGATCACTGCACAAAAGCATACAGTCAAGTCGCTCTGCTGGTATGTTAGATACACAGGTCCTTGATGCAGGCTTCCTTGTGTGATATAGTGAAGCCCAGGGGAAGATTTAAAGAAATGTGTGGTGTCCAGACCTCCAGCTGTGAGAAATGGCCGTAACCTTTCCTCAGACACCTTTATTAACAGAGGCAGGGTAGGAAACACAGCACCGCTGTGCCGTCTCTCCCCCTCTCCTCCCTCTCCTCCCTCTCCTCCCTCCCCTTTCTCTCTCCCTCACCCTCTCCACAACTACCCCCCCCCCCCCCCTCTCACAACAGCACAGCAAACCACACTTTAGAGAGAATATCTTACTGCACCCCCGAACCTCTCTTTTGCATCCTGTTAGTCTCTCTCTCTCTCTCTCTCTCTCTCTCTCTCTCTCTCTCTCTCTCTCTTTCTCTCCCCCCCCCCTCTCTCTCATTCTCTCCGAACACATCACACTAATATAAAGTGGACACCATTTTGGCTTGTACCTTTTATTTTATTTTATTTTCTTACAGTGCACCAGTGCATCAAACAGTCTCACAGCTGTGCCGAGACGTTCCCCTTGTGCTCTCAACCCCGTCCGCATCACCGCTGTTCCTAATGCCGCCCGCCCCCAGCAGAAACAAACCCACGTTCCCCGCGAGCGCTGCCGGAAAGGGGGTGAACCCTGAGCTCGTGAGGCCGTCCCCAGAGCTCAGAGACGAGGGTTGAGTGCGAACCCCCCTCCCGTCCCCTCGCACCCCCCCCCCCCCCCCCCCCCCCTCGCCCTCCGACACGCGCTGGGCCGCGGGGGAGTGGACCGCAGTGCGTCCGGCTGGTTTCTGCTGACGGCCCCGGCGCTTTGAGGGGGCAGTGCAGCAGAACCCATTGCCATTAATTACCCCCGCGCGGCGCTCTGCCGGTCCCGAGTGTGGCCTCGCACGACTCTCAACGCGGGTCCGAGCCCGTCAACGCCGGCTATCGATCAGTTAAGCGTCGAACCTGTTCAGTCAGGCGATCGGCGTTCCTCGAGGGGGGGGGGGGGGGGATTTGTGCGGCTGTTTAATTTGAAAAGGCTACCCGCTGCATAAATGCGACAGGCAGCATTGAATGGAATGAGAAATAGGAATGTTTCTGCAGTGGAATAGAGGCTTGGCACAGGGATCATATTTATCGAGGGAAGGTGTGATTTACATTTTTGAATGATGCCAGCTAATGAATGAACGGACCGAGTCTTTATCGTTTCTTTCATGGATCTCAAAGCACTTCAGTAACTCTCTCACCACGCGGGCCTTTTTAACCATTTTTAACACTCACCCGCACTTCAGCTTCGATGGAGTTTGAGGGATGTACTCAGCCATGACCAGATTGAGAATTCTACCATGACATTGGTAAAATCTAATGTTTATTTATTTATTTATTTAAGAAATGGAATGGGACCTTTGAAGACTACGTTGATGTAGGATCATGTCCTGTCCGGAGTATCATTTTTACTTGGTTCAAAAGAACGGCTACCGGTTCATCAGCACTGTCTCCATTCAGGTCCTGGTTTTTCTAGAGAGGTCTTCCAATCTTTCCAGTACATTTAAGTGAAGCCATTTTTAAAGTGAAAGGGCTTTAGGATATTATCACAGCGGTTTCCCTGCCGATTCGCTGCTGGTCGTTTCTGTGGCCCCGCCCGTGCTCGACGTGCTTCCCCGAGATTTACGCCCGTGATTGTTTGCATTCTAATCCTCGCTCTTTATTATTGCCTCTCTATTGAATTCCAATGCGGCCAATCGCCGCGCTGGGAACCGCGGGGGGGGGGGGGGGGGGGGGGGGCGCGGCAACGGTGAGTCATAATCAGGGGGAGGGGGTGGAGCGAGGGGCGGAAAGGGGAGGAGGGGGAAGCTGAGTGAGGGAGCGGGGTAAACCAGCAGAGAGAGGGGGAGAGATGACGGGAGAGCTAGCCGTCCCCCGCGATGACGTGAGGATTAGCGGGGAGGCGCGGCGGGAGGGCTCGCGGCCGCAGCGGGCCCTCCACGCCGGGTCTTGTTTACGGACGTATTTCGCGTTACTTACATTACATTACATTACAGGCATTTAGCAGACGCTCTTATCCAGAGCGACTTACACAACTTCTTATTACATTTATCCATTGATACAGCTGGATAGATACTGAAGCAATTAAGGTTAAGTACCTCGCTCAAGGGTACAACGGCAGTGTCCTACCTGGGAATCGAACCTGCGACCTTTCGGTTACAAGTCCAGTTCCTTAACCATTATACTACACTGCCGCCCTGATTGCCGTGTTCCGCGCATTCACGCGGGCGAGATTCCCGCGATCGGAGGAAGTGGACCCAACGTGGCTTCTGCCTCCGCCGCTGCTGGCTCCCAAACAAGCAATTAAAATCAATTAAATCTGTCCGCGAATGCTCCGAGCCCCGGTACCACCGGCATCCTGTGCGGGTGCATATTAAAACCCATTATTGCTTTTGTGCTTCAAGCTATGTTGTTCTTTCATTGCTACAACATAGCTTGCATTACATTGTGGATTAGCGGATATCAGCCTTGATACCCTCTCGCTAATTGCCCTTGCACAATGCTCTCCGCTCCCATTGTCATGCTGTCTCTTTGAGAACCCCCGTCTTTATTTCACAACCCTAACTATCTCATTTCCTTCATTGCTTATGAGGGTTAATAAGACCGAATAACTTAGATGGCACCGTATCCCTCCCCATTCTTCTAATCATTGTGTCTGCATGGGGGGGGGGTGTGTGTGCTTGGTATCTGTGGTATCCTCAAATGGCATCCTGTCCATCTGAACTCCTGTCCTGGTAAGTATAGATAGACTTCCACCCAAACCCAAACCCAAATTCAGTGTGACCAATCGGAGTCCCTGTGAGGGTGAAGAGTCATGGGACGAAGAGGGGCAATGGGGGTTTCAAGAGTGTTTGGTACAGGTACTAAACAAGGAGTGAAGCTCACTGTTTGGGGCTGATAGGTGTGTGTGTGTGTGTGTGTGTGTGTGTGTGTGTGTGTGTGTGTGTGTGTGTGTGTGTGTGTGTGTGTGTGTGTGTGTGTGTGTGTGTGTGTGTGTGTGTGTGTGTGTGTGTGTGTGTGTGTGTGTGTGCATAAGCATGGTTGATAAGCAAACAGAGGAAGCTTCACGGAGGGGGTCTCGCTCAGTCAGTTTCTGCGCATTTCTTTTGTGTTTTATTTCATTTCACCTCTCGGGGGCTTTTAAGATCCGCATCAATTGCGATGAGTCACATCTCTGACTGAGATGCATCCCCAAGTATTACTCAAAATAGAGATTACTCGAGATTACTCGCAATTGAGCACCAGACAATCGCCGCGTTTAGTCAGCGAATCGCTGCACAAAAATTGCGACAAAAAGTGTGGGTGTAGATATTGTCTGTAATTTCTGCACCCCCAGATTAAAGGGATTTCAACAAAATCCATTTATTTCCTATGCCTGATGTAATACTATAATAATAAAACTGTAAACTATAAACGATTGGGAACCTGAGGCAAGCTTCAGTCATTTGAAAAGACATAGAGGCAGCTATACACATTTATTTGACATTTGTCTCTAATGAAATAATTGAATTTAAAGGAAATTTGTGTAGACAGATGTTCATAATTTTGGATATATTACAAAAAGAAATGTCTGCAAATTGAATTCTCAATGGAGGGATGAAACTTGTATTTCATGCATATTGTATTTCTCTGGGTAAAATCATTAATTCAAACAGCTGTACATTGAGAAGTATGTAGCGTGTGCGCGCTTGAATGTATGTGCATGCGCATGAGCACGTGTGTGTTCTGTTTGTGTGTGTATGTGCATTAGTACGTGTGTGTTCAGTTTGTGTATGTGTGCGTGCGTGTGCGTGTGTGTGTGTGTGTGTGTGTGTGTGTGTGTGTGTGTGTGTGTGTGTGTGCGTGCACTGTTAAAAATGATTTGTTGACTCAACTTGACTAAGTCAAGTCATCTTGTTGCTTTGACTGAGTTAAGTTGAGTCAACAGACTACATGTTGTATCAACTAATTTATTGAAGTGTAATAACCTTGACACTATATGTTGACTGAACTTGACTCAACTTAACTCAGTCAAAGCAACAAGATGACTTGACTTAGTCAAGTTGAGTCAACAAATCATTTTTAACAGTGTGTGCGTGCGTGCTTGCGCGTGTGTGTGTGCATGTGTGTGCGTGCGCGTGTGTGTGTGCGTGCGTGTGTTTGTGCTCTGTTCCCTGGAGTATAGTCAACCAGGTGAAGTACAAGCACAGTGACAGCGTTGATTGAGAGAGGACAGCAGTGTGAAGCTGATGTCCTTAAGCAGTTAGCCTGATTTATCGCAGAGCTTTACCGAAGCGAGGCGTCACAGGGAGGACAGTGAGCGATGAGCGCACAAACGCGCCGCAAAGAAAAGCGCTCCTTTTTAATCTGCCCTAAACAAACAGCACATCCGTTACATTACCCAGGTGAGGACGGAACGCCGAGAGGAATCCCAGATGAGTTTTCCCGGCTCTGTCCATCTCCGCCAGCGCCGGGAGGCCCCGTTGAACTCCATTAGACACTTTCCGTTCTCCTTCTCTCTGACCCAAGCTGTGTGTGTGTACCAGCGTGTGTGACTGCTGTGGATTGGGACATAATAGGGGGGGGTGTAGGGTGGATTGGGGCTAGATTAGCTGCAGGTGCACTTTGGAGAGCGGCGCGCTAGGTCGGCACACTCGGGGCGGGCTCTTATAGGGTAACAGCTGCGCCAGGCCGGGTCGCGTCTCCACGCATCACATCACTCCACTGCTCTGGCGTCCCCCCCCCCCCCCCCTCCCCCCGCACCAAATCCATCTTCTGACAAGCAGCTTGAAAGTCTGCCTCTCCACTCTGCAGTCATGGGTGTGAAGCTCTGTCTTTCAGCGAGTCGGTAATTCAATACTTATTTATAAGGCTGCACTGTTATATTTGCTTTGGTGTTCGCAAATAGTGATTTACTATAATTTGATTCAGTGGAGTTTAGTACAGAATGATTCAAGCAACTGAGCGGAAAAAATGCAATCTACAAAAAAAAACTTATCATCTTAAAGCATAATTAATGCATTACGTTCACAATGATGAATATATTTCATCATCAGTACAACACGCAGCATATTATCGGTGTATAACCCCGCAGCAAGTATCCTAGCAACCGTCTGGCGAAATATCGCGCTAAAAAGTGCTTTTGTAAGTTTGAAATGACTCTGACTGCACATTATTCAAATGCGCGGCGATATTAGTGGTTCTGAAGCCGCTAAGATGCGCCATTAACGTTCAAAGCGATGAATCGATCGTTTGAATCGTCGCCGCGTATGGCGACAATGCTTGCTGACGATTTTGTAGCGTCAGTGCTAAGCTCGCAGAGGATCAGCGGCCCTGCTTTATGGAACGCCACGCGTGAGAGCACAGGGTAATTGAGTCCCTGCTCGCATCCCCATGCCTTTAATCGATGGCGATATTTGACTGCATTACACGGTTATCAAACTGCCGTGCTTTCTGCATTTCTTTCACAAATGGACGTTTATTCTTCTTCTAAAAAAAGCTCAAGATCAGGCTACTCAAAAAAAGAAAAATCTTAAAAGAAAGACAAGGACTGTAAATGGTGATAGAAGGCAATAAAGAGCAAAGGATTGTTCGAGGTCGATTTTGTCGTAGTTTAGAGTGGCGGATGAAGGAGCGGGCGGTGTGCAAAAGCCCCTGGGCAGAGTGCGTGTAAGTCCGGGCCTTGCCTGACCCGGACCGCACGGCCCGTCGGCTGAGGTGTGCAAAGCGCTTTGACCGAGGCCGTTCCTCAACTCAGCCTCAACCAACTCAGTCCCAACTCAGTCCCAACTCAGAAAGGCCGGAAACTTTGCCGTCTGTGAAAAAAAAGTCCAATGGGAGGGAGAGGGGAAGACGTGGTGGAGGAGTGAGGAGAGAAGAGACTCTGTTGAAGCATTAGTCTTCTCCACCTCTCTCGACAATTCAATTTCTGTTCTCATGCTTTTTTTTTTGGCGTAGAATTACATCGGTACCTATTTATAAAGCGAAAAAAAAACATAAGACCCTGAAAATGCAGAACTACAAACAAACCAACTGAGTCACAGATTGAGACTGTGTCGTGGTAGTACTGCTCTCAAAGTTGAATGAGTTCCTCCAGCAGTTCTTCTGTTTGCTCTCTCTCTCTCTCTCTCTCTCTCTCTCTCTCTCTGTCTCTCTCTCCCTCCATTTCTTCCTTTCTTTGGCTCTCTCCAGAGCTGTAGTCGGGGATAAGTTTCCCCAGGTGTGAATGCTGCAGGGCGTGTGATTATCTATACTTGCTTCTTCCCTCTGAAAATGACAGGTCTCGCATTTTTCCCCTCTTAGTCAATTCGTATGCATATGACTGCCTCTCATCCTCTCTCGGGAGGAAGTTTCAATTAGAGGAGCTTTAATTGTTTCTCATCTGTCTAATTTCATCATGTATCTTTTCTAACAAGGAGACTGTCACCTGGAATAACTCTTTCCCCAAAATTTTGGAGCAATGTGTTTATGAAAGCGTCACCTTTTTTCACTTATAAATGAATGCTCTGGGTGAAGCTACTGTAACTCTGGTTTGTATTTGTTGATTATGTAGGGAAAATACATTTCCTGCTTCAATGTTCTTGGATGGTCACCTAACACAATCAGCCTTACTCAATGATCAAGAGGGGTTAGAAACAAAGCCAGGTGACAATAACCATTTGGTTTCCTCCCACTCCGGTGTGAGACGAGTTAGCCAGCTTACCTAGGTGACAATAACCATTTGGTTTCCTCCCACACCACATACAATGTCCATTTGTTTGCCTGTCACCCAATCAGGGACAGGAACCTGCATTCTATGTCAGCATTTGTTTGCCTGTTTTGGGTATAAAGCTTGTACCACACACAACACTATTTGGTAATTGAACTGCCTTACGATTACCCGGTATCTTGTATACTGTAACGAAGACTATTTTGCATTCTAATTAAATTGCTATTGACCTAAACTTTGGAACTCAGAGTTTTACTTTACAAAGGACAGAATTCCTACATAAAGTGGCGAGCCAGCGACGGACGAAAAGCGGGGACGATTGGAGAACTTTTTCTTTTCAAGCAAGACAATCCGCACCATTCAATTTTGTATACCAACAAAGAATCCAATAACTTTTCTACAGCCACACCAAGCCAGGACGTCTTTTGTTGCACGGAGAGGATACAGGCCTTCGGCTGCTGCAAGGAAGACAAACTGGACCTCCATCGCAAGCCCTCTTTCGACGAACAAATCTAGGAGGAATCCTTGTAAGTATAACGGTTTTTTTTCTGCATTATTCCGCTGTGGATAATAATTTGAGTTTATGGTTATATAACAAGTTTGATTTGTCAGCTGTGGCAAAGGTGAGCAAAATAGCACAGATTTAGGAGCAAATTCAAGACTTAGGCATGAGAATTCTCCTGGGAATTTAATAAGTAAATTCTGACCTGCTTAACAGTGAAAGGTAACTTTACGGGGTTAAGCGGGAGGTGTGTTGACCTGTTTAACAGTAAAAAGGTAACTTTACGGGGTTAAGCGGGAGGTGTGTTGACCTGTTTAACAGTAAAAGGTAACTTTACGGGGTTAAGCGGGAGGTGTGTTTGTAGAGGAACTGGGCTTTTTGGAAAAGTACCAGCAGGGTATCCCACATTTATCCTGTGTCCTTGAGGTAAACCACCACACTAGGTATATTGTACATAGGTGTACTCAGAACCTAGAATGATGGAGTGGGCCATTGATTACATTGCAAAACATTGCAAAGAGGGACCCTATGGATCTCTGTTAGAAATATCAGATCCTCTAGTTTGGCTTGAGGAAGCGTGTACAGAGCGCAATAGCAAATGTAAAAATAAAAAACATAAGCAGGCAAATGTACTAGCAGCCCTGGTGCAAGGTGAAAATGAATTGAAACGCCGTTTGTCAGTAGCAGAGAAACTCTGTGTTGAACAGCAGAAAACCATTGCAACACTTAGAAGTGAGAATGCAGAACAGCAACAAACCATTGAATCACTTAGAAGTGAGAATGCAGCAGGACAGGCAGAGCGCTGTTTAGCAGCACATAACAGTATTGAACTGCGGCAGCAGTTGAGGCAGCAGTTTGACATCACTGAGGACAGGCTTGGCTGACTCAAAAACTGTAAATACCACAATAAATAAACAGTTAGACAAGTGTAAAAATGCTTATGAGTTGCTATGGGAAAAAAGTGCAAAAAAATCCAGAGGTTGCGCGTAGATCAGTAATAAAGGACAGTTCTGCTGATAAGCTCAGACAATTTCAGTGTCATGTTGCTGCTTTGGGTATTAATTTACCTGAGTACTCACACCGACTCTGAAAGTAATTGTGATAGTTCAGAAGAGGCGGATTCAGATCCATCTGAAAGTCACATTGCTGTGGGTCCGGTTAAAGCAGCCCCTTTCCGCATAAGAGGGCGCAAAACACGTAGGAGAGCAGCAGGAGCTACTGAGGGCACCGCTGCCTACAAATTATGAATATGAGGCAGTACAGGAACACATTCCGTTGTCTACCTCAGAACTCGGGAACTTGTGTAAAATAATTGGTCAGTGGGATGGTTTCTCTGATCCCCCGGAATTATTTAGCTGAGTTGAAACGACAGGCTACAGCACAAACTCTAGATGACCAGGATTGTTGCCAGATTCTGCAGTTAACTATTCCTGCTGATCTAGTTCAGTCACTACCTGAAAATATTCAAGGACCTTTAGATGGTGTGTGGGCAAATGCCCAGCAGAGAGAGTCTGCATTATTGGATATGATTGGCAACCCACAACCCAACTGGAAACAAATACAGAACACCACACCTAATAGAGGTGAAAATCCAGTAGCTTATATGAACCGCTTGTTCAATTGTTACACCAGGAATTCTGGCATTCCAAATCCAGGCAGAAATGATCCAGCTTTCCTTGCATTAATCATACAACAGTATGATGACATAGTAAATGATGCAACAAAGCTTGCATTAAATCAAAAACAAAAAGCAAACAATTTTACATTTGCTGATGTCTGTAGTCTTCTATCTAGTTGGTATGAAACTACACATAGTGCCCCTGTTAACAAAAAGGTTTCAGCTGTTGTCACTAATGAGGGTCGTAAGACGTCTAGAGATGTTTGCCACAACTGTGGTAGGATTGGACATTTTAAAAGGGACTGCTGGTCACGGGGTGGGGGTGCTGCAGGGCAGAATCCAAAACAGAAAAACACAGGAAAAGTTGTAACACAGTCAGAAATATCTCCTTCTGCTCCAACTCTGACCTATAAACTACTGCATGAGTTTATAGTTGTGGTCAAAAATTACCTTCAAACACAGTCAGAAATCTCTCTTTCTGCTCCATCTCTGACCTATGAGGAAATGAATAATCTACAGCATGAGTTTATGGTCATGGTCAAAAATTACCACCAGAAAGGGCCTTGGGATGCAAATTAGGCAGGGCCACATGAAATTGTGGACACCTGCGGGGGAGGGCAATCTTAAGGTTACAATGAAGGGGAGGAAAAGAATGGGGTACAAATGGTATCATGCAGACCAATGTAAACTGTATCCAAATGTTAAACTGCCATAAGAGTAAATACTGCACTTGATGTTTTTCAGGAATCAGGGACATGAGGTGGACTGAAAAGCCTCAAGGGGGGATTATGTAACACCAAGATGGGTATTTTTTTTGTTTTTTACCTTTTATTATACGTTTTATTTTTCTATTATTCCAATTTTCACATGCCAAAACACAAATGATGCCTGCATGGTGCACAGCAATGGGACTGCATATCTCAGCCACAAAAACTACAATTTAACTTGCCACATGAAAGCCACATGTCTGGAGGAAGCAGCAGGAGACGGAAAATGCCAGTGCCCTGTTGGCCTCACAGGAGATGGGATCAGTAGGTGTGAGGATATTAATGAATGCAGAAAAGGACAATCTTGTGGCATTAATCAGGTTTGCATAAATACACTGGGAAGCTACAGGTGTGACTGCATTCCTGGATGGACAATGAACCATAGTATGTGAGAAAAAATGCCCTCGGATGTGGCCTATGCCAGCTAATGGGGTTATTACTGTTCGTAACCCACATATGTATGTGAATAATGTACAATGGGAATTTTTAACAATTGCTATGAATCTAGGGGACTTAAAAACACAACACATAGATGCTTGCAAAGATGATTACTCTTGTTTCCAGGCCTTTTGATGACTTGATACAAAGGGAATGGGAGGAAGTAGGACTCAGGGGGGCAGCCAAGAAGTGAAGGAAGCGAAGTATATTTGGGGACTTGGCAGGTATATTTGGGACAGGAAACTCTTTGTATAATAGTCATCAGGTGGGATTACTCAAACAGTACATCAGTAATGTAAAGAAAAAATTAGGACATTTTCTCCAGGACCATGTTCAATATTCCAGTAAATCAGATGATATCCTTGTTCAATATATGCAGGCACAAATATCACTTAATGCAGATGTTATGCAAGGACTTTTCAAATTATCAAACAAACAATTAAGCGGCAGAATTTTGGTTTTCTAGCGACATCATCAGACAGTCAAATTGGATGAAGTAGTCCTTAGATCTACCTCCTCCTGGCAGCTGACTTTTATTATCAGTAGTCTAAATTCTCAAGGAAATTGTAATTATGATAAGTTCCACCAGGTAAGAGCATGGCAGACTATGGCAACAAGTCCAGCTGGGTGTGGTGTTGGGATCCCATGACGGGTAAGACTCTCCAAGCCAAAAGAGGGCAACCTAAGACAGGACAGCACCGCCACTGGCACACTTCTTGGAAATGAGGTGTTCATGTTGTTTGTCAGATTTGGGTGAAGTGTAAGACTCTTAAGTTGACATGATCCACTCAAACACTGGCAAATCAGCCACGCCACTGGCCAAATCAACTAACTTATCATAAATACAATGTAGGTTAAAACTTAAGTGTAAGCAGTGACTCATCGCCACTGATAGGCACAGTATTCAATTATAGAATAGCAGCTGGGAGTGAGTAATCAAGGCCTATTCCAACCAAGGAGACTAGATTAGCAATACAATAGACTGGTTCCTGAGTTAAACCTTTCTCTCTTGTTTGTATATGGGTCAAGGTTTAAGGGGGGATTATGTAGGGAAAATACATTTCCTGCTTCAATGTTCTTGGATGGTCACCTAACACAATCAGCCTTACTCAATGATCAAGAGGGGTTAGAAACAAAGCCAGGTGACAATAACCATTTGGTTTCCTCCCACTCCGGTGTGAGACGAGTTAGCCAGCTTACCTAGGTGACAATAACCATTTGGTTTCCTCCCACACCACATACAATGTCCATTTGTTTGCCTGTCACCCAATCAGGGACAGGAACCTGCATTCTATGTCAGCATTTGTTTGCCTGTTTTGGGTATAAAGCTTGTACCACACACAACACTATTTTGTGATTGAACTGCCTTACGATTACCCGGTATCTTGTATACTGTAATGAAGACTATTTTGCATTATAATTAAATTGCTATTGACCTAAACTTTGGAACTCTGAGTTTTACTTTACAAAGGACAGAATTTCTACAGCG
>CM056380.1:57886277-58015527 GCA_029718625.1 Synaphobranchus kaupii | reverse complement strand
TAACGCGAAAGAACCGTATGCTGTTCATCTGCCTCCGCTGCACTGGCGACCTTGAGCTTCGCCCGGCTCCGCGCGGAACAGCCCTCTCAGAAACACGCGCATCATTAGCGGAGGCCACGCTCGCGTAACAGCCAGAGAGCGAACGAAAGCTAGCGGGTCATCCAGCTCGTCCCTTTGCCCTCATCTTTAGTAATGAGGACAGACCTTGTTCATGTGACACTCGAACAACACTTGACATGCGTGTCATACACTAAAAAGCAAACGGTGGGGGAAAAAAGAAGAGGGGAAACGCCACGCAACGCAGAAGGAATTTTAATAAAGACACACAGACGACGGAGACGATCATGAATAAAACCACAGCAGGCTGGTGAAGCGAGTGAATCATTACTGCGCTCCGTCTCGGAACGATGCCAGCCAGTGATGGGTTGCATTAACAACTGTGTGAAGAAAGCACCAGAGAGCTGGAGTCAAATTTACCTTTTCGACTAATTCCCACCTGGGCCCCTCTGGTTCAGTAGGCGGAGCTTAGCTCAGTTTGCCTTATTAACACGTCTCTCTTCTTGGATAAAAAAAAAAAAATTAAAAGTCGGCGAACCGCAATGGTGGTGGATGCAATCCCGCTAACGAGGCTAATTACCTGAGGTGGCTAAGCAGAGGTTGGAGCCGCTCGTCAGACTGCACCGTAGGCAGGGACCGCGCCGTCAGCTGCAAGGCAAGGACAAAACGCACATTAAAACAGGAAACAGGGCCACTCAGAAAATACTTCAGTTACACAGACATGTTTTCCCTTAACGATGTCCTAGAATACAGACGTGTTAAGTAGGTCTTATATAACAGCGCTCAAAAGACAAAACGGAGAGCGTTCCCTCCACTGCAGTACCAACACCCTGACGGCCATTGATATTCCCCACACGGACCAACCGAGGGCTACACTGTCCCATGCTCCATGCCCTATATGCTCTAATAGGATTGTGTCAGCATGAACTTTCTTTTTCTCACTATAACAAGAAAAGAAACAAGAGGCCAAGAAACCTGGGAAATAAGCCTTCAGGAAAAGAGAGAATGAAAAACAAGAAAAAATGTTTTTCCATTGACCCATGTCAATCAATTATATTTGAAGAAAGTGAAGACAGAAAAAATGAGGAAAGACACAAAAAGAAAGGAACTCAACCGTTTGCAGCTCTTTGCTTTCCCTGTCTTGTAAGACTGTGAAAACATTTCAAGCAAACCTCGGCCTTCTCTGCCAGATGCAGCTTATACTCAGCATCAAAGACATCTGAAGCCACACCAACAGGAGCTCTGTCCACCACAGCCATCAGAAAGATGAGAATGGACATCTGCATTTCTGTGGCCTACGTGCTCAAACAATAGAAAGTCTGCAATGTACACTTGTCCCTTTTTCCACGCAACATTTTCACTCCAAGAGACTGACACAGCCAAAATTTTGAAAAAGGGACTGTTGTCACACTGGCTCAAATTGAAGTGCCGGGTGTCTAGTTCCTGAGGGGTGAATCCAAATTCAGTAGATCCAGTCATCTCTGTATTTGTAACACTGAAAGTTCTGCCTCAAATGTTGAAGCAGAAACATCACAATTTTATGCACCTTATGAATATTCATCGTGGGGTGCGCCCAAGGTCGACACGGTAGCAATGGATGTTCTTGTCCTTGGGCACGACATGAATATTCAAAATCTAATTTGGTATAGGAACCTCCTGCAGTTAGGAAGCAGTGCGGTCGGAAGGAAGGCGGGAGCTGACCCTCCGGTTCCGCTATAAAAGCAGCAGGTCGGAGACGCTCAGACTGGGTTTCGCCTGTGAGCTGACAGCGACTGCATCACCGCGCGGGTGTTAGCTGCCATTGCCAAAACAAGAAGTTAATTACAGACCCATTAAAGCAACCATGTGATTATTTCATATTTCCTAATGCTGCAATCATCAGCAATTACCAAGAATTAAGTGGGCTTTTGGCGAGGCCATTATTTTGAGGGGAATTAAACGCAGGCTAAAGTAGTAAAGACAATGAACCTCACCGAGCCAGGTGAAGCTAGGAAGCAATAAATCTCTTCCGAGATTCGGCAGCAGGCTTTAATGGACAGACCCGACCCCTGCTTAGGCCACTAGCTACAGAAGTCCGTGGCCCCATTTTCTCGATGCGAGTATCCGCTGTGGTGCTTTCCGGCGGTCCTGCAATAAAGCAGCCCGTGAGAGCGACTATGTTCTGCACCACAGATCACACGTTCCTCTCAAGGTCTACACCCTGAAGCAGTGCACCCATTGTGTACTTTAAGAAAATCTCCACAAGTTATCTTGGAGATCCCCAGACTGCCCCCCCGCCCCGCTCCTGCCCGCCCCCACTCACACGCACGCACTAAAAACCCCCCGCCTTCAAGTGGCTTTCAATTTCACGCTCTTTTAACGCTGCGCTCTCCGAGGGCCCCCTTGTGGCCCCCCTCCGTGCAGAGCGGCCATTAGGGCCACGAGGGGATGACGGCAGCAGCGTGCTCGTAGGAGGGGAGTGGGGGGGGGGGGGGTAGTCATTACCGCTTTCCAGCGATGCCGGCGATCCGGATAATTACTGGGGGAAAATGGGGGCCGCTCCATGCCGCGTTCCCGTGCGACGCGGTGCGGGCTGAAGGTGTCGGTGGGGCGTGGGGGTCAGGGGATGCCTGTTTCCATGGCAACTGCATCCTGTGGAGTGGAAGGGTCTGAGCGAGGATAGGGTTTTGACCTCAAAATGTCCCAGGACGTCAGACACTCGCAGGAACGCGTCCGCTACCCATGCAAGAGGGGGACACAAACAGGGGGATGCCTGCTGATGCCCGTTTGTTCAACCCCTAAAAGTGTAGGTTTTTTGGAATGTTTTTTTCAATTCTAAGTCAGTGTTCTAGAACTCCACTGCTTTCAATAGAATATGATAGAATAACTTATTTTCCCATTAGGGAACTTCAGTTGTAGCCACCAGCAACAACAAAAAAGACATAGACAGGGGGCAGACCCACAACACACAAACAAACATATCAAATAGAATAATTGCATTAATCAAACTAATTAAGTGAATTAAAGTGGAATACAGCCAAACGTCATGATTAAAAATAGTCCCGCTGTCCCGAGATGTCCAGTGTCATCAAGCAGTCCAACACACAAACTCCAATCAAATTACCAGTAATGATTGTTACATCAGCATTAGAATGTTCAGTTAAGAACATTCTAATCACATTTGTGATCTTACACCTTAAAAGGTATAGATTCTCAACAAAAGCCACTGGGAAACTCCCAGATTTCAAAATCATCAAATCATCAAGTCTGAAATACTATCGACAAACAAACAAATGCAACCTACGTCACAACAGCGCATTTCTCATCAGAGCACCCCCTTTCATCGCTGGAGATGTGGGCCCCAGCACGACGGGAACATTGTTTTCCAATTCAGCGTGCTAATTTTACCCACTTTAAACACTGGAGACAATCTGTTCCTAACATATTTTCTTGCCTCAACTTTCACATGTCACATTATTCAGCCTCCCAGGAAATCCTTCACCAACCTAATTAAGCCTTGTGATTTCACCCCCAAAAAACCACAAGAAAATCTCATGAAAAAAAGTGAAGCAGGTGATGAAAGGGAGACAAATTAAGAATCGGATGAAGGTATGATCAGTAAGAGAAACAGCACGTGCAGCACATTATGTGGGATCAAGAAGAGGGAAAGAAGAATAAAAACATGAATTAGAAATTATTATTTTCCCATTTACCACAGTACATGAATTTGGTGAGGTCGAATAACAAAGGGTAAGAAATGTAAACTGTATGCAAGTTTCCTGAATGTGTGAGCTTCTTTATTAAGACTGATCTTCCCTGGGCTTAGCAAACGACACAAACCCTTTTACATTCATCGATTCTTAAAAAAAATCCTTTTAAAGACGAATCCACAGAGCGGCCGGGCTTCTCCATATACGCAAGGCCCCGTGCAGCACCCACGTATGCCCACACTGAAAAAAAGAGCCCAGCCCCAGACTGAACCGCACCGCACAAAAAAGTGACCACCGTCAGCGCAGAACCGTCAAACGGGCAGATCCCACCCTTTTCATGCTCACTCATTCTGTGCGATTACGTTTCGCTAGTTTCATAGTATCCAGCCTCGTTCTTTTCATTGGCAGCCCAATTAAAATGACTCACCGGTGAAATGGGAACGGGCGGATGGAGGCTTTCTAAAAGCCAGTGTCCCGATTATGCTGCATCATGCAGGTTTTTTAAAGATCTGTATCATTTCACCTGTTGTTCTGGATTAGCATTTTCATACACAACCATTTCCTGGCCCACACCACCTAAAGCAAAAACCATTTAAATCTCGTAAGCATTCTGTGGTACCCTAAAATGGCTCAATCGTCTTCTCTGGGACACAACACTGAACACTGAAGCTGAGATTAGGGAAAACCGTGTCTCAAGAATTTCAAAGAGAAAATACATAATTAAACAAGTTCTATAAAATATGAAAATTGGAATCCATGATTGCGAAGTGCCACACGGAAAGCTCCTTGCCTACGAAACAAGGACAGTGAGACGGACAGTCTTTTCGACATTCGTTGACCTTGGGCAGCATTTGGCGGGGTTCCATACTGCAAAACTCCCAATCCTCACCTCGGCCTAGTGAGGATCGATCCCGACTCAAAACCCAAATTCCGCCTTCACTCGAGAGACAGCCACTACACAAAGAGAAGAGTATTCGGGAAAACACGAGACGCTTGCTCAATATTATTGGCAAAGGGCAGTTGCGGTTCTCAAAAGCTCTCCCAACATTCTCTGGGTCAGTCAAGCGAGTTCGATTTATCTGTGACTGAAACAGCCCGGAGGAAATGGGCCCTCTCTCTCTCTCTCTCTCTCTCTCTCTCTCTCTCTCTCTCTCTCTGTGAAGATTTCAAGCAGTTCCCTATTCAGAGCCATGGAAGCCACGGCCATCCCAGCAGTGCGAAAGGAGGGAAAGCCCAAGTGGAATGTACCCAGATAGCAGCCAATCAATATGGAAGAAAGACTCCGTCCCAAGTGAGGCAGAGTGCTCTGCACATTACAAATAATCTCAGTTGTCGCCGGGCTTCTTTTCTCGCAGAACAAAACGCACAAGCTCTACACACAAACAAGCGGGCCGCCGTCCGAGGATCTGAACTAACATTCCATCGCAAAGCACTAGAATCAAAGAGGCAGTGATTTTGAAATTGTTTCTGAAAAGCCGGCAATATGCGGCAATTCGCTCTGATTACGATGGCATTTTGACTAGGTTTTCTGCAGCTGAGGAATATGCTGGCAATGCAATTCAAATTACTTCCATTCCAGCGCACTCATCATTTTAGTATCTAATGAGATAATCACGTTGGTTTCCTGTCTTTGAAATGAAGTGTGGGGGCTCTAGAATTCCTCACATTGAACTAATGTTGAAGGGAAAAAAAAAATCCACCTTTGCCTAGTAATACAGAGGCAATCCAGTCAGAAAAACACTTCACACTAGGTCATCTAAATATAAGGGCCTTTTATTTCAGCAGAAAGAGTACACCTGCTGACATAGCAGACACCGCACTGAAGTGTATGTTATTTACGGCAATCTTCAGGCCTATATCCTACGAAAGAGGCTGTGCAACCACGTGTGTCATTAGTACCTGCAACCTTCACCAGAGTTAGACAGCCTTGGAAACTTTTCTGATTGCTGACATTTTCACTGTTCTTGTGGGTACATCTTGTTTTAGCTCCCAGCTTCACCTGCGATGTCCGAGAGTTCAGCACACATGGCAGCTCAACCAGCTTCAGTCAGATGTAAAATGAACATCAAGTTTAAATGGAATGGAATAGAACACTTATATAGCCTCTAAAATATAATTATGGTAAAGATACCAGCAAATTATAATACACAACCAAAATACAGAGACTGCCGTGCCTGATTTGGAATTCCATTGCAGAATGGTGGGTTGTGTTCCAGACTTATGATTTTACCAGAGAAAACTGACCTTATTCGCATGATTAGTTAGATAGCCCATCGACACACTCTTTAAAATATAAATAAATATATTTAAATTAAAAACCCGGTGAGGTCATTTTCCCCGTCACCATCAGGTGGCATGTTTAGTAGGCAGGCACGGTTAGTAAAAAGAGACACACTGTTCTGGGAAAATTGATTCCATGTACTGCGAACTGCATAACTAATTCCAGTTGAAACGGCTTTGTAAAATGTCTGCAACATAGCACTCAAAGCGAGAAGTCAGCAAAGCTGACAGTACTCCAAATCCGTTTGGTCTTTTTACCCAGTGATGGTGATGGGGGAAAAAGGGTGTGGTTTATTGTGTTTTCATTGGTTCTCATCAGCACACTTTTCATCGTCTTGTAAAATCCTGAAGTCACTTTAAGGCATTCGGTGGTCTTAGGGGTGCAACTTACCACCCGACTGGCTTTTACAGAGCAGACAGCTGTATAATCAATCAGTGAAATATTACCGGTCGTACTCTCGGTAAGAAGGGAACTGTCAGAGAGCACTTCAGTGCAGTATAGAGAAACAATGCCTGTTACAACAGATGAAACCATCAAACACAAAATCATAAGGAAAATACTGGTCTGGACTGTGGAGGAGACAGTTTCCTGCTGGTTGGAGAGGGGCTGGGATACACCGCTACTGACGATCGACTAACACGCGCCTGGGCTGTGGGGTGAGGCTCCTTCTGTGAAAACGCTGAATTAGGGTTTCAGTGTAGTGATGACCCCTATGGCCAGGGAAGGGGAGGGGGGGGGGGGTGGGGGGGGGGGGGGGGGTGGGGGGGGGGTGGGGGGGGGGGGGGGGGGGGGGGGGGGGGGGGGGGGGTATTTCACAAAGCAGGATTAAAGAGTTAGCCGGCTAACTTGTAAATATTTTAAAGAAACCCAAGCTCTCATCCAATCGGGTGACATCAAATTCAAAATATTTACAAAAGTTAGCCGGCTAACTCCTTAATCCCGCTTGCTTTGCGAAATACGACCCCCCTGGTTCTGAATGCAGATTGGGTCAGAGTCGTGGTTTTCCATCTATTTTCATAAAATCTCTTGTTTACATTAACAAAACTACTTGTAGTTTACAAAACTATAATGTACACAGGGCACGTAGTCAAAAAAAAAAGTAATTTCCTTTTTACAGCAAGCATGTGAGAAACGTGCTAATGCTAAATGTTAATTTTCACAGTTCTTAGTCAAATCTGCAAGTATTTTTATTTTATGTTTTTTCTTTATTTTATTTATGTATTTTAAGATTTGTAGCTAAATTTGGAGCAATAAGATGTACAGTGTTTTTTCTAATGACTGCAGGAGATTCAACAAGTCCGCCGAGGGGACAAATTACCATTTTAAAAGTTACATTTTACATTTTACATTCTCCATGCTGAATTAGGCAATCATAATTTCCCTTTGGGTGTTTCATTTAAGAAGGGATACTCATGAGTTCATGTTCTGTGCAGCAGGCAAGGCCAATGGTAAGGTAATTTCTTATCTATATATTCAAGTCATTTATTGAAGTCTGGTTTGCATAATAAAAGTCAAAGTTGAAATGGTCCCTTTGAGGCACAGGATTCAGTGGCGTTCAAATACAGCTCACTGTGCACAACTGCAAACTTTTTTCAGGCAAACCCTCCACTATTTCAAGGGCAAACTCAAATAATCTATGAATATGAAAACGGTGGAGAGAAGGGGGCAGGTGTCGGTTTCTGTGTTTCATGTGATGCCTGAGGAGCTATCCATTTGCATTCAGTTACGATCTCTGATTAACATGAATGAAGAATCACAGGAGGCTAACGCTCACTAACACTTGTTCTGTAACGAAAGAAACCCAAAAAAGAAATCTAAATGTGTGAACACTTGCCATTTTGTGCATACTGCGTAGCACTGCCGGAATACATCTCGAACTAACTGGATGAATTTAGTGTACATCTGAATCAGTTCTAAAAACAGTAAATAAATAGTGAACACATTATATCTCACAGTTTGGTTTCTCCGGCCTGTAAGTATTCCACTTAGAGAAATATAACACCGCTATTGTTCAAATAAATGAGCTCTGTCTGAGGAACCTCTAGCTGGCTGTGAATAAGTGCACAGTTACTACATAAAGACCTTGGCAATTAAATTCTGCGTTTTGTTTACTTTTGAACACAGTTATTCAGCAAGTGTATCATTAGTGTATATCATGCCGTTTAAAGCATTCCAATTCACACATTATTACAATTAAAAGTATGGTGCATCTCAGGTAGGAGGAGCTGCACAATTATATAGGTTTCTTAATTTGGACGCTTCTATACCAAGCAGCCTTAGGGCCTGGATGTTGGATTGAACAGAAATCGTTAAAACAAGTGACAGGTAACCAACAGCAAACCCTGTTCAAATTCAGCCGGTGCAATGACCCCAATCTCATTTACTGAAATTTGCAGACCTTCACCAACTATTTCAGCGGCCTGTGGAAATGATACTGGGGGTGAAGGGCAAAGTCCCAAGGTCAAGTTAGACCCAATAGCCCTCTTTCCTGCTCATACTGCCATCAAGTGATCTGCAGGGAAAACACTGAAATACTGGTATTGGGTAGCAGGGTTCCTCTATAATCACAGAGAATTGTAGATGGAATTTCTTCCCTGGCAGAACCCTGCACAAGAAAGGTCACCTGTCTGGTTAAAAAAAACCTGTTCTTCACTGGGGACAATGGTAAGGTGTACACACACACACAGGCGCATGTCAGGCGGCGACAGCTCAAACAGTCAATAATTCCCAAGGGAAGGAGACTAGGACGGCATAAAAAAGAGGCACAAATCCCAAAATTATATCCACAGACACGGAGTGCCTCTGGGATTTAAGAGTGCCCTACCACACGCTCCGCTTTCATGCGGCTGGGGGCTAAAAATGAAAACACAAGTGAAACCTCAGCATCAAAACGGAGCAGTCTGAACAAGAGCTCCAGCCATGCTCTGTGGTTTGCTGCTCTGCAGTCTCGCTGAAGTCTTCATAAAGCCACTCTATTGTTTTTGCACAAACACAAGTACCCGCACACAGACTTTCACCTCGGGAGAGGCGAAAGCGCCAGCGCTTAGCGTCTCCAGTTTAGAGAGGGATTTACGGACCGGAAAGTCACAGTGCTATCAACATGGGCAGTCAGCGTTCCCTCTTGCATGTGAGCACTCCTGTATGGGGTGCCACAGGATTCCCATCTGTCACTTCTTAACATGTCTTTATATCTGCCTCAACTTGGACATACAGCCATGTGAAAAAGTAAGTACACCCTCAAACAGGAGTCAGTTTGTTTGACATATCTGGACACAAGTTTATTTTATTTTAATTTCAACCATATTGATTGATTAAGGTAAACTAATTCAACAAATGATGCTAAAAAAGTAGACTTTGGAATCACTTAAGCAATTGAAATTAACATAAATGCAAATTCCACATGAGAAAAAAGTAAGTACAACCCTACAGGGTTGGAAATGAACTTTCTGACCTACCAGCCACAGTGGCTGGTAGATGCCAAATTTTACCAGGCACCCCAAAATTTTAACAGATACCTTTTTTTTTTTTAATACATTGCGCTAGAATAACGTTTCAGAATGCATTCATGTTTAGTAGCTCTAATAAAATAGTATTTATTATATCATGTATTACAGGTCAAACATTGAGTATAATTTATTACATACATTTCGCCTAACGTTAGAGCGAGCTGTCCGGAGATATCACTTTTACCTTAGAGCGTATTGGCAAAGGTATTGGTGAGTTTTTAGTTTTTCTGTGTGACGCTGTGCGACGCTTGTTAAAATTGCTTTATGGCAAATCGAACGCATATCAGTTGCACTGGACCCAGCGTTGCTAAACGGTCCATCGGAATTGGCGAAAGTAGAAAAAATATTAATTTCACTGCTTGTTTCTTTGATAACAACTTGTAAACAATCTTATTTTCCAGCAAACTAATAAAATGATGTTAACAGACAATATTAAATGACACCCGTATTCATTCTGAAAGGTTTGTTTTATAAAAATTATACAAATTTTATTAGGCAAATTATTCATATTCTCCGTCCAAAATTAATCTTTATATCGAGGGTATGACATAATACCGTAGCTTATTTTGGGAAATAACCTAGGCTATTTCTTTCATTTACCTTGAGAGCCAAGACTCGCAAAGTTCTGCTACTAACGTTAGCTCTAGAAGAAACTCTGCAAGATAGGCTACTGGGTTCACCCACTGCTGAGATGCGGGGAGAAGCATATCATAGAATTTTCCTTGAACTCCAGCTAACTTATTCGGCGAGGAGTTCAGATGGTAGCCTATTTTCTCTCGTCGTTTCCTTCAGATCTTTTATGGCGCTGTGTTACTCTAGGGGCGGGGATTGCGTTGAGGATTTATGGTACGTAAAAACAATGAATGAGTTGTGAACACTCGCCTCGGGATATTCTAACAAGCGCTTTTTTTCCTGTCTCACGTTTAGGCAATCAGCGAAAGAAACCTGAGGTTTTTTTGTTTATTCCTGCTCGTATCCACTTTGCTACACACCACTGTGGCGGTTAGGTTTGATTCATTTACCCGATAATTCTGAAATCTACCCCCATTTGGCAGGTGGCGGGTGCTAATTTCCCAAAATGCACCCCTACCTTTACTATCAAATATATTGACTAAAATTGATGCCTGGTGCACAAAACAGGTGTAAATGATTGTCCTATTATTAGATAATAATTTGGAAGTTCTATGCTTACTCAAAAACAAACAATTGGTCTGGTTCGGACCTAACCATTGAGGTGTGTGCTTAACGTATCATGCCTAGGTCAAAAGAGCTAGCCGGAGCCCTGAGAAAAAAGATTACTGATTCTCATGAGACTTTTTCAGTCATTGTTGGCGCTTCCTGAGACCCGTGGTCCAGTTGGGGCAGCAAGGAGACATTCCGATTCGGGACACGAGAGCAGTGAAAACACTACCCTCAGAGAAACCTGATGCAGAAACGTTTTATTACCGTTTAATTGGATGAATCATTTAAAAGGGCCACCACACCAAAACACCAATGTATTCTATGTGTGAAGCTTTAGAGTAGTTCCCGCTCACGGCGAGTGGAGCCAAGGAGGGTGGGACGAGGTGGGGGGCTGGGGGGCCGGTTGGGGGGCCGGGCGGGCCAGTGAATGAGGTTGGAAACGTAATAACGTAACATGGGACACACTTTTTATTGCTTTTGTACCTTCACTGGTTTCAATAATTTATGGAAATGTATGAAGAATGGCACAATGTGTGTGTGAAAATAAATATGTCCTCCAAAGGGAGGCAGTTGAAAGAAAAAAACAAAAGCGACAGAAAAAAGAAAACTTTGAAACTGTATCATTCGTAATTATGTCCGTCTCGCTGCAAATTAGCAGGCCAGCTAGCTTGCAAGAAATAGTGGCTGGCCATCAGTTTTAAAAAACCTACTTGTATGGTGCAGCACGTCAATAAAGCACGATTCCATGTTTTCTCATTTTACAAGTCAGCTTTGCAAGCTGTATGGATGATGAATGTGGTTGGCAGCCAGCCAGATCACTCGGAACCATCTTTTAATGCCGTGCGTCTCTGGACAAATGAAAACGCATACCTCTTCCTATTAACGGGCTTCCATTTTTAAACGCATACCTCTTCCTATTAACGGGCTTCCATTTATAAACGCATACCTCTTCCTATTAACGGGCTTCCACTTTTAAACGCATACCTCTTCCTATTAACGGGCTTCCACTTTTAAACGCATACCTCTTCCTATTAACGGGCTTCCATTTTTAAACGCATACCTCTTCCTATTAACGGGCTTCCATTTTTAAACGCATACCTCTTCCTATTAACGGGCTTCCATTTTTAAACACTTACCTCTTCCTATTAACGGGCTTCCATTTTTAAACGCATACCTCTTCCTATTAACGGGCTTCCATTTTTAAACGCATACCTCTTCCTATTAACGGGCTTCCATTTTTAAACGCATACCTCCTCCTATTAACGGGCTTCCATTTTTAAACACATACCTGTTCATATTAATAATAATAATAATGCATGGCATTTATATAGCGCCTTTCTAGATACTCAAAGCGCTTTACAATGATGAGGGGGAAACTCGCCTCTACCACCACCAATGTGTAGCACCCACCTGGGTGATGCAACGGCAGCCATTTTGCGCCAGTATGCTCACCACACATCAGCTGAGGTGGAGAGGGAGATAATTTTTTTTTTTTTTAGCCAATTAAACTGGGGGATGATTAGGTGGCAGATTGAATGAGCCTGGGTTGGGAGTTTAGCCAGGACACCGGGGAAACCCCTACTCTTTACGATAAGTGTCATGGGATCTTTAATGACCACAGTGAGTCAGGACCTCGGTTTAACGTCTCATCCGAAAGACGGCATCTCCTACAGCACAGTGTCCCCATCACTGCACTGGGGCATTGGGGTTTATTTGACCAGAGGGAAGACTGCCCCCGTACTGGCCCACCATATTAACGGGCTTCCATTTTTAAACGCATACCTCTTCCTATTAACGGGCTTCCATTTTTAAACGCATACCTCTTCCTATTAACGGGCTTCAATTTTTAAACGCATACCTCTTCCTATTAACGGGCTTCCACTTTTAAACGCATACCTCTTCCTATTAACGGGCTTCCACTTTTAAACGCATACCTCTTCCTATAAACGGGCTTCCACTTTTAAACGCATACCTCTTCCTATTAACGGGCTTCCACTTTTAAATGCATACCTCTTCCTATTAACGGGCTTCCACTTTTAAACGCATACCTCTTCCTATTAACGGGCTTCCACTTTTAAATGCATACCTCTTCCTATTAACAGGCTTCCATTTTTAAAGTGACTTTTGTTATACGACAACCACCTCAGCTGTATTTCTTGAAAATGTGACTACGCCCTACTTCATTTTCCCCAAAGTGTGGCAATGTGAACCGTGGCCACGTGACGGAGGAAACAACTGGAACAGCGGCACCAGACCCCCAGATGTCAGTCAGCGCGGGGCCCTCTGGGGGCAGGCTTACTACAGGCCCTACCAATAAAACCCATGTACAACACTGCACACGCGCGATGGTCAACCCATGCGGTAACCTTGAGCGTGCAAAGAGAACAGGGACAGAAGACTGTCACTATAATGTGGAGAGAGAGCAGAGAACAGACCCGAATGATCCTTGCCTTTCATCTCCTCTTTTGTGCTCAAAATCACAGTTAGCCGCAGACACCCTTCCAAGCCGCCTATTCAGGCACTAATTGGGTCTGTCACCACCCGCACCCCCCCCCCCCCCCAATTCTTCTGTGATACAACGCTCCTTTTTAATTACGCTAATGGGCTCTTCAAGGACTGTGGAAGGAGGTCAGTTTCCTTTTCCATGCACTTAATTTATAGGTGAAGGAAGATGCACTCGAGAGTTTTCAATTTGACTGCACAATCGGTTATCAGAGGCACTAGAAACAAACAAGGCATTCTCTGATATATTTCACCTGAAAGGACAGGGAAAGAAAGCGAACAGGGAAAGACTGAAAACGCTGCAGCAAAAGGAAAGAAACTAATCGTTAAAATACAAAAACAAGCCGCACGGAACGAGTGAGCGTTTAGGCTGCGCGAACAACTTCACGTTTCCTGGATGATGAAAAGGAGCCGTCATCTCCCATCAATCCCTGGAAGCTCGAGGGAACCACCACGGAAAGGCGTGAGAGAAGCCGAATAGGTTTCAGCTCCAAATCAATGTGAAAAGAGGCCAAACTTTGAATTTCTCCCCCACCATTTACCTTCTGATAAAGCACTTCCAAGATTAAAGGAAATCATTCCAAGATTAAAGGGTCAGTTCAGAATTTTGGACATAATGTCTCAATTACGACTTACCCATGATGTAGTTGATTGATGGAAACCATTTTCAGATAATTCCATGCTGTCTCTTCTTTTGGACATACACACATTGCTAATGCTAGCACAACTCATAGGAAAGTAGTAGCATCCACTACCAAATGCACTTAAACACTCCAAGGTGCACCCAAAGCAAATAAAATACGACGACAGTCAATCGGGGTTATTTTCAGTGATTATACCATCATTTTTCAAGTCAAACTATCGTTGAATCCTTTACTTTGTGCTCACCTAAATTCTCCGTGGAAGTACGGTGTTAGTTTAGTAGCTAGGTAACCTAAAGTAAACTGAGAATTTAGGTGAGCACAAAGTAAAGGATTCAAAATACATGTTTTATTTATTTATTTATTTTATTTTGGGCTGGTCGTACCTTTCAAAAGCTATTTGCAAAAATGAGCCCCATCAACCATTTCCTGTTTACTGGAGATTGATTGAACTGCGGCAATGGAAAATTTACAAAAGAACAACGTGTTTCCAGTACGTACACACCACCATGGACATGCTATACTCTGGCATTGCCAAGATTAATAGATTAAAGCACATAGACCTATTATTCCATTAATTCAAGTTTTTTTTAGTTCTTTTAAAAACCACACATAGAAAAAATGGTGGCCGCAAAGGAGGGTTCAATAAGTAATTTGTCTTTGGGAAAGGAAGAATAATGGTGTGCCATATCAGTTATTCCACACAGGATGCCTCTGCTTGACGGGACTCCCGCTCAGCCTCTGAAGATTTCTTTCCGTTGCGATGCGGCTGCTGGAGGAGATGAGCCCTTTAATATTTAAACAGGCCCCCACTCCCTCTCTTCAACAATCCCAGAGTCACAAATAATTACAATTCTGAAATATTAATTTGGGTGGCTTTGGCCCACCGACAGCGGTGCGACTGTTAGCAAGGACGCCCCCGTGGCTGTAGATCACATGTCGCAGGTGTGTGTGTGTGTGTGTGTGTGTGTGTGTGTGTGTGTGTGTGTGTGTGTGTGTGTGTGTGTGTGTGTGTGAGAAAGAGAGTGCGATAGATACACATGTTATATATGTATATACAGTGCCCTCCACAATTATTTGCACCCCTGGTAAAGATGAGTAAAAAGGGTTATAAAAAATGCACCTTTTGGTGAATTTGCTTAATCTCACAATGAAAAAATCCAACCTTTAATTGGTTAATTTATTCTGAGAAAAAAAATCCCTCATCAAGAAATAACTATTTTTAACAAAACCACGTGTGCCACAATTATTGGCATCCCGAGAAATTATTATGAACAAAATGTAACTGAAGCATTTTTTCCATTTATATTTTATGAGCAACCAACACTCAAGGTGGTTTTGGTGTAAAAAGAAGGATGGCTATACCGAAAATAACCTGATCCCCACTGTTAAGTATGGTGGAGGTTCCGTGATGTTGTGGGGCTGTTTTTTCTCCAAAGGCCCTGGGAACCTTGTTAGGGTACATGGCATCATGAAAAAGATAATTATTATTTCTTGATGAGGGATTTTTTTTTCCTCAGAATAAATTTACTTCAATTAAAGGTTGGATTTTTCTAATTTGTTCAGTGTGAGATTAAGCTAATTCACCAAATTTTTTTATAATCCTTTTTACTCATCTTTACCAGAGGTGCCAATAATTGTGGAGGGCACTATATATTTATATATATTATATATAGTTGAAGTCGGAAGTTTACATACACTTAGGTTGAAGTAGGGCTGGGCGATATACCGCAACGATAATTATCGATTGCAATAACAGCCGTTAACAGCATGTGGGGTATTGCCTTTCTTTTCGTTTTTTTTTTCTTTAATTATACCTGATGCGGTAATAATCGAAACTTTAAAACCCATGTGAAATTCTTCCTGGGAAAAAAACGTCATCACTGTCTACTGCGTGTTGAGTCATTGCACCTTTCATGCGATTGACAAAAACACATCACATGATCACGTGAAAGCTGTACGACCTTGCTGCTGGTTGGCTGTCTTATCAACACTCAATAGATATCAGCGGTGATGTTTTTTTCCGGAAGCATTTCACACGGCCTCTGAAATTTGGATGTTTACTGCCGTATATTGGGTATACTTAAAGGAAAAAAAACTAAAAGAAAGGCGCCCCACACAGTGGCAACGGCCGTTATTGCATTCGATAATTATCAATGTTGTATATCGCCCAGCATTCCAAGTCATTAAAACTCATTTTTAACCACTCCACAGATTTCATGTTAGCAAACTATAGTATTGGCAAGTCAGTTAGGACATCAACTTTGTGCATGACATAAGTAATTTTTCCAACAATTATTTAGATTATTTCACTTTTAATTCACTATATCACAATTCCAGTGGGTCAGAAATTTACATACACTAAGTTGACTGTGCCTTTAAACAGCTTGGAAAATTCCAGAAAATGTCATGGCTTTTTTTGGCTAATTTACATTATTTGAGTCAATTGGAGGTGTACCTGTGGATGTATTTTAAGGCCTACCTTCAAACTCAGTGCCTCTTTGCTTGACATCATGGGAAAATTAAAAGAAATCAGCCAAGACCTCATAAAAAAAATTGTGGACCTCCACAAGTCTGGCTCATCCTTGGGACCAATTTGCAAACGCTGGAAAGTACCACGTTCAAACAATAGTACGCAAGTATAAACACCATGGGACCACGCAGCTGTCATACCGCTCAGGAAGGAGATGCGTTCTGCTTCCTAGAGATGAACATGCTTTGGTGCGAAAAGTGCAAATAAATCCCAAAACAACAGCAAAGGACCTTGTGAAGCTGCTGGAGTAAAACGAGTCCTATATCGACATAACCTGAGAGGCTGCTCAGCAAGGAAGAAGCCACTACTCTAAAACCACCATAAAAAAGCCAGACTACAGTTTGCAACTGCACATGGGGACAAAAATCTTACTTTTTGGAGAAATGTCCTCTGGTCTGATGAAACAAATATTGAACTGTTTGGCCATAATGACCATCGTTATGTTTGGAGGAAAAGGGGTGAGGCTTGTAAGCCGAAGAACACCATCCCAACCGTGAAGCACGGGGGTGGCAGCATCATGTTGTGGGGGTGCTTTGCTGCAGGACTGACTGGTGCAATTCATAAAATAGATGAAAATTATGTGGATATATTGAAGCAACATCTCGTCGCTTAGGATAAAAGCGTCTGCTAAATGAATGTAATGTAAATGTAAAATTGTAAATCTCAAGACATCAGCCAGGAAGTTAAAGCTTGGTCGCAAATGGCTCTTCCAAATGGAAAATGACCCAAAGCATACTTCCAAAGTTGTGGCAAAATGGCTTAAGGACAACAAAGTCAAGGTATTGGAGTGGCCATCACAAAGTCCTGACCTCAATCCAATCAAAATTTGTGGGCAGAACTGAAAAAGCGTGTGCGAGCAAGGAGGCCTACAAACCTGACTCAGTTACACCAGTACAAACCTGACTCAGTTACACCTGTCAGGAGGAATGGACCAAAATTCCAGTAACTTATTGTGAGAAGCTTGTGGAAGGCTACCTGAAACATTTGACCCAAGTTAAACAATTGAAAGGCAATGCTACCAAATACTAACAGAGTGTATGTAAACTTCTGACCCACTGGGAATGTGATGAAAGAAATACAAGCTGAAATAAATCATTCTCTCCACTATTATTCTGACAATTCACATTCTTAAAATAGTTGTGATCCTAACTGACCTAAGACAGGGAATGGTTACTAGGATTAAATGTCAGGAATTGTGAAAAACCGAGTTTAAATGGATTTGGCTAAGGTGTATGTAAACTTTCGACTTCAACTGCACACGCACGCACGCACACACGCACACACACACACACACACACACACACAGAGCACCATAATTCATTGGACAGTGACATTTTTTGTTATTTTGGTTCTGTATTCTAGCACTTTTAGTTTAAAAGGATACAATGACAACTTGAAGGGTTTCTTCTCCTGACTTATTTTTCCATAGAGTTCAATAGCAAAATTTGTCAGGAGAAACAACCCTTAAAGTTATCCATCCATATGTACTGCATATCTGGCAGCAGAGTGATGGTTTGAGGCTTGTTTGATGCCTCAGATCCTTGATGACTTACAGCCATTTCGCCAACCATGTATTCCATACTGATGGTTTGTTTAGCACTGTGGACAATTTGACTAAAAAACCATCATCAGAATTTTCATCGTACTCCAGCGTTTACAGCAGTAATGATTTCATGAATTTTTTCAATCAGAAGATTGAAGCTATTAGAGACCAGATCTCCAAGTTGCATCCTCCTCTAGGCATCACTCCTCCCATAATAAATGAACAGCCCAGATCTTGGTCAACACAGGAAGATGTATGAACAGTGGCACTAAATTGTTTTACGCCAATTGACTTGGAGGAGCTGTCTAAACTGGTTATGTCCTCAAAACCGACTACCCGCCCGGCCAAACTGAGCAATCGGGGAAGACCTTGGCCAGGGAGGTGAGCAGGAACCCGAGGGTCACTCTGACAGAGCTCCAGCGTATCCTTGTGGAGATGGGAGAACCTTTCAGAAGATCAACCATCCAGGCAGCACTCCACCAATCAGGCCTTTATGGTAGAGTGGCCAGACGGAAGCCCCTCCTTAGTAAAAGGCACATCACAGCCCGCTTGGAGTTTGCCAAAAGGCACCTAGAGGACTCTCAAACCATGAGAATCAAGATTCTCTGGTCTGATGAAACCAAAATTGAACTTTTTGGCCTGAATATCAAGCGTCACGTCTGGAGAAAACCAGGCACCGCTCATCACCTGGCTAATACCATCCCTACAGTGAAGCATGGCGGTGGCAGCATCATGATGTGGGGATGTTTTTCAGCAGCGGGAACGGGTCGACTAGTCCTGATAGAGGGAAAGATGAATGCAGCTAAGTACACCGAGATCCTTGAAGAAAACCTGCTCCAAAGCGCTCTGGACCTCAGACTGGGGCGAAGGTTTACCTTCCAACATGACAACGACCGAAGCACACAGCCAAGAGAACAAAGGAGTGGCTTCGGAGAAAGTATGTGCATGTCCTTGAGTGGCCCAGCCAGAGCCCAGACCTGAATCAAATTGAACATCTGTGGAAAGAGCTGAAAATGGCTGTGTACCGACACTCCCCATCCAACCTGATGGAGCTTGCAAGGATATGCCAAGAGGAATGGGCAAAAATGTCCAGAAACAAGTGTGCCAAGCTCGTAGCTTCTTTCCCAAGACGCCTTGAAGCTGTAATCGCTGCCAAAGGTGCAGCAACCAAGTATTAGGCTAAGGGTGTGTACAGATATGTAACCCCTAAATAACCTATTTTTGTCAGTAAAATTAAATTGCATATTTTCTAAAAACCTGTTTTCACTTCGTCATTATTGCCTATTGTGTGTAGATGTTTGAGGCAAAAAATGAACTCAATCTATTGTAGTATAAGTCTGTAATGTAATAAAACATGGAGAAGGTGAAAGGGGTGTGCAGACTTTTCGGTTTGACTGTATACATTTCCATGAAACCCGGCGAGGCACTACCACTTTCTCGGTTAGAGGCTTGTATTGCAGAAATTAAAGCTTGGATGCTTTCCAATTTCCTGCTCCTAAACTCAGAGAAGACCGAAATGCTGGTTTTAGGTCCAAAAAAACAAAGGGAGAAATTGTGTACATCTACTTTAAATTTCGATGGTTGTTTAGTTATTCCAAACTCAGCTGTGAAAGACCTAGGTGTTACTATAGACCCAGATCTAACCTTTAGCGCGCACGTAAAAAACATATCTAGAGTAGCTTTCTTTCAGTTAAGGAACATAGCTAAAATAAGGCACTTCCTATCAGAAGGGGACGCAGAGAAATTCATCCATGCTTTTGTTACATCTAAACTAGATTACTGTAATGCCCTGCTATCTGGCTGCCCTAAATCCTTGCTAAATAATCTCCAGCTTGTGCAGAATGCAGCCGCTCGCATTTTAACTAGAACTAAGAAGTATGAGCATATTACCCCAGTACTAGCATCACTTCATTGGCTACCAATTAAGTATAGGATAGACTTTAAGGTTCTGCTTCTGACCTTTGAAGCTTTAAATGGACTTGCGCCAGTGTATACATGTAATCTGCTTTTACCATATAATCCGAAAAGATCAGTTCGTTCCCAAGACGCAGTCCCTAGAATATCTAAAAACTTGACGGGC
This sequence comes from Synaphobranchus kaupii, assembly GCA_029718625.1. Classification (NCBI taxonomy): domain Eukaryota; kingdom Metazoa; phylum Chordata; class Actinopteri; order Anguilliformes; family Synaphobranchidae; genus Synaphobranchus; species Synaphobranchus kaupii. Next base: position 57,995,513 of record CM056380.1, on the reverse strand, counting down.
GGTAGAGCTTTCTCCTACAGAGCGCCACTACTGTGGAACACCCTGCCAAAATTTATAAGGGAATCGGACACAGTCTCAATATTTAAGTCTAGATTAAAAACGCACCTTTATGATCAGGCTTATAACGAGCTGTAGTCTGGAGACAGGACCAGAGAGTAATGTGGGGTGGCATCCTTTCCTTACTGTCACCTGTCAACAGCTGTGACCCCATCTTCCTGGGCTGGCTCTTGATAGGTGGGTAGGATTGTTTTCCCTCATGACTGCATGGTTTCTCAAACTCTGTCTTCATAGCTATGCAGCCATAGATTACTCCTGGCGGGGGCACTTGTCCCTCAAAATACCTCCCGAATACCCTCAAACTAAAGCTAACAGTCTGCACTTCAACCTCATTGTCATTGTATCCTTTCAAACTCAAAGTTCTAGAGTGCAGAACCAAAATAATGAGATAATCAATGTTATTCACTTCACCTGTCAGTGGTTTTAATGTTGTGGCTGATTAGTGTATGTGTGTATATATATATATATATATATACACACACTGCCTGGCCAAAAAAAAAGTCGCCGTTGCACCTGTCATGCATAGTGCCCACTGTACAACCCTCTGGAGGCAGTGTTATAATCTGGGGTTGCTTCAATTGGTCAGGTCTAGGCTCAGCAACGTTATGCAGAAATAAAATGAAGTCAGCTGAGTACCTGAATGTACTGAATGACCAGGTTATCCCATCAATGGGCATATTCCAGGACGACAATGCCAAGATTCATCGGGCTCAAATTGTGAAAGAGTGGTTCAGGGAGCATGAGGAATCATTTTCACACATGACTTGGCCACCAGAGTCCTGACCTTAACCCCATTGAAAGTCTTTGGGATGTGCTGGAGAAGACTTAATGGAGTGGTTCGACTCTCCCGTCGTTGATACAAGATCTCGGCCAAAAATTAATGCAACTCTGGACGGAAATAAATGTTTGTGACGTTGCATAAGGTTGTTGAAACAATGCCACGACAAATGCGCGTCGTAATCAAAGCTAAAGGCGGTCCAACGAAATATTAGAGTGTGCGACTTTTTTTTTGGCCAGGCAGTGTATATATATATAGACAGAGCGAGAGAGAGAGAGGGGGAAGGAGGGAGAAAGAGAGAGAGGGGGAAGGAGGGAGAAAGAGAGGGTAGGGGAGGTGGGGGTGGGAATGACAGCCCGTTAGTGTTACAGTGTGAACGCGTCTCCCCGGTGACACTTCGCCCCCTCACACACAGCAGAGAAGCTGTGGACTGCCTCACACCTATATTTTCTCTGAATCTCTCTTGTGTGCTTACCATCTATTTCTGGTAGATATACAATATGCTTCATCGCCAGGCACTGCACTGACAACAATAAGAATCCTCAAATGACACTGGCGTCCCCCATATAGCAGTTACTGCAGCACATAATTAGGGGCATAGCGTAGCGATTAATGGTTTAAATCGATAAGACGGAAGCCAAGTTCGTCTAGAGAAAAATAAACTGTTTTAATCGAAACTTATTTTCAATCTCAATATCGTTAGCACAATATTGAAAAGTCAGATGAAATCAGTAGCCGATAGCCAATTAGGAAGAACTGGATTCAGTGTGCCCAGGACCGTAAGCATCACAACAATGTGTAAGGCGGACAACAGGCGATTCAAACAGGTTTTAATGGACCTCCTGATTAGTCCCATCCGCAGACAGAAGAAACGCAAAGTTTGCACTTCGAAGTGAAATGAAATCCAAAAGGTAATAATGGCTCAACCAAATTTACCACCTTGGAAAACATGCACATGACCTGCTTGCAATATATAACGTGTGTGGATGTTCTGTAATATTAAAACCACATGTCTTGAAAGTAAAAGAAAAAACACAAAGTAAGGACACTGAAATCAAAAGCCATCAACAGTACATTTGTCTTGCATAAGAGCTACACCAGCAAGCAAAAGCCTCTCCCAGCAGTGGCAGGGAACATATTACAGACAACACCTAATAATCACCAGCCTCAAATTACCTTTAGACCTTCACAGGGAGAAAACGTGAACCAAAGCGAGCACTTTCTGAGGAAAACCATAAGCAGCCGCTGCTTTAGACGACAATACTCCAGATTGACTGTGGAGCTATAAGCACGCTGGTTTACTCGGTCCAGGTTTCACGTGGTTTTCTTTACTGTTATGCTGATATCAGCTCAGCCCTCTGGGTGTTGCTTAGTTGCATTGCTTCCCTCAGTATGCTTAGGTACAGCTCTAAGATAAAAGATCTCCACAGGCCTACCTCCCAACACCAACAGCCAAAGGCTAGTCATGGATGTAGCGCTTGTTGCTCTGTACACGAGCAGAGCGATGGTACACAGAGGCCTGCGGGGTCCCACCGAGCGTTTCATCCTGAACGGGGTTCGGCCCTGACCTGCTAGTAAGCCAAATGTATCTGCTCCCGATGTCATGGTCAGTAGGACAGCAACCAGACCGGGAGAGGTGGCCAGGACGCTGTACCGTGGGAGGTCCCTGCCTGCGGCCCGAGCCTGTCAACAGACCCACGCTGAAAAGACTTCAGGACATCGCCACCTTTGGCGTTCATGTGTCGGCTGTCGACTCTGACTTATATGGTAATTATATACGTGACAAACAAAGCCTTACAACGGATGTTAATGTTTTCATGCGACCCGCCCCGATTCAAATTTCAATTAACCCTAAAGAGTGGAGGCTCTAATGATTTGCATGGAAATGAGGCATTTTTAAAGGCTTACATAAACCTGAATTATTAGACACTGTCATCTTTGTCTGCTGATCTACATAATTGCCTTAATAAGCTTCATTTTCCATTCTGGGGTGGTTGGTAAGGGGAGGGGGGCAGGGATAGCCTTGTTAATTTTTCAAATCATCACTGCAAATGGAGCGACTGAGAATCTAGGCTCAAGTTCAGAAAGCGTGTGGGTGAACGGTAAAATAATGCGAAAAAGAACAGCGCGTCCATGTCCCAGTCCATGGAGATTTCGTGTTTCAGTAGAAAATGGCACCCTGAGGTCGATGCGGGTGGACTGCTCTTTCAGGCTCTGGCATTTTTCGTCTGCTAATGATGGTTTTACAAAAATCCTACACTGTAACACCAACTGACGGCTCGTCAGGAAAGCCCTGTTGTAGGGTACAGCTTAAGCCAATTTCCCCACAGACGCAAGTGCGGCCATGACAGCATTTATTTTCTTCCTTCAGCCTCTTGCTTCCATTGGTTGGTACAGTCTAGCGCATTACACTTTCAGAGTGACGCTCAGCAAAGGTGACATCACCAGCATAAAACAACCCCCCCCCCCCCCCCCCCCCCCAAACCCCATGCTTATTGCTATGATCCACAAACGTGAACCCTCATCACTCACACAAGGAGAAGGGAGACAAAACCAACATTCAGCTTCAAGATGGCACTTCCTTTTAAGGGGAGAAACAGTGATGGAGAACCCTCTCCCCTTGTTCTCCGATCAAATGTCCATCTCATCTACACGCTCACCCATCCGCGCTTCTGGCAGATTTAGAAAGCAGAGCATTAAGCGTCTTCCACCGGAGTGTTCGGTTGGTAGTGTTACGGAAGAGGTTGTGACAGTGACACCTACTCAGACGTCCAAATAAAATTCTGTTCTTTCATTTTTGCAAGAGGCCATGTGTACCTTGTGTTTTCAAATGGAAAAAAAAGGGGGGGGGGGAGATACGACAAAGATGCAGCAATCATAAACATGCGTAGTGTCACAGTGGGGCTAAAAGAGAAGGCAGGATTTAGCGGCTGCCGCGAGGGGCGGTCCCTTCTCCCTTACTTCCTCTCCCAGTCCCTCCACAAGGGGACACTTGCTTTCAAACGTGGGAGGGAATTCCGCTGTTGGTTAATGGCCTTATTTAGTTCCTGAGAAACTAAAAGGTTCATTTGCACAACTGACCTGTGTTCTCAGGGGACAAGGGGAAAAGTATAAAAGTGCCACATGATTCATCTGGGTTGAAGAAAGGAGTGGCTTTCTTCCTGCACTCTGTCCCCACAGGTAACGAACTACAGGCAAAGGAGCAAAACCTTGTTGCTGATGAATGAAACTGAATACAAGAAAACAACCGTTTGAGACTGAACACAGGCACTAGGCTACTTCCTAGAACAGCACCTGAAGGAAACGCATGAAGCATTTTGACCGAAAAACCATAATTCAGAGGTTAATTATTCACTAAATAAGGCAATTTTATGCATGAGTAACCATTTTTTATTAAATAAGTAAATAAACTAGCTGTGGCTTTTCACCACAGAGGAAAATTCAACAGACAAAAATCTCCAGAATGGTCGCCTACATCTTCAACACAGGACACAAACCACATAATTTCATGAGCACCCAATGCAGTGCCAATATACTGTAGTCAAATAACATTCCATTACTCAGCTTTGCAGAATGACAGTTTAGAAATCTGGATAATGAGGCATTCATCCACACAGCTACCCTGAATAACTGGTCATAGGCCGGTATAAAATGAAAGGACCCCACTCACTAGTCTGTTTGTAAAGTCCTCAAGGACAAAACCGTTCCTTGAAATCAACACCGTCTTCATGCTTGCTGAAAAAACCCTAAACCTTGACATCCATAAAGTTTTTGTTGTCCAACAGCTTGACAGACTTCCAGACGAATTGGATCAGTTAACCTACAGTGCACATACCAGTCACTGAGGGAGAAATTTGTTCCCAAAACTTTGAGAGGAAAAAATAAAACCCCACCTCTATGTCAGTCATGAAGAATCTCAGTAGTACAACAGATACTGATCAGCTATTAATTCCAGATTTATTACCAACAGTTAACAGAGAACATCTTAATTTTCAACACCAAAATGACCTTTAATAAACCATGAGAGATGAGAGAAGAAACTGCTTTCCGGTTCTTTCCTGCTAGAAGCCTACAGGCTCGCAAAGCTGAGCACGAGTGGTCAACACAGCCGTTTCTTATCGCTTTCTCACAGCCTGCTGACAATGGAGGGACTTCCAAGGATGTGATGGCCACCACAACCTGACCAACCCTATCAGATATATGGGGTGGTTAGGAAATAGTTTTGATAAGAATTTGGCTGGGACACTGGGGATAACATCCCTAGTCTTTCAAAAAGTGCCATAGAACCTTTAATTCCCACAGTGAGTCCAAGGAGTTCCCCAAGCACAAGCTGTAGGCTAAATGGACGACTACACACGTCTGTTTGGCTGGCTACTTTCACATGTACATTTAAGGTTTGCCTATTCATTTTTGTAAAAATGAAGTCATCAGAACAATTGGTCTCCCTGCTGCCAACACCCCAAGCTGGCTACTCAAACATTTGGGGAACCCCCTCCCAACTCCTGACATACAGTGCAGTCCGTAAGTATTTGGACAGTGACATAATTGTTGTTGTTTTGGCTCTGTACTCCAGCACATTGGATTTGAAATGAAACAATGAATATGATTTAATTTGCAGACTGTCAGCTTTAATTTGTGGGTATTAACATCCTTATCGGTAGAACCATGTAGGAATTGCAGCCCTTTTTATACATAAACCCCCCCCCCCCCCCATTTTGGAGGACCAAAATTAATTGGACAATTGGTTGCTCAGCTGTTTCTTGGTTAGCTGTGTGCTGTTGCATCATTAGCTCACGTACAAGAAAGCTATTCTAGGTGTGGTATTTTCATTTGGAGTCTGTTGCTGTTGTCTCAACATTAGGACCCAAGAAGTGCCAATGCCAGTTAAGCAGGCCATTATGGGGTGGAAAAATCATAAATCGATCAGAAACATAGCCCGTGAGGGGCCCGAAATTTTCAAAGTACCGCGTTTATGTTCAATACATTTCACAAAATGATATCGCTAATTTAAATCAAATCTGCCCAGAGGGGAGGGCCCCTAGCCACCGTCTCTACAATGTGGGCCCCTAGCCCTGGACCACAGTCTCTACTATGAGGGACCCCTAGCCACAGACCACAGTCTCTACTATGAGGGGCCCCTAGCCACAGACCACAGTCTCTACTATGAGGGACCCCTAGCCACAGACCACAGTCTCTACTATGAGGGGCCCCTAGCCACAGACCACAGTCTCTACTATGAGGGACCCCTAGCCACAGACCACAGTCTCTACTATGAGGGGCCCCTAGCCACAGACCACAGTCTCTACTATGAGGGGCCCCTAGCCACAGACCAGTCTCTACTATGAGGGGCCCCTAGCCACAGACCACAGTCTCTACTATGAGGGGCCCCTAGCCACAGACCACAGTCTCTACTATGAGGAACCCCTAGCCACAGTCTCTACTATGAGGGACCCCTAGCCACAGACCACAGTCTCTACTATGAGGGGCCCCTAGCCACAGACCACAGTCTCTACTATGAGGGACCCCTAGCCACAGACCACAGTCTCTACTATGAGGGGCCCAGTGTGTTTAGTCCTAGAAAGAACGAGGTTTAACCGAAAAGTTGCATCATTCGTAAACAGATGTATGAATGTTGTGTTCTAATAACACCGGTGTTATGCTGCAGGGACCACTCAACCTCTGTAACACCGATTTGACCATATGCATCAAAGGGTTAATATCAGGGGTGGATCTTAAGGATTTTTGGCACTAGCCAGCCGGCTAGCAGACCAAAATTTCCACAACCCCGGCTGAAATGTTACTAGCCCTGTTTTTAACTCTATAAACTAATGTTTTCTATTAATTTGTTCCGTTTCCTTAACATTTGCAGTATTCATGTTAAGTTATAGATAATAATATAATTACACAATAATACAACTACTATAGCTAGACTTATTCTAATGGACAATATATAACCACTTATAATGGGACAATTTTGTAACTGAAGGTGACCCAAAACTATCCCAACAAGTGTACATTGGCAACAGAATATAATAATGCTACTATACAAGGGGATTAATGCAAAAATATATTTTATATATACACACATATATATATATATATATATATACACAATGTATATATAATTTAAATAATGCATAAAAAAGAACATGTATAAACACATGCAAAATTACTTTTTTCTTCAAAAAATATCATCAATGGCAAATCAATGGCAAACATTTTCCACAGGCCTAATATACATTGTGGGAAAAAATACACAAAGATGAGCCTACTGGATGTGTGTCCAAAACTCATGAAATCACTAATAAATCACTGAATACTTGCATACATTAAACGGTATGCAAGTATTCAGTCAAACCATAACAGTGTTAGAATATGTCATAGAGGTCTAATGCAGCGATCACTTTTGGGTTTCTTTGGTGGAGGTGGGAGGAAATTATGCATTTTCACTGGCGGATTGTTGTTTTCGCTAGAACATGTAACGTGAATGGTCTAGTTCACCGATTTTTAAGAATATTGTTCTATATTGTTTTACATACCCCTGAAATAGTATGTTAAGCTGTAGTTATGTTGTCCTGGGGCCTCATTTATTTAAAAAAAAAAAAAAAAAGTACTTGGACATCATCTTTAACTTTGACATAAGCACATTTCTTTAAATGGACGTAAGCATTAGGCCTATTTAGCTAAAATGGGCTGCGCTTGTTTAAAATAACGTCTGTCTTATGTACCTTCCTCTATAAATCTCAAATTAACTTCAAACTGAACGCATGTGAGACGTGAATGAGCTCTGTAATTGCGCCCTGTGGCTAACTTGTCATTGTGCGTATTATGTAGCTGTATGTGACGATTCAGAAATTCCTGAATGATGCAGCCTCTTCTTCAATTTGAACTTTAAACCTCTGCAGTGAATATTATTGTTTCTATTGTTTTGCATTAATTGTTTTTTATGCCGTCACGCATTGCAAATTGCACTGTATTGTGTCTCGTGCACAGGCCTACTTAATTAGGTTACTTTTCAATATTCTTTAAATAAAGAAAATAAATGTTTTCTTGTTTGCACAGCTGATGGGGCGTTTGACGGGGTTCATTCATCTCAATAATAGGCTAACCTACAGCAACTTCACACTAAAACAAAATAAACATTTCCCAAACAACAATTCACTACTGAAGTAGATCGGTTCGTTGCATCAAAGTTTGGAACAAAAACAAAGGGCCAAATAGCCTAATTCACAATACCCAGTGAGAACGTTTTTGTCTAAAAGATGTTAAATAAACATCTATGGTCTTTTTTTAAATAGACATCTTTTGAGAAATGCATCCACATTCATATATTGTTCGTCTTTATTGAATTTGCAACCGAATCAATAAACTGTTATTTGTAGACCCATTTTAGCCGGTCTATTCGATTCACGATTCAATTCAATTTATTTTGTATAGCATTTTTTTACAGAGAACTGTCAAAAAAACGCTGTAAACAGAAGGAGAATTGGGCCTGAACCCCCAAACAGCAAACGAGGTAAAAACTCCCCGATGGGAAGAAAAACACTCAAACGGTAGCTTGAAAAAAACTCCCAGAGTCTAAAAAAAGGGGTAGGCTACATGAGAGCTTGGACACGTATTCCATATTTATATCTGGGTTTGTGCACAGGGACACCTCGTCTGCCAAGGTAGGCTAGAATCTCAGATCTTCTTGTTGGCGCTAAGTCCAGGCTTCTATTGGACATTTTATGAGATTTTAAGTGAAACATTATACGTGTCTAAATTGTGTCTACGTGTAGACCAGATTTTGCTTGTCAAAGCAATGACTTGTAGTGAAATTGATCCACATTAATCAACACATTGTTTCCTTTTGAACTTACAAATGAATCACGTATGAAAATGGTTAAATATAATGTGTTATATGGCACGTCTTTTGCAGATGCATTTTAGTCGGGCTAAAAGAGATCTTCGATGCTTACATCGGATTTAGCGGCTTCTTAGATGATCTAACAGACGTCTAAGTGCCCAGTGGGTAGGTTTGATAGCGATCCAGCGCTGTGCTGTCCGTGCTGCTGAATGGGACAGCTATTAGGAGGGGATGATGCGCCAAAGCACGCAGGATAAATCCAGCCTGTACAATTTCTCAGAAGGCTTATTGTCCATATTTTAGGTAGCCTTGAAAAACATTCAGTGACTGACACATTGATAAATAAGTAATTAGCATTAAATAGCTACGTAAACGGAATACACATCAATTTACAGAAGTAATTTCTTTCTTGGGGGAGGGGGGGGGGGGCTTGGCCGTGCGTGCCCCGGGGCCCGTGGTTGGTAGATCCGGCCACGGTAGTAGATGACAGAAGAATACTTTCAATTCGGAAGAAAAACCCCTTTTCAACTGTCCAACAGATCAAGAATTCTCTTCAGGATGTAGGCGTAGACGTATCAAAGATTAAAATAAAAAGAAGACGACACCAGCATAACCATCACTGCAAGATGCAAACCAATTGTCAGCCTCAAAAATAGAACGGGCAAAGAAAATGTATAAAAATGGCTGTAATTCCTACAAGGATATGGATGAAAATACCCTTAAATTAAAGCTGACACCATGGGGCATTTGCAAGACTTGTGTAGGAGGGCATTATGAGCATTATAATGTTATGACTAGAATGGTAACGAGAGTAGTTTTAAACCTGAACCTCTCTGTATCTCATTACTATTTCTTTGTACTGAAGAACCCGGTCAACACTCAGTTTCTTTCATTTTCAGCCTTTCCTTTTACAATGACAATGGCTTTCAGCTCTTACCACCACATTTGCACACCATGTCTGAAATCATTTTGGACGCAGGTGACAGAGAAACCTTTCATGTACTGCAAACACCCTGCCAGCTGCAGTTTCATACTGACATACTGAAATGAGGTTAATTGCCTGGTAACAAATCATAAAGTAACATTTCTGCAGGAATTTGACCTGACTGGCAGCACATTGAATGGTGGGTGGGTTGCCGAGTTCACAGTAACCGTAGCTTTATGAATTTCCATTGTATACCCGACCACAAAGCTATTTTTAAGCTAAAAACGTATACACTTCCCAGCCCTCATACTGACCAATTGAATTACCTCCGATAAATCTGCATCAAATCACTGCCACACAGTATCTCTGCACAAAGCCATAAGTTTAATTGAAATCTCTGGAAATGTGTCCAATTGCTATCAAATTAGATTTGCAGAAAAAACGGCCTCTAAATGAGCCCATGGCAGATGGATTGGGATGTAGAAGTGAGAATATGTCAGCTGAGAAATTCATACCTTTCACCTTTATGCACTTTCATATTTTATTCCATCGTGATGGGACTCTAGAGAAAGTGGCATCATTCTGGGAGAGCTAGTATATTCATAAACCTGTTGATGGGTCATTCCTCGAAGAGGTTTGTAGACTAGGGCTGGGTGAATCAACCATCTAGCATTTGTAGCAATAAATAAGTAGAATTCGCAAGAACTTGGTTTGTGGAAGTTTATTTTATTCCTCTACATTATAATCCACAGGTTCTAAGTGTACCGATCTGGGCCATAAATAATGTCAGAGTGCCACAACCTCTGATCTCACCCAAATCATATATTCACTCCGGCATGGCAACCAATTTAAGTCATTGTTCCATGCTTTCTTTTCATGCAGTTGAATTACATGTGCCTTTATATTTACTCCTACAGCAAAGAGTTGAAGCTAAACAAGGTTGCCTGTCTACGAGAGCAAGGGAAAGCCTAGAAATGGTGTGTGTGTGTGTGTGTGTGTGTGTGTGTGTATACTGTCTGTGCAAGCGTGTGCGTATACTGTCTGTGCAAGCGCGTGTGTGTGTGTGTGTGTATAAGCAAAGAGAGCTGACAGAACTTCACTTTGAAGAGCTTGATTTTTCTCACTGCAGCCTGAGTGTGAACGTGGATCATCACATCATGCCAAACAGATTAAGGCGTGAGCTCTGAAAGCAAACACCTAAAGACAACTGATATACTTCAAAGACCTGCCAAAACTTTTATGCCTGAATCAACTTTTTTTCCCCCCCTTCACAGTCAAAGTACAAAAACAAGAATACCAGCTCTGCCATCAAACAGAAATACCACAAGTGTTCGAAAGTATCAGGCAGAGTTCTCGCACTGTTAGGGAAGTAACAGACAGCCCTAACACAGATAAGAAAGTAAGAGTTCTTACACTGTTGCAAAGTCTTCTTGCTCTTAGGTCTCATGCTGTTCAAAAAGCATAGCAAGTTATTACACCGTTAGGAATGTATAGCAAGTTCTCACACTTTTCTGAAATTATTATAGTTATCACACATTACATTACATTACAGGTATTTAGCAGATACTCTTATCCAGAGCGACTTACACAACTTTTTATTTTTTTTCACACAATTAGGAAGACATCAAAGGAGGTTTTCATAATGTTGACCAAGTATTATATTGAGGTCTCTCACACACTGTTGAGAAAGTATAGTACACACTGAGTGTTCACACTGAGAAAGTATAGTACACACTGAGTGTTCACACTGAGAAAGTATAGTACACACTGAGTGTTCACACTGAGAAAGTATAGTACACACTGAGTGTTCACACTGAGAAAGTATAGTACACACTGAGTGTTCACACTGTTGAGAAAGTATAGTACACACTGAGTGTTCACACTGAGAAAGTATAGTACACACTGAGTGTTCACACTGTTGAGAAAGTATAGTACACACTGAGTGTTCACACTGAGAAAGTATAGTACACACTGAGTGTTCACACTGTTGAGAAAGTATAGTACACACTGAGTGTTCACACTGAGAAAGTATAGTACACACTGAGTGTTCACACTGAGAAAGTATAGTACACACTGAGTGTTCACACTGAGAAAGTATAGTACACACTGAGTGTTCACACTGTTGAGAAAGTATAGTACACACTGAGTGTTCACACTGAGAAAGTATAGTACACACTGAGTGTTCACACTGTTGAGAAAGTATAGTACACACTGAGTGTTCACACTGAGAAAGTATAGTACACACTGAGTGTTCACACTGAGAAAGTATAGTACACACTGAGTGTTCACACTGAGAAAGTATAGTACACACTGAGTGTTCACACTGAGAAAGTATAGTACACACTGAGTGTTCACACTGAGAAAGTATAGTACACACTGAGTGTTCACACTGAGAAAGTATAGTACACACTGAGTGTTCACACTGAGAAAGTATAGTACACACTGAGTGTTCACACTGAGAAAGTATAGTACACACTGAGTGTTCACACTGAGAAAGTATAGTACACACTGAGTGTTCACACTGAGAAAGTATAGTACACACTGAGTGTTCACAGTGAGAAAGTATAGTTCACACTGAGAAAGTATAGTACACACTGAGTGTTCACACTGAGAAAGTATCAAAGAGAGTTTTCAGACAAGTATGAGCTCTCAAAACATTATGAAAATATAGAGTTCTCAGAAAGAGTTTTCATTCTGTTATAAAAGTGGAGAGTTCTCACAGTCCTGGAGTTCAGTTTGCACTCCTCACCCTTTGACATTTCTTGGGGCCCAACTCCCATCTCTGTACTCCTGACGGCACAGGCTTGCTCGCCTTTTTTCCTGCACTTGAAACCAGCTGCCTGGAGTGCAGCTTCTCTCATATTTTCACAGAACCCAAGGGTCTTACAAAGATATATAACCCATGAGTTCTCACACGGAGCCACACTCGATATCTCCAACATTTTTATTGATGCAAATAACCAAACTACACATTGTTCACTGTTGGGGGTGACAGATATTTTTCACAGATTCATTTGTTTCTGCAGTATCAGTCTGGAGGACTCATAATATATATCCATTTAAACAAATTAACACAAAATAACAATGAAATGTGTTTCTTTTTTTTCTTTTTTTTATTCAGAGGATTTATTAAAAACGGCACAACACGGGCTGAACTGGGTCTGACAAGTCTGACCACTGTAGCGTAACATTTCAAATAATCTGAAACGCCTCCTGTTACGTATGCAAATAATATTTTTAAAAAAGAAGGGCGAACCTGAAGGACTGCCGAAACGCGTCGTTCATCTCTCTATGTCTGTGCTTCATATCACCGCATTGAGATGATTAAAATACTATATTTATAACAAGGTTGTTCCTTTGTATTTGAGTGTACAATACGCTTACGCTGAGCCATCGTAAATGTATTTTTGCCTCAAAAACTGGACAAGCCCAGCGTTTCTTTGTTCTTGGGATTTATTCTTGCTGCAACCAGCACCTCTGCACTGAAGAAACAAGGAGTGCACTAGTTCGTAAAAATATTACCCCCTTTCCTTTTGTGGTTCTTATACAATCCTGTGGTTGAATTTAATATTTCATAAATGTTGGGCTATTTATTGAGTTACTTGATTAACCGATAGAACTAATCAATCAAAATATATATCACTATCGCTTACCAAATATTCAACCTGTTTTAGCTCATGTTTGATTTATTTTCTCTGTCCTTTGAATACAATGTTGGCAACTCAGTTTGCCTAAAATATATAAAAGGAATTTCATACCTCTTGCAACACTATATTGCACACTTTCACTATGCATTAATGCTTTTGCAATATATCATTCAGCCCTTTAAGCCTATATAACCTTTTTGAATATCACAATCCAAATCCTTTAGATCAGTTATGCAAAAAAACTAAATAAACTTTTGTATGTTAGTTTTTATAAATGTTACTTTCACATTTCATATTCAAATTTGCCACTTTAACTTATTTATTGATAGATGTATTAACATGTCAACTCCAAAAATATAACATCCAAAATATTTTTTTAAATAAATAAAAAGAGTGTTTTCTCTAAATCACACTTTATTTGAAATCATATTCTTAGAAAATCTAAATGTGCATAATAGATCTATAGCCTATGTCTAAACCTACTGTAGCAGTCATAGATCACTGACCATTTTGAAGAGTATGAATTAGGCTCTTTGAGAGAAGGGTTGAGCCAATCTGCTCAGTGATGAGTACAGGTTGTTTGAAATACAATAGACCAACATAGCTACATAACTGTATAGCAGCCAGATATAAAAAACGGAAATCCCTGATAGTATAGAGAGCTGAAGTTTGGCTTGGTGGTTTAAATAATTCCCAAATAGAAGACTATATTATCAATAATAGGGTCAAGTGATATATAAATATAGCCTTATCCATAAAATAAAAATATATTCTCAGTATCTACAATAGTCAGTCATATTTCAAAAAAGATGTAGGGATGGGGTCTGTGTATATATTTTCGTTCCAACCACAATTGCGATCCGAGAAATTCAACAAGCTGTATTTAAGTTCTTTCATTATTTTTTTTCTTTAAACTTATTAACAAAAACCAGCATACACAGGGGGCCCCAGGACCGAGTTTGAGAACCACTGGGTTAAGGGAAGCTTTTCTGAGTTCACTTGAGTGAAAACTAGGGAAGAGGAAACAGATAAATGAGTGAGTTAAACAAATGAAAACAGCGTTTAATTACCCACAGAACTTGGGTAGAGATAAAGAACAGGAAATGATAGGCTTCGTTGGCCTGGTATTGCAGCAGAAAGTAATTTCTAATATTTATATGTCTGTTCTTTTACCCAGGATAACATCATTAATTTACTGCCCACTACCTTTCTGTTGCTAGTGGCTAAAAACAGGTTTTCTATCCAGTAAAACGACACTAAAATGTCCAGGTTTCGACAGAAGACTCAACACGTAACGCGTTTATTGATGTTGAATGTTGGTCTGGCTGTCCTTGCCTTGTGTATAAACAGAAAGACTATTTCAAGGCTCAGTTCAAACAAAACAATGACTTTTGGTACAAGAGGCAGTGACTGATGTCATTAATTCTCACTGTTTACCAACCGCCATTAAACATTAAGAGAAAGCCCCATCACATTTTCTTTGAAGGCATTTATTGATATTTGTGATTAATGCCACTTCAGAAAGTTGTAATACATATTATCCTGAAAGATGTAAGCTGCAAGCACACAATGATAAACTGCTAGATTTTAAAAAAAAAAAATAATATTTCTTTATGTTCACTTTGTTTCTTTATGTTAGTAGGTTACCCACTCTACAAACGGATTACAAACTACAGTGGAATATATGACAAAGCAGTTGGCATGTTAAATACGCTAACCCTACCATTTTCAAAAATACCTTTCGTGGCAATTACAAACAAAAAAAAAACAAAAAAAAGTCTACCTTTTCCCATACAGGAAATAATAATTTGGATATCAACGCATTACTAGGCCAAGATTAAATCTGAGATAGGATTTGTTGAAGATCTCATTCCAAAAGTTTGAGAGATATAATGTCAGCTAAGAGGTAAGAAATGTACATTACCTCGTACCTCTTGCTTTGATTTACAGTTGCTGTGCTGTGTCTGTGGTATAGGGCATAAACAATGACATCAAATGACACCTACCAGCCCATGCGTCAGAGAACCCATCCGGAAGCTCTCACCTTACCCGTATTTCCCCAAAGAGAGGTGAGGAGACGCCATTGTTACTGGTGACAATTTTTCACTGTGAATGAGGTTGAGACCAGCTGGTCTTCACGCCTGCACATGAGCGAATGTGTTAGATTTCAGCTCGCTCCTGGTGGAGAGATCCGGGTTTAAAGCGAGGGGACTCAAAAACTTCTCCTGTGGCTTTCAAACATTTTAAAACACCATTTTAACCAGATTAGTTACTAGCCCCTCAGCGCACGCCCGCAAAATGTCCACAAAAGCTTGGATGTTTTTCGGGCCACAAGGCGCTATGCACGTAAAAGGCCAAAATGCTCAACATGACAAATTCAATGTCACGCTGATCCAGGCTTTTCATTATTCTGCTCTCCAATGATCTGAACAATACATGGCCTGGCGCCAGTGATGAAACGCCACTCTCTCCTAGTAATTGGCATCCAGCAGTGTTGTCCGCCCGTGATTTTATTCAACCAACAAGCTCTCTTGTCAGAAGGGCTCGCCAAGCCAGGAAAACAAAGTGAACCCCACCTCGGGCAAGAGGCTTCTGTAGAGATGTTGGGGGGCTGGGTGAAGGACTGGAGAGGACACACAGACACACAGCAAAAAAAAGAAAAAAAAAGAAAAGAAGCAGCGGGTGTTATTTTGCTGTGCGAACAAAAAGCTTCCGTTCACGTTTAGCGCCAGCCCAAGAGCCCTGATTGAAATTCTCCCGGTGAGTCGTCAGAGCAGAAGGGCAGCGGCTCAACAGAAAAGCATTTTACCGGCTTGCCCTCACAAAGCGGGCGGGGGCGAAGCACGAGTAAATACCAATGAATTCCACGCCGTGCCAACGACACGCCCGTGCTGTGATGAAAACTTCAAGCCGGCTCGGTGGATAAATTGCTCATAACCAAAACAACTCGAAAGGAAAAATAATAATAATAAAAAAATACCCAGGATAACAAACAGGCGAGGCTAAAGGGAAAGATCGGCTGACCGCAGGGGCCTTTCATTTCTCGGGCCGAGCCGCCCGGCGCTCTCGACTTGCTGGGCTTACACGTGCCGCGTCAAACCCGCCGTGCTGCCCAGCAGATCCTGCACGGGGACACAAACCGCCAGCTGCACTTTACACAACTTTCCACAAAGATTTACAGCTGGCTTTAAATTTGACAGATAGCCACGGGAGTAGGACTTAATCTG
This sequence comes from Synaphobranchus kaupii, assembly GCA_029718625.1. Classification (NCBI taxonomy): domain Eukaryota; kingdom Metazoa; phylum Chordata; class Actinopteri; order Anguilliformes; family Synaphobranchidae; genus Synaphobranchus; species Synaphobranchus kaupii. Next base: position 57,979,033 of record CM056380.1, on the reverse strand, counting down.
AGAATAGACATTGGATTAGGGTTCACTGCAGAATTAATGAAGGTTAAAAAGCTGCAGCCCTGGTGCGGAGGGAAGATGAGCCCGTCGATGGTGTGACGCGATCCTTGTCAGCACTGACGGCTCCCCATTGCATCTCCGCGAGGCAGACTTCCTGAAAGCCGGTGGAGGAATGTCATCCCCACTTTATATCGCAAACCTTCCCGTCCTCCCTTTCAAAAAATAAATAAAGAAACGCAAAGTAATTTATATTAGCAGTTTGTAAGTTCTTGCTTCGTGAAGCCTGGTGAAAACACTGGCAGTGGAGACATCCTTTTTACTCCATAGAGGGGGCGGGTGTGTTATTCATCGGTCAATCCACCACGGCAAATGAAAACATATGCTGCGCGTTCGGTCCGCGAGAGCGCTCAGGATATCAGATGGCAGAAGAAAATGAAATGTGTCAATCTTCATACGCCAGGGCCTTGCCATAAATCAAGGCCGGGACGAGACTGTTATGGGACTCAAAATAGTTTCCAGAGGGTAACGCTCTAATCAATTGGCAGTTTAAAAATCGCACTCGACACGCCAAATGAGTTTCTCTCCTGTTCGACGAATGAAAAATCATATCGGGGGAAGTGTCAGGTGGTGTCGGGTGTGCATACAGTATGCTGCTCACGCCCCATTCACAAAAATATAAAAAGAAAGACAGGAAGTGCTTTGGAAAATGCAAATCAAAAAGAAATAGATTGTATTCCCTGGAATTGAATTGCATGTGTTCGCATTGGTTTGCACACACAATTCATCTAGGTGGCAGGCACTTTTTCAGACAGTGCAGATTCCTTTGTTTATAAATATAAGCATAATATTGTTTTTTTCAGCTGAGGGATTTATAGCAGAGCCTAAACAAATTTAGACCCAGGATATCTGGGATATTTGCATGAATAACCTGCGATGAATAATGTGTTTTATGTTTGAAAAGCACTCTGCAAAATCAGTGCAACACAATGGAAAGTAATTTTTTTGTCATCTTCTAATGGTTATAGAAAATTGAGTATAACTTTGAATACTTTGCATAAAACCCAATGCGTGTCATTCTTGAAGAACATTAAAGCTCGTTGACAAAATAATTTTTTTCCCTTGATGTTACCTTTTTATGTTTGATCGTTGTTTTGAAAAATACTCCCTGCTCCTTATAGTCTTATTTAAAAATGCCGTGGAAATTGGGCAGTCCTGGACTGAGAGGATAAATTCCGAATGTGCTAAAAACATTCCCAAAACGCAATATTCTTTCCTGCCATAATAGTTCCCTGGGATTTTTGGTGTTTCTAACACCTCATTATACTGAAGATTTTGAGCTTCTGGAGAAACAAGGCTTTCTCTCAGTCAGGATAGCACAATTATATTACATACCTAAATATATAAAGCAGCTTTACTCTTAGTTTTACCTTTTACTCTCAATTTGCTTACAATATACTTCTTGTATTGTATATATTCTGTCTTACTACATGTTGTGTGAGGGCCTGGGTTTTCAACAGGGGGTCCGTGGACCCCTGGGGGTCTTTGAAGGTAGTGCAGGGGGTCCCTGGCCACACTTAATAGGCAATGTCTACATATAGATTTTGGAAAATATGTAAAAGGTAAAACCTTTAGGATGGGGGTCCCCCTGGATGTATGTGTACCTGGATGGGTGTCCCTGAATGCATGCATCGTTCTATATGGACGGTAACAGTAATTAAGCGGTGTTATAACGATGAAATAAAGGCTATCCAGCACGCTCCAGCCAAAGCTTATAAGAGAGAGAAGGTGCTCTCAGGATGGGAGAGTACATATAAAGAGAAATGTTCCACACAGAATAATAAATGGCAGAGGAGCAAGGTTCTGGCAGTTTTTTTTCAACAGATTTCATTGCGTCATTGATATGACTGCGCATGGCTATTTTATAATATTTTCTCTGTAAAAATCAGGCTGTGCACCTTTAAGCATTTTTTTGTTGTTGTTGTGGAATGTTATACAAAATAAAATGTTGTTGGCTGATTGATTAGGCTGATTGAGCTGCAGCCATCCTGCCTTTCCTTAGGCCCTGGTATGCAATGACCAGTATGTAACTTCAGTCTGGTGGTAAACACACACACCTACAAGGAATGCATGTCGAATGTACGCAGTTCTACACATTTCATTACTTATTTTTTGGTTTCCCAACTAGTGCTAACACCAACTGAGTAAAGTGCACGCAGAAACCCGCTATGACACCTTCCAAGTGCCGCCGCGGAATTTAATTAAAACACTCAAGCTTTGGGTTGGCAATTTTCAAGGTTACAAAGTGCTCTTCGTTCCCAAAGCTGTCAATGATTTCATTCTTCAAGATGTTGTTTCCCTAATACACCTCCAGTAAAAACAGCAATTACACCCCCGCCACACAAGTTTACTGGGATTTCATTTATAATACGAATCATGGAGGGTATGACTGAGCCTAACTAGAAGAACGCTGTACAGTAACTGAAAAAGATTGATTACAATTCAAACTTTAAATTTAAGCAAACCAGCACAGTGTGGCAACAGCCACGTTTTCCTCATTAGCAACCTAGTGATCGCCTGTCAACTGCAAATGCTCCAACAGTGTATCTGTCCATTACGGTCTGCAGTATATTAGAGATATAGACTTGTGTATGGAAAGGGGGGGGGGGGGGGACCTAACAAGTTGCAAACACAGTACAAATAATGGTACAAATAATGAACAGTTCTCTTGCTTGATGCCACCATATGATAAACCAGACAGCGTAGCGCTACAGTCAATGACAATCCAATAATAGAGAAACGCATCTCAGAAAGTCAGAAAGGCCCTTTGAAATTCCCATAAAACCCAGGTACACATCAGAGGGCTAATGTCAGATTCACTTCTAGATGTACGTATAATACCATACTGATGGGATTCACATGTAAACTTTTTTTTCTTATTACTTCAGTATGAAAAGCTGAAGGGTCTTACAGGTGAAAAGGCCCGCCCCCCGACAGGAGCTTCGGAGTTGGCGCTTTGGTTTTGTGCTTCTGGTATACAGTGGGAGTGTAAGGCTCCTTTGACAGCGAAGACGGGGGCCATAAAGTGAGGAGGAGAGCTTTCTCTGCCTGCAGAACGGGCTGTATTCTGCCCGGGTACCGTCCGCGCCATTCTCGACGCCAGAGACCTAGCGGCCGGCATCTCGGATGATATTTCTCCCTGTGGGCCGTCTGAGTGACATAATGCCATGCCCTGTGATGGACTCCATCTCTGACGTGCTGGCGATGGAGGCCGGTGATGGTGCCCTCTTAGACCCCTGGGCGCTGGCTGGCACACTCCCCTTCCAAAACATCGTGTTTATTTGATCTCACCTAACAGCGTCTCCTAAGCCTGCGAGGAGGGAAGCTGCCAAGCTTTCATACCTGCGAATGCACGTGTCAGAGGCCAGCGGAGATCAAGGCCGGTTTTTTCACCCCGGTTCCTGGCAGCTGACAGCCTGAACTACAGGGAAGCGTTGGCTGTGAATTTAGGGGGGGAGGGCTTCTTTGCTGGCTTCGCAATACATTTCCTTACATTTACAAAAAAAAACACAATGTACTGCTTTCATTTATTTAGTCATTGTCCTTCTGCTTCCTGCGGGCAATTTATAGAGTCTGTATACAGCAACTCGGCTGCAACAATTAATCTAGCTAATCGATTTAATGAATTACAAAAAATTATCAGCTTGATTTGAAAATGATCTCATTTTGACAGGGTGATTAATCCACTATAATTTAAGATCCTTATTTCCCCAAAGCGTCCAACAATAAATTACTGCTGCCGATTGCTTTGGAAATCACTCGAATAGCGCGGCTGTTGCAGACAAATGGGTTCCCTTCTCTGAACATTCTACTTTGTCAAGATCTCCCCTGCTGCCCAATTTACACCATCTCTGACTGAACACACTGAAAATGGCTGAAACAACAAACTCAGATAACAGCTTACTCTTGTATTACATCTCATTGCCAGTCATACAAAGACATGATGAAACCTTTTGTTTATGGAAATCTGAAGTTAGTGCATTCATATAGAATTAAATTTGATAGCTAGCAAACAAGCTAAGCTCAGTACCTTGTGGAATCTGGCTGTCATCCCTAATGAACTTCACTCTCAACGCTGCCATGAGTCTCACCTTGAAGGCAGTGAATGTTGCAGTTCTTTCAATGTCCTCGAGTTACCACACAAAATGAAGAAAGAAAAATGCGGCACCGGACTCAGATTATGCTGGAACAGTATGGAATACATGGTTGGCGAAATGGCTGCAAGTCATCAAGGGTCTGAGGAACAGTTCTCTTGCTTTTTTTTTCCTCCCTTTTTTTTGGTGGAGCAGATTGAATAATTAATTTAATTTAATGTTTAAAAATAACATTTTTGGGAGAGTTCTGCAGAGACTACACTACAGTTCCCCAGGAAAAGATGATTAAGAGCTTCCCAAACCACAAGGCACTAAAACCGAAATAAGTCATCCGCCGATTCCTTCCGCCAGATACGTTGCGGAGACCGACTAACTGAAAATGTACCCCCCATTCAAAATGACGACTCCCAGACGGGACCATGTCAGCTGCTTAATATTCCACCGACAATCCCTTAATGTGACCAGTCTTATTTCAGTGCACCATGGGAGATTTCCTCAGTCGCCCAAAATAAAAGCACTATTGGATATGTAACCAGCCTGGGTTAAAAATGACTCTCACCGCACTTAATCATGCCGTAACGGGCGCTTGTATTCCCTTGTTCCCACGGTGCAGAAATTTTAAATTGGAAACTGCAAAAGGTGATGCATCTTTCTTTGCAGTCGCTGAATAAATTTTTCCACTACGAAAGTGGAACTGTCAACGAACTGAATTTACAAGTTTGAAGGGAGGAAAAAAAAGCTCTTCCTGCTTTATTCGTCCGTCTCCTAGCAACAAGAATCCGCCGATGTTTTTGTGAGCGGAACAGAGGGCGGGATACAAATCTGTTGGGTTTCAGTTTGTCAGAAAAAAATAAACCAAATAAGACAGGAGGCGCTTCCTCAGAAGAACCTGCAATCCGCGTTTAAGGCGCGCCGATTTGGGTTGGTTTAGCTACCTAACAATGCTGACAAGCGCATCCCATACAAAACACAAAAAGCAAAGCATGTTTAAAGCCTGAAAAACTATGAAAGACAGAAACCGATAAACTTGATCCGCGCGATTCTTAAAACGCGTGCTGCATTCTCCCCATGTACCATCTAACCGTACACCTTCGACTTGTACAGAGGGGTTAGCATTCCAAGTATTCAACGTTTTCTTGGCAGTTTAATGTAAACGTGCCCAGTTCCTCTAGAGTTCCCAAGTGAAAAACTGTTTTTAAAAAAAGGTCTTGAAAGTCTATATAAATCCAGAACAATGGGAATAGTATTAAGTACTAAACATCCTACTGCATTATACTATCGTTTGTAAGAAATGAACAATACCCGCCGGTAACAAAATACACTGCTATAGCACATGCAATCAGCCAAAATGGGGGGGAGATGTCAGAGACATTAGTTTTCCCAGCAAAGTAACAGTTCCAAAATCTTAAGTTTGTTTTCATAAATGTGGGCGTCAAAGTCCAGGTCCACTGGATGCTCAGGGGTTCAAGCTAGTTTGGGGCAAAAGACATCCAACCCACCTCACATCTGTTTTGGTGACACCAAATCCTTACCACCGCACTTTACCTGAACAAGACTTCACGACCCAAACAATCACTGCTCTCTTTTCAATGGGGAAGAATTAACTGTGACTACTACCTGCCCTCCACAGGGATGCCATTTACATTTTTAGTATTCCGACTCTTTCTGCCACTGCTAAAATCTGAATTCCGAACAGCGCTGCTCAATGAGAAGTTTTTTTGTATGAGGATAAATGGTTAGTGATAAATTTATATTATTAAAAGCCACTTCTAAATTATTTTCATTACTAGTGTGGGTCACAAACACAATTTCACAATTTCTAAATTGTACAATAACGGCGTTTGCCTACCAACGTCTTTGTGCTTAAAAACTGGGTCATCGGAAATCTTCCCGCCCGCTTTACAATAAGGCACGGAGATGGTATTTCGGTTTGGCGATAACTCCGCTGAAGAGACACGGTTCTTAACCGGCTCAGGACGGTGTGTACAGCTCAGCCGACCTGGGCCTGCATTGGTCTTCTCAGTGGTTTTCATGGTCCATGCTGTTATTGGACATTTAACAGAAAATCATAGGTTTTTTTTTTCCCACATGAGGAAATTGTTTTTTTTTTTTTTTTTTTTATAGACTCAATTGAAAAATATCCACTGTAAATCACTATTTGACAACCTGTTTGCAAGTGTTGCCATACAAAAATAAATACTGACTGATGAATTTCCCTGCTGTGTTCTGTTGAGGCAGCGAGAGATAACGTCATGTTCATAGAAACGCGACTGGTAAAAATCAATCAATCACTAAATCCATACTTCACATTATTTCTGTCAGTTTCTTAAAAGGAAGCTATTAAAGGAACCATCAGAGAAGCAACACAGAATGAGAGGAGATATAACAGATATGAATAGAAAAAAGGAAGCTATGATACTATGACAGAACCAACAAATCACCCAGTGACAATATTAAAAACATATTTAAGCTGTGATTGTTGCAGCACATATGTTCCCTATAGACTATTTGCCTCAGGTGCTCTAATGGCAACCAGAGATAATTTTCCAATCTGCTAAGAAAGATTTGCATTTAAAGGTTTTAAGCCAATAAAAAAAATATATAAAAATGTGAGATACAAAAGATGCATGCATGCGGCAGTATCATCTGTTATTACCAGAGGCCAAGGAATGCAACCACAGGCCTCCACACCAGACATGGGATCCGATTGGCTGCGGACCTTCATTTAAGAACACCGCATTCATAGATGAGAAGAAACCATGCTACATTTCAAATAATCTCTTACAGGGTTTTTCCTGCATAGAGAATTCCAAGGCGCTCGCCATGATCATTTTCTGTGCAGCCTTGACAAAAAAGTGCCTATTTCAAGAGCGTTGCGCGCAGTGGATTACGATCCTTTGAAGAGGCAAAGACGACACTACTCCAGAGTGGTGCTGTAGCTTATTCAACACAATAACCACAATAAGGCTGCTGGGTTGCATTTCCGAATTTTTCCCGACCAAACTTTTGTGCCGTTTAAGATATTACAATTCCGACCACAGCTGACACCTCACGTTATATTTATGGAATTTAGAATTTCGAACCTATCCTCTTGACGTCTGATGCGACTTCCAAACTGTAGATTACTGCTTGCTAAAAGAAAGGACTTAATACAGCTACAGCAAATGAAATTGTATGAGTCATCAAACCGTTTTTGAAACTTCATGAACATAAGGAATTCTTGTCTTTTTATATGACATTTTATAATCAACTATGAAATATTTCAATATACTGAATTATTTACAATTGGTTTCAAGGGCAGGAGCAAACCTGCACAACCTGTGGTATTAATTCTTACAACAAATACATGACTGTTTAATGGAGCTACAGTAGAATGAAACAGGAATAGTTAATTGTTAAAAGATGTACTCTGAACAAACATTGGAAAACTAAATAAAGAAAAAGGAGTGCAATTCCCATATGTGCCTCTCGACTATGGGGAATTCTATGGGAATTCAAAATCGGAGTACAAAAAACACAGACACTAAATAAAGAGTGGTGTGGTGAATCTGATTCTTCCAAATGTCTAGATTCGAAATCAGGCGAGTGTCACATTGCTGTGTTACCATACTCATTGTTGCTGGGGTGTAATTATTACATGGAGAGCCAAAATTGGAGTCATTTGAATGGAAGGCAATACAAGTCTCCATGCAATTTGTTTTTCTCCTGCAAAAGCAAAGGATTGCAAAAAGTGTGGTGGAATGGATTACTCAGAATGTTTACCACTTGAATTAGGTGCGTTTCAAATGCATCTGCCCGAGAAATAGTGGCTGGGGTTTAACCCCTGCATGATTTTTTTTTTAGATACTACCTTTGCCTGATTTTTAGCCAGGAAAAACCCTGTTTTCACATATTGCACACATACACGTATAATTACACATTCTATATACACTACATAAACGCACACATATATAAACAGTGGCTTCAGAAAGTATTCATACCACATTGATTGTTTCTCATTTTGTGGTTTTGCAAAGTCAAATTAAAACATATTTACATGGGATTTTTTCTAAAGTATTTAGATATCTTCAGGATGATATTAAAAATAAAAAACAAACATCACATTTACATAAGTATTCACACCCATTGCTTTAACACATTTATAAAGTATCATGTTTAATATTTGGTCACATATCCTTTGCATGCTGTTACTTCCTGAAGTCTGTGACCCATCAACATCAAAAGACTCTCGATATCTTATTTTCAGGTACTGTTACAAGCGATACTATAACCTCCCTGCATGTGAATGAATCTCGATGGGAATTGGGGGGTGAGACTAGATTCAGCTGTAAATTACGCTGGTACAGTATGGAATACATGACTGGCTAAATGGCTGGAAGTCATCAAGGGTCGAAGGTATCGAACAAGCCCCAAACCATCACTCTACGGCCAGATATGGAGTAGATGTGGATGGATCACTTTAAGGGTTTCTTCTCCTGACTTTTTTCCCCATTGAGTTCAATATGAAAATGAGTCAGGAGAAATAACCCTTGCAGTTATCCATCCACATCTACTCCATATGTGACAACAGAGTGAGTGATGGTTTGGGGCTCGTTTGATAGCTCAGACCCTTGATGACTTATAACCATTTAGCCAGCCATTATACTGTACCAGTGTAATTTACAGCTGAATCTAGTCTCACCCCCCAATTCCCATAGAGAGCCATTCAAATGCAGAGAGGTTATAGTATCGCTTGTAACAGTACCTGAAAATAAGATCTTTTGATGTTGATGGGTCATGCAAAGGATATTCGACAAAATATTAAATATACTTTAAAAATACATTAAAGCAATACTTATGTAAATGTGATATTTCTGCTTTTTTATTTTGAATATAATTCTGAAGATATCTAAATACTTTATTTAATTTTCACATTAGAGAATTACTTCTACAGGAGTAGAAAAAAATCCCATGTTTGACTTTGCAACACAGTAAAATGAGAAATAATCAATGGGGTATGAATACTTTCTGAAGCCACTGTATATACATACATACAAGAGAGAGAGGTGCAAAAAATTGTAAAAATGGCAAAATCCACAACTGCCATTTTCCTGTTGTTCGTCTCTCTGCAAGACGGCCTTTTACTTTGTCTGCGCAGATTTTTAATCTCAGGCCGGAGGTGATTTCTGACTCACACATAAGACGACATCCTCATCCGTTCTCCTCTCTCAAAACAATCCTCTCCCTCCCCACACCCCTGTCTATCACCACCCGCAGCGCCAGGCTGAAAAAGCAATCATCGCACACCGGCAGGCAACACACACACACACACACACACACACACACACACACACACACACACACACACACACACACACACACACACACACACACAAAAACGCATCCACACATGCACAGTATGAATTATCCACAAATATAAAATCACTCGCACAAACATGAATATATGCACAAACGCATGCACGAAAGCACACAGAAATAAATGCAGCCGCACACACACCCTGCTCCCCTATTCACATACCTCCTTTATAAGGGGTGGGGGGTTCAGCTGTGGAGGAGCAGCCACAAGTTTGTCTTGCTTAGTGAACAATTTTCTTCCAATGGATTTTCCTAACTATTTTTAAAAAAGTACACACAGAAAGGAGCGGGGCACGCATCCAGCACATGGGTCTGTCACAGTGCGAACCACAACAAGGTACTTCACTGAATAACCACCATGCCAAGAACGACCAACGCACGCCAATAAACCCGTGTAAAAGACCATCATCGCAAGTAGTCTTCATCAATGGGGGGGTAGAGAAAAATCACATTCTGCCACATTCATTTTCCTGGAATGAATATTAACCTTCCCGCTCTATTTACAGAACTTCAATCGTGTCAACCCTGCTGTTCTTACTGGATTCCTGCCCACAAACCATGTATTGATTCAGAACAGCAAAAGAATATCATTAACATACTGAATAATGCTTGTACACCAGTGCCCATTCCCTTTAATGGCCCATTAGAAACGCATTAATAGAAGTGACGTCCGCGCCAAAGCTTCCTAGGGCCATGCAGCTGAAAATAAGTTGGGCTGGGTTCAGGTTCGTACTTGGATGGGTGACCAGCAGAAAAAGCAGTCTACTGCTGGAAGCATTGCTGGTAAGCTGGTAGGGGCAGTGTTCACCTTTGGGCAGAATAAAACTGCACACCCCAGAAACAGGCTACTGCTGGAAGCATTGCTGGTAAGCTGGTAGGGGCAGTGTTCACCTTTGGGCAGAATAAAACTGCACACCCCAGAAACAGGCTACTGCTGGAAGCATTGCTGGTAAGCTGGTAGGGGCAGTGTTCACCTTTGGGCAGAATAAAACCGCACACCCCAGAAACAGGAACATGGGGAGGCAGAACGTTCGGTTGTCTGAATTATATGTTAAATCAAGGCCAGATCTACAGTGGTCATTAAAGATCCCCTCGCATTTATCCAAAGGGGCGTCGACTCCAGCGCCCTGATGAAATTGCCGTTCTTCCGATCTGGCCGCCTAATCACACCATTTACCACTGACCGGCCCACCTAATCATCACTTACAGCTGACTGACACCGTAATCCCTTGCAATCTGCACCCACCTTGTTTCCTCAACTCATCCGACTTCTAGCCGTTTCCACTGACCTTCACGTTTATATAGAGTTGGGATACAACACTTACTGCGAGAGCTTTGGACAGCCGCGTTCGGAAATCATTGAGGACGATGGTGACGATGTCCTGGTGGGCAATGTAGGCATAGCCTGCCCTGAGGAAGACCTTCCTCGTCCTCACCAAATCCAGGGCGTCCTGGAAAGGGACCTGCCGAAACGTATCACACGACTGTCGTTACCACGATGTAACCTCAACTGGAATGCCGTCATTGCCATGTAATCCAGCTGGACGCGGCATCATTATATTGATCCCGTTTGGATTCGGAATGGTATCACCGACGCGATCCCATTTTGAGCGGCATCATTACAATATCATTTCAATTGGAATGACAAATTATGATGTAATCTCGTTTGGAAAGTTACTTTGAGGAAATCATCAATCAGTAGAACACAGACAAATTTAAACCAAGATGGGAGATTATGTTGCAAGGGAAAAACTGAATGGTATCAAACGGGGACAGTTTTGTCTAAAGGAATACATTTTTTATTATTATTGTTATGTTTTTTAATCCAGCACAATTTCCCCTTGGTGTAGCCGGGATCCCGTGCATTTCACCACATCAAGCAAGAGCACAACCATGCACTGCATCACAAGGAGAGTATTACCAGTTTCAAAAAGCTTTATTCTGACATTTTCTTAGCTTGCACGTAGGACGTCTTCTTACCCTGTAGAAATCCTGCTCCAGCACGGTGGTACCACTGACCGTGTACGCGGAATGGACCAGCTTATCCATCAGAACCTTCTTCTCCTCTTTGCTGATCTGGAGGCAAGGAGAGAAGGAAACACACACTTAACACCCCACAATTAAATGACCTTAAACATTGAAGAGCACGTTAACACTACATCCAAAACACTTTCATGAAATTTAAATACAAATATATACTTTAAAATTAGTTTTTAAATTCATCCAGTAACACCTCTTCACATATTTTGAATCACAATTTTTCATCTGGAGCAACAGCGTGGGCCTAAATTGTGCATGCCCAATTTTAACCATGGCAATTCAGTAATTTCAGATTGTTTGTAGCGACAGCTCCCTTTATGTTTATTTATTCACCAATTATTTATAAATCCATCTACTAGTTCTGTCAAAAAAAAGATTTTTACTGGCTGAAGCAGTCACACTGCTCCACACCGACTGCGCCGAAACCCACTGGAACACTCCACCTAGTGGTACTATTGCACGGTGCAGGCCTAATGCAGAGAGGCAGCAAGTTTTTTTTAATTAACAGGACATTCCCAAAATAAAGATTTCATATTCCTTTTTTTTCTAAACATTAACAATTTGCTGCAGAGTATTAATTTACTCAAGAAAACAGTCACACCCCTAATGTACACCTCATCCATCATCCCTCCAGGGCCCCCGAAAGTCACTCTGGATAATTGGGAGGGTTGCAGGTTCAAGTCTTGGAAGGAGCACTGCTGTAGGAAGTGTATTCTGAATAACTTCAATAAAATATCTGCACTAATTAATAAAACTGAAAATTTGGGATCTACAAGCTGCTCTAGCCTTTATGAATCATTGTCCTTTTCTACGAAGGTTAATGTCTTATTTAATGTATTCTGAACCTATACTCTACCGTTGAACATAGAGAAAACACGTCTGCGCACGTGTTCAGAACACTGCTATAACCCCTAATATCGCAAGTAAACCGAGATGTTACGACTGCCATGTCCCGTTTCCAGACTTCTGCGAAGCTGAATTTCCTTTTGAAACTTCCAGCAGCAAACGGGAGGCTCAGGAATACGAGCAGTTTACACCACTAAAGCGAACACCGGAGGGCCGTAGATCGATGCCTCTTCTGTTCTTCTTTTCCTGTCAAACTGCAAGCACGTAATTATGCCTGGCATTCAAATGGTGAAAGGCTGCGGGTCGGAACTCTCCAGGGACACTTGAAGACCGAGGCGTCCGGATCGATGCCTGTATCAGCGCATCTTGATCAGAGCCGCAGTGACGGCCGGTGTACGGTGACGCCGGCGCCGGGTCCTTTTGTGTTCCGGGAGTGACAAGCCCATCAGATCCTTTCACACAACATTAGCCATTAGAAAGGGTGGGCTGGGCGGGAGGGGGGGGGGGGGGCAGAGGAGATACCGTCTCCTCCGCACCCCACAGGCTGGCCTGTACTTCACACCAAACCCCAAGCTGGGTCTTCTGGATCAGCGCCGATGCAGAGCAGATTCGCGACCCGTTCTCACAGTCTGGACGGCTCACTCCAGTCTCTGAACAAACAGGCTTCAGCTGATCCACATCCTCCACAAACCGCAGGGCCTTATTCTACAAACAGCAGCCTATCTGGCTTTCTATTTTCCCTACAACATGTTCTGCCAAAACAAAAAGAAGAACCTATCGACCACCGTTTGATAAATGAGGCCCTGTGATTTTTACAGGATGGGGGATGATATTTGTGGGTTCAGTATGCAAAGGACCAATCCATATAATGTGCCTGTCCATTTATTTGAATGCGGAGCTAATAAATCCCAGCTGATCATAAACCGCTATGTCATCATCACATACAACACAGTGTTTTCACTAGAAATCTATTTTGCAGCAGCGGCCAGCTTGTGCCTGTTTTAAATACATATGTGCCCATGAATAATTCATTTTTCTATTATCTTCATTAACATCTTTTATTAAGAATAGTTTATTCAACTCACATATTGGTCCAATTGGGAATATACAGTGGTTCCCCTCCTCTTCGTCCTTTAGTGCATTTATTAAATAGCAGTGGCGGTTGCTGAGCTGAAAATTGACGTGCGGAAAAATCCCCTTTATTATCGGTCTCGACCCGTTTTCAGTCATTTGTCTTGATTAACAACACAGCGATTAATTCACAAAATACTCAATAGCATAATAGAAAAACTCCTCAATTAGGCTATTTGGCCGACTAATAAAAGTTATTTTACTTACATCACGAAATTGCTCACAATTTAGTGGACTCCTCAGTCTCCACACCGACATAGGGAGAACATTCGTTGCAAAGATCTGCAATGCGCAGATTTTGTCATTTAAACAATCTTGAAGTGCAGGTTTTGTTATACAGCCTTTATTGCAAAGTTAACTGAACGGCGTGTCTTTTTTCATTAAGTGTCCACTTAGTGATTAAAAGGGATTTTTCTAAATGTAATTTATTGCTTAGTCTTTAAACATGACGTGAAGGAAGAAGCTGTGTGTGTGTGTGTGTGTGTGTGTGTCTACCTGTCAATGGATCATTCAGAGGTCTGAATAATCTGGCCAACTGATTATTCAGATCGTTGGCACGCTTGTTAATCAAGGGAAATTAATTAAAACACATTGAGACCAATGATCAGTTTAAGGGGAACTTTTCCGCCCCGTCTATTTTCAGCTCGCCAACCGCCACTGTTAAATAGCTTAATTATGCATTAAGGATAGTATTAAGGATAGATTCAATGGCTTGTGACATTCACAAAGCAATGTCACAAGACGCACAACAATTCCACACTGCCGCACACAATTCATTCCAAGCCCTCCAGCTTTGCACTACCTGTTCACCTGTCTAATAATGGTATTTTAGCTTTGCACTACCTGTTCACCTGTCTAATAATGGTATTTTAGCTTTGCACTACCTGTTCACCTGTCTAATAATGGTATTTTAGCTTTGCACTACCTGTTCACCTGTCTAATAATGGTATTTTAGCTTTGCACTACCTGTTCACCTGTCTAATAATGGTATTTTAGCTTCGCACTACCTGTTCACCTGTCTAATAATGGTATTTTAGCTTTGCACTACCTGTTCACCTGACTAATAATGGTATTTTAGCTTCGCACTACCTGTTCACCTGTCTAATAATGGTATTTTAGCTTCGCACTACCTGTTCACCTGTCTAATAATGGTATTTTAGCTTCGCACTACCTGTTCACCTGACTAATAATGGTATTTTAGCTTTGCACTACCTGTTCACCTGTCTAATAATGGTATTTTAGCTTCGCACTACCTGTTCACCTGTCTAATAATGGTATTTTAGCTTTGCACTACCTGTTCACCTGTCTAATAATGGTATTTTCTGTGACATACAGCAATGTGACAGTCACTCAGAGGTGCGCTCTAATGGTTACCTGCCTGACCACTGGGGCAGGACTCTTCTCCATCACTCTCATCTGATTTCTCAAGAAATATTTCCACAAATCTATCTAAAAAACAGAAATAATTTGTCGCTCAAAATCACTTGGCTTGTGCAGCTAACGTGGTTGTCCAGCGGATAGTTATAGCCTATACATTTTAGCATGTAGGCCATCTAATCTTTAGCTAACCACAGAGCAAAAGTAAATGTCTAACAAAAAAAAAATAGCTAAGCGCAGAGCTTAATTTTATTATTTAGCCCCTGCTCAACGAGCTGATCTACTTTCCACACTCTCTAGTCTCTCCTGGTCTCAAGGTGCACTCAGTTCATAAACGTGAACGTATAAAGCTGTACGGGGCGTGTCGTCGGTTATTACCATATTCCGGGTAGTCTTGGATAAATGTGGACCCCGTTACTTTGGATAGGCTGTGTGTTGAGGATTGTAATACTGCGCACTTGTCAGAGCAGCAGACAGTAGCGATGACAGATTACTGATGAGAAATTAGATAATTTATGCACTTTGCTTGCAGCGGCGATGAGAATCTTGTAGCGGTGGGCCGCCGTTGCCATGCGTATGTCGCAGAACCAATGCAACAGATTTTAAAAATATAGATTTATTAAATAGTTACAGACTCAAGCACCAGGCAGGACATAGAGTTCTTTATGTGTATTTTCATTGTACGTTCCTGTATCCTACTTGTAAATCTGTACTTTCTCCAACTGATTCAACTGAAACTCTTGATCATTTCATTATTGGTTTTCAGAAAATCCGTCAAAAATGCTAAAGGTCATACGATGTCAATTTTCTAGCACACAAAAAATGTGCGCACGCAATCTCAGGAGCAGTCATAAATATTGTACCTTCCGTGCAATCAAATTGATAGCATAATCATTTGATGCACTAGCAACAAGGTTAAGCATGTTCAAATGACGGTTTTCAACAGGGTTGAAAGTTTTGGTCGTCTTGGCACCTTTGTGCTGAAATAAGTTTCAGAAGTCTCGATGCAGATTTGAAAGACTTCAAATTTAGATTCCAGATAGTACTGGAGGGAATGTAACCGATTTCAAAGTACTCTTTCTTTTTGTCGACTACTGCCGTTAGACATTGAATATATGGTCCGTCTATAATGACCTACCCTCTTGGCCAGCTCTCACTTTTAAAAGAAACTTGAATGGAACTGCATGATTAAATACAAGTCATTCAAAATAAATGCTCAACTTCAGTGTTTGTAGTTTTGTACTATTGATAAATTAAATAGCTGGTGCATTTTTACCAATTACACTACTACAGCACCATTGCCAGTCTCAGGAAAGCCACTTACTGTAGTTGTTAGAGCTGGTTTTGTAAGTTTGAATAATAATAATAATAATAACAACAATTATACTTTGTATTTATATAGCCCTTTTCTCACACTCAAAGCGCTTCACAGTGACCTCAACCCCCACCAATGTGTAGCACCCACCTGGGTGATGCACGGCAGCCATTTTGCGATCGAACGCTCACCACACATCATCAGCTGATGTGAAGAGGAGAGAACTACCTTCAGCCACTTAAATCAGGGGATGATTAGGTGGCAGGTCGAGAGAGCCAGGACAGGAATTTAGCCAAGACTCCGGGAAGCCCTTAAGCTTCGCGATGAGTGTCATGGGATCTTTAATGACCACGGTGAATCAGGACCTCGGTTTAACGTCTCATCCGAAAGACAGAAAGATGGATGAAGGCATTCGTATGGATTTACACAGGCGGACATTCACAGCAGTAAATCAGGATAAGCACATAACTCAAGGTCTGCAGCAGCCTGCTGAGGTGGTGAACCTGCCTTGCTTCTCACCCAACAAAACGCTTGGCCGTAATGCAACTCCTTGTCCCCCCCCCCCCCCCTTTCGCTTGCCCCTCAAAACCGCTCGCGTACAACCGGCTCACACACAAGGCCACAAACTGTGCGAGAGTTAGAGGACTTTGGGCCATTCAGAACACTTGTCATTTGGCTTTGCCGACATAAGGCTTCTCAAAGGACTTGCAATTTAATACGTCAGTACACATTCCAGTTGTTTTTTTATGAAAACAGAAAACTATTCCATAGAAACTGCAGGTCTGACAGCTGCCGACGCGCGTACACAGAAATTGTGCAGTCTACGGAGTTAGTGTAGAGTTAGTGTACAACAAGCCTACAGCACCCCCTGCTGACTGCAGACAATAAAATCAAGTGGGTTGTCCATGGAATAGATCACTGTTTAATGTTCAGTTAATTCCCCACATCCACTAATGTGGAGTTTTTTTTCTTCTCTTAATTTCCTCTGTAAAATGTCTGTAAAGTGTTGTGTGGTAAATGTAAATGGTGTTAACACAAAATAAAGACTGACTGATTGCAAACTAAATGAAGTGTGAAGGCTAAATGTTAAAGTCAATTGAGAACTACAGGACACTGAACTATCAATTTGTTTAGGTAGGTTTTCAACAGTCAAACTATGCCCTTTCAGATAGCAATCCTGTTCGACTGCATGTTCCGTGATAAACATTAAATTATGTCTGATTCCAATCTGATTTTTTTTTTGGTGTATGATTCCACCACGTTAAAAGAAACACAGTCTAAAGCTGTCCACTACACAAGCCCGGCTCCACAAATATACTGTAATTACCCTCTAGAACTCATCAGCCTTCACAGTTTGTTTTGACATGAATGATGGCAGCAGCAGAACTCTGTTAAAATGGCTCACTGTGTCATAGTACAGGTCATTTTAATACAGAACTGACACTGTTAAAATGGCTCACTGTGTCATAGTGCAGGTCATTCCAATACAGAACTGACACTGTTACAATGGCTCACTGTGTCACAGTGCAGGTCATTCCAATACAAAACTGACACTGTTAAAATGGCTCACGTGTCATAGTGCAGGTCATTCCAATACAGAACTGACACTGTTAAAATGGCTCACAGTGTCATAGTGCAGGTCATTTTAATACAGAACTGACACTGTTAAAATGGCTCACCGTGTCATAGTGCAGGTCATTCCAATACAAAACTGACACTGTTAAAATGGCTCACCGTGTCATAGTGCAGGTCATTTTAATACAGAACTGACACTGTTAAAATGGCTCACCGTGTCATAGTGCAGGTCATTCCAATACAAAACTGTCACTGTTAAAATGGCTCACTGTGTCATAGTACAGGTCATTTTAATACAGAACTGACACTGTTAAAATGGCTCACTGTGTCACAGTGCAGGTCATTCCAATACAAAACTGACACTGTTAAAATGGCTCACTGTGTCATAGTACAGGTCATTTTAATACAGAACTGACACTGTTAAAATGGCTCACTGTGTCACAGTGCAGGTCATTCCAATACAAAACTGTCACTGTTAAAATGGCTCACTGTGTCATAGTGCAGGTCATTCCAATACAGAACTGACACTGTTAAAATGGCTCACCGTGTCATAGTGCAGGTCATTCCAATACAAAACTGACACTGTTAAAATGGCTCACCGTGTCATAGTGCAGGTCATTCCAATACAAAACTGACACTGTTAAAATGGCTCACCGTGTCATAGTACAGGTCATTCCAATACAAAACTGACACTGTTAAAATGGCTCACCGTGTCATAGTGCAGGTCATTCCAATACAAAACTGACACTGTTAAAATGGCTCACCGTGTCATAGTGCAGGTCATTCCAATACAAAACTGACACTGTTAAAATGGCTCACTGTGTCACAGTGCAGGTCATTCCAATACAGAACTGACACTGTTAAAATGGCTCACCATGTCATAGTACAGGTCATTCCAATACAGAACTGACAGTTAAAATGGCTCACCGTGTCATAGTGCAGGTCATTCCAATACAAAACTGTCACTGTGTCATAGTACAGGTCATTTTAATACAGAACTGACACTGTTAAAATGGCTCACTGTGTCATAGTACAGGTCATTTTAATACAGAACTGACACTGTTAAAATGGCTCACCGTGTCATAGCGCAGGTCATTCTGATGCAGAAACTCGGTCTTGTATTTTGAAGACAGATCGGTGAAACGGTGGCGGAAAAGGTCCATTTCCTGCTGTATAAACCAGCGCCTCAGGTCCTCCCTGGAATAACCAGCAGAGCCATGTGTTCATTACATTTCTAGCACTTTGGGGCAAGCCATGTGGGGTCTGTTTGGTGAAAAAGTACATGCCAAAGTCACTGTGGGATTAAAACAACTATTGTCAGGATAATCCCAATGTCAGAAGCTGTCATCTTGCTGTTCTTGAGCTATACAACATGACTACCTACCATGATAGAGAAACTCAAGAGAAACTAGCAATCCAAGTACATGTCTGCCAAAGAGAATGGCCACAGTACAGAGGTGTTCAGCTCCATTCCTGAAAGGCTAGATCTTTCTCAATTTAAATCCTTTTTTCCCCTTGCTCAGAAGCTGAAGCTTGCTTCCATTCTAGCAGATTCTCTCTCTCTCTGGAGGCTCCAGGCAGCTGTACAACACTGGGTCAGTGCTCCCACAGGCCCCAGCCAGGCCGAGGGGTCCCCGCTCACAAAGGAAGCCAGTAGGCTGAGCGCAGGAAGAGCCTTACGTTTGGCAGTAAGCCAGGCGGAGGATGAAGTGGGAGACGTGGTCCTTCCTCCTCTTCTCGTACTCTGCGGGCTTCTGGTCATCCTGAGCCAATCGGACAGAGATGAAAAGGTGACCACCTCAGCACAAGCGCTATAGCATCCCAGAAAAGTTAATTTTACCAACACAACTCCACAAAATACATGAATACTGCATCATTCACACAGGAGTCCGATGCAGGTATGTTGCGGCTAAGTAAGTCTAGGGCAATAGGTTTCCACTGTTTAGCCTCATGCCCACTTACTGTAATTATAGCAGCTCTGTACCCATGCTGCTGTGATATAAACACTGAATTGAAATGGGTTTTACAGATCACGTTGGATGGCTATGCCTGCCAAAGACAATAATAATAATAATAAATTGACTGAAAGAAACTTCAAAAGAACATCCCGAGGGTAGAAGAAAAAGCATCAATGCAGGCAACATAACAGGCTCAAGTGGACAGGTTTATCGTGTTTTTAATCATATTCCATGACTCCAAAAATGAAGCAATTGCATTAACACACAGTTTGAACTTCACTGGACCATCAAATCATAAATTTGCATTTAGCCTTGGCATCCCAGTCATAGCAGTCAGACTGAATGCTCCCTGCCCTCCCTGCCCTCCCTCCCACACTGAGCAACCCTGCATCAGCAACAGTGCATACGCTGCACACAGCTGTTTAAGGAGACCGGTCGCTGGAGAGAGCAAGACTGCAGGAACTTACAGCAGCCTCAGTCCTGTACGGGAAGCTCAGGCTGGAGATCTCAGCGCTCAGCTTCCTGTTGTAGTCCTCTGAGCCCTTCACGTAGCTCACCCCCAGGTTCTCCACCGTCTTCAATACTAGAAAACCAGACAGCCTCTCACTCATCTTTTCCTTACGACAAATACATTTCAAAGGGAGTGAAACAAATGAACTAACACTGTCACTTAAATCAGCTATCCTGACGGACATGTTCAATTACACTCTCAAAATATCAAGCAACGGGTGACATTTTGGAGAGGAGGACCGTGGAACGGGGAGTCTGGAAGGAAGAAAGAAAGGCGCCCTTACATTTGAGCCTTTCCACTGCGAAGGTTTCAAACTCGGAGAGTGGGATATTTTCAGTGGGGGGCACTACATACAGCTGAAGAGGGTGCCCATACTCGGACTTAGAATGACCAATCACTTTCCTTCTTCTGCTGAACTCCATGGTGGCCTCTACAACTGATAGAGAGGGAGGGGAATATTAATACAACAACATATTTCAGCCCCAACACAGCCTGACAGTGACATCACAACAATGCATTGCTATCGTGCTCATTTTATCTACATTATAGGCATGAGAACAGTTATTAGCATTATTGCATTTTCTAATTCGTTAATCCGTGAAAAAAGTGGTCTTTTATTTACTGTACCATACTGACACTATCTCTATAATTATTGTATTCAATATGTAAAATGACTCATTTTGTATTTTATCATCACTGATTGTTGTTTCTGCTTTAGCAGTATGTACCCATGCCAATAAAGCAGTCACGGTTCAGCTGAACAGAAATTTGCAAACTAACCAACCTACCAACTAACAAAGAAAAAGGCAACCACTTACGTTAGCTGGCAACACATCTAGGGCAACGACTACAAGTTAAGGTAAACTAGGAAGCCATCTAACGTTATCCTGCCAATCTGAAAGTGTTCAAGTCACTGGATTTCACAAATTAAGCAAGCTAATTTATACACACCGACATTTGTTAAGTACTTGCACGGATAAAGCTAGTCAGTTTGCAAGGAAGCCGGACATTGTTATGAAAGCTTTCTAGTTAATGTAGCTAGCCGTTATTAGCCAACAGTTAGCTAATGTTATGTTTGTTTGCAAGGAACATATCTGGCTACTCAAGGTCCTAACGTTGAAGTTTGCCACGACCGCTAATCTATGCTGTCTATTTTTGTTGTTGTTGTTGTTGTTGTTTTGTGATCTTGTGGAGCCGAAAACACGTGCAGTAAGTTAACCTACGCAGATGGCTAGTGATAGCAAGTTACGTAGAACGTTCAAATATATTAACCTTTCTTTGATTTGCATTTGAGTCAACTTAAAACGGTTAAACATAGCGTTACTTACGATCAATCTTATGATAACGTATGAAACATAATGAGTAAAGCCACTGTACTTACATTCTTAAAGCTGTCTGAAAAAACTCCTTTCTTTTCCTTGACAGTCCCGCCAACAAATTTCCGACAAAAACGCGGGTAAATGACGTCAGGCAGAATAAGCGAATCAGTTCCTACCTTCTTTCTTCTTCTTCTTCTTTGTGTTTTTTGGCGGATTGCAATACCAACTTTAGGTGCATACCGCCACCTACCGTACCGGAGTATGTAGAACAGGATTCCAGGAAAAAATAAATAAATGAATATAATTATTTCTTTATTCTATGATATTAAATTAAGTTAATAAATAAAATTATAAGTATAAAGTAAAATTCTATATTCTATTAAACAATCCTGAACCTATTATGAACTCTATTAACCCTCTCTGTACTTCCCACACCTTATCTCCATTTGTTCCTAATATCCCTTCCAAATCCCAACCTCGTCCATCCTACCTTCTTTTTCTTCAGTGGATTTACTTAAAGGTACATACTGCCACCTACTGTGCTGGATTGGAGGGGTTGATGGACAAGGAGATGACGACGACAGTGTGAACCTAAATGTCGAAAGCCAAATGACTAATAATAAATATAAAAATACGAAGAGGAAGAAGAAGAACAATAACAACAACATCATCAAGAATAATAACCCAATGCAGTTATTCAGCTAACTATTCAGTAATCCTGCTTACTAGTATACCCCCATTGTATACTGAGGTAGCTGGATAACTGCGCTGAGTAGCCTGCACTGCGCTCCCATTCTGTACTATAATTAGAACAATCGTACAATGGTTCTTCTATCTTCTTAATTTTTTACACTCAGAACACATCCCAGTGGCATGTTTGCAGCCCAGGCTTGTTTTTCAGTTATACTTTCCTTTGCTCTTATCATTCATGATAGCCTGACACTACAACTTACTACCGACCACAGTATGTTTGATTTTCCTCCAACCACCGTAATACAGTGTTGTTTCTGAACTCTCCTGACCACAGTGCCCTCTTCCACCACTTAATTCCCATCACTCCTAAAATTATAACTTCCTACTTTCAACTTGTACTCCTTTTCGTCAATCCAGAATGGTTGGTGACACATCAGTCGAGCACAGTGTTGCCAGAACTTGCTACCCAATATGCCAGGGGTGATCAGGGCCATGCAAGGCGAATACATGCAATGTCCTGTCATGTGAAAGGGCAAAACTGGCTAAGGTTAGTTCAAATAGCACATCATATTGTTGCAGCTGAAATATTCAATTAATTTAATGAAATTGATGTTTGTATTTTCAAAGCATTTCTCATACATATGTCATGGTTTTTGATGATTTCTTCTCTTGCGGTCGTTTCCCTCGGTAGCCATGTGAGGGCGCTGCCCTTTTAGTGGATTTTTGCTCCGCCCCGTCTTTGTCGCGCAGCTCCCCTCAGCGTCCACACCTGTGCGTGGTTACCTCAGAGCTATTTAAGCCACCTTTTCCTTCTTCCGGGGCTTCTGTATTGTTTGGGTACTATTCATTGTTTGTTGGGTGTGTGTTTTTGGTTCCGTTGTGCTACTCGCCTTCGCTTACGCTTCTCCTTACTGAGGCAGGGCGTTTATTTTTTCTGGTTCTGCTTTTGTCACTTAGCTCGTAGAAGTATAGGACAGCAGTTCTCTGCTCTATTCGCCTTTTGTTGGTTTCTATTTATTGAGAGACCTGGCGTTCATGCTTCTACTTATTTGCATCTGACAGCGAGCCAGTAATAGTAGCTTTTGGGACTTTAGTTCTCTGTTCTTCTCGCCTTCTCGTGGGCTACGTTCCCCCCAGGGCGTTTATTCCGTTTTCATGTGTTGCGTGTTGCACTGGTGCCGGTAGATGTTAGGACTCGGAGACTGATTTATTTCCACCCTGTAGCCAGCAGCCCTCTCTGTTTAGAGCAAGGGAGTTATTTTAGTTTATTGTTTCCTCCCTTTTATCCGCTCTAATTTCAGTGCCTTTGTTATTTTACCGCCTAGGCATTCTTTCTCTCACGCTCCGTTTTCATCCCGGTTGTAGCTCGTGGTGGTTACCAAGCTTTCTTGTTCTCGTGCCTATGTGCCGTTCGCCCGATTATCTAGGTTCTTTATGTTCACCCCTTTTTTCCAGTTCCCAGTTTATTTTCCTCCAGTCGAGAGTGGGATCTTGGTTAATTGTGTTATTAGTTTATTTCCCTTAATTACGGGGTCTCTCCGTCTCAGTGGCTCTTGAGCTTAAAGAATCCCTTCACTGTGTGTGGCCCCTCGAACCTCTCACATCACACCCCCATTACAACATATGCATGTTATTCTAAGCATAGCTAATCATACTCAAGCTCACTTATTGTCCATGCCTTTGGATGTCACAATGTATATATGCCATTATGATTTACTAAGTTGTAAACTTTTCTATGTATGTGAAATTTCTGCCAGGTCTCTCGGCAAGATCGAGTGCCACCCTCGCGGAAGAACAGGCAGTACACAAGAGGTTTGGTTTTTAACCGACACTTTATTGGTGTTTTGGTTTTCGCTGGCTACGGTATTCGCTGACCCTTCTCTCCCGGTCCTCTTCCGTCATCGGCCAGCCCCCCTTTGATCTCCCGCTTCCCTCCTTTAAAGCCCAGGCTCACTGTCAAAGCAATCAGGCAACAATCAAACAATCATTCCATTGTTAATTATCGTGTTGTCCTGACTAACTCATGACAGCTGTGGCTCAGGGTCCGAGAGCCGCTCCGCTCACTCTCTCTCTGCAAGCAGAGGCTAACCACGCCCACCCTGCCACACCGACACATAAATATTTTAAATAAAAATGTAACTAAATATCTGTTTTTTTTGTTTTTTTTGTGAACAATGTTATATT
The DNA here is from genome assembly GCA_029718625.1 of Synaphobranchus kaupii. Taxonomy (NCBI): domain Eukaryota; kingdom Metazoa; phylum Chordata; class Actinopteri; order Anguilliformes; family Synaphobranchidae; genus Synaphobranchus; species Synaphobranchus kaupii. The sequence continues at coordinate 57,954,581 of CM056380.1, read as the reverse complement.
GTCATAAAACAGAAACAAAACAAAAAAAAACAAAAAGAACAAGAATGGAAATATACTACTACAGTACGCGTACATATACACACGTAAACATAACCCACATGCATACAAAACCTTACATAATTTGTAATAACAAACCTCTGACACTTACAATAATTCTAGTCCAAGACTTCATTGTGTTCAAGTAGCTCCATGCAACTTTGCAGAGGATCTTGCAAAGGCCACTATGGTTTCAAGATATGTCAACTGGATGAACTACAAAGCAGGATTACTGAGTTAGCTGGATAACTGCACTGAGTAAAACCCAGAACCCTCCCAAATTTGGAACATGAAATGAAGTAAAAAGAGCTGTTCTGGTTTTACTTCATAGTGTACACCTCGTAGGTGTGTACAAAATAAATATCTGGGAAAACCCATGCTTGAAGAATGGTCTTCTTAGCTGCAGTAAGAGCTGTTAGTATACAGTAAGTATGTGGCCACGGACAGGTAGGCACAAGCTTCTGTCATCGTGTAAAGGACAGAGTGAGGGCAAAAGGGAAATTAATTCTCAATTATCCCAGACATCCTCTCTACAACTTCTGTCCAGAAATGAGAAATTACCAGGCATTCCCAAAACGTATGTAAATATGACTGACGGGGGAGAGAAAAGGTTTCCTCTGAGTCCTGGAAAGTGTGCAAGCCTTGCTCATTAAAAATATTACCCAAATATCCCTTTTGTGCTCCATGCAGGGTATTTCAATGGTTGGCCTCCAGAGATTAAAGAAAGATCATCCTAAATTAGTGAACTAGGCTAACTGCAACAAGGACATGTCTAAAAAGTTTTTCTTTATGGCATTCCAAACCTTTAACGTGTGAGTCATAATGGGACCAAATCTTAAGACACAGGATTTAAGTTTCCGTGGCAAAGATAGTATATCCTGCAATTGAGAATGAGGTCTCTACCTCTCTCCAAGGGACTAAAGAATTTGAATCAAGACAAACCTGCATAATAAATAGTAATAAAGCATAAAATTGGGCAAGGCCTGTCCCCTACGATCTTTAGGATGCTGTAAGGTGGCCATAAGGATACGTGACCATAGATCTATTTCAAAGCACTTATTTTCATAAATATGTGGGCATTATTAAGTAGATAATACATCTCTATTTATCATTAAGAGCATAATCCTGATTTCCACCCACAACAACTTGCCTCAGTAATAATTATGGCTGAAAAACATCATCTACTCATTGTAATTTTTTTTTAAATCTGGTGTACAGACATCTTTACCAGAGTGACTTGCTTTCATTTTTGTGCAGCTAGCTGGTCACTGGCTAATGCCTGGGCAGGAAGTGTATTTTTATTAATTCATGGTTTCCATGAAATAGTACTCTGTGGGATAATTATTAGACAATTAGATAACAAACTTACATGGGTGGGAATTTAAAATAAATGTGGCAGTCACTCAATCCATCCTCTTCACTGTTTGTGGGGCAAAATACACTTGTGTCCATCCGATCAATCAGTGGGGCTGCTTCTTCCCCTCCTTTTTTTTTTTTGAATAAGTAAAGCAGTGTTCCCCAACCCGGGTCCTGGTGGCACACTGAGCAGTATTGCCTTATGTCACCTGTCACCTTATGCCTGATGTGTATTTCATTACAGGAAGCTTCCTGTTGTGCTGGCTGCAAAAAAATGGACCCTTGTACCATGTTTATATTTTTATTTTTCTTCTTGACTATAGTGGCACCAGATCAAGGCCATTATTGCCACATACCAGATTTGGAATGACTGAGAGTTTTTTGTTTATTATGTAATACACCGCAGTAAGACCTGACAAGAAGCAATACATTTAGGTTAAACACTAATGGTCATAGTTGACATCCTTTTTCCCAGACTTTTGTATTTGACAGTTCCCTCATGTCTCAATGAATACTCAAACTCCAACACAGGTAATTAACAATAAATGGAAATACCCTAGTATAGACGTTTAGGGTGTTCGGCCACCACCCGCCACCTGTATATGTGTCACGTCCGTGCCTCCACGTCTGTTCCTGGTTTTTCCGTTTATATGTATTTTCAATATTTGTAGTCCTCATTATGTTTTGTCTCACCTGTTCCTCATTGTTTCTTCGTTAGTCTGGCATATAAGCTGCCCTGTTTCTTTGTTCTGTGCCAGATCGTCTTGTGCCCTGCATTCATGCTTGTCTCAGTCTTTCCAGCAGTTGCTCCCTGCCTGTCCTGCCTCTTCCTGTCTAGCCCTGTTCCAGTCCTCCTGCCCTTCGCCCTCCTGTTCCCCTGCTCTGACGGATTTCCCGGTTCTGACCCCTGCCTGTTCCTGGACTTTGCTTTTGCTTATCCTGCATTGCCCTGTTCACTGGACACTGACCCCTGCCTGGAATTGACTATGAATCTGCCTTGCCTGTATTGCACTGATTGCTGGACTTTAACCTGTTTTGACTACCTCGAATAAAGCCTGTTCCTATTACTTTTGGTGTCTCCGAGTGGTTCCAATCAGTTCTCATAACAATATGTGCAACAATATGTGCATAGGCTTTACCAGCATCTGGAATTCTGAAGGAGGAATACCACCCCAGTCTCATGTTCTGCAGATGAGGACATTGCCAACTTGAAAGACTCCCCTCTCATCAGAAACAATATGGTGAAAATGACTCCTTCATATTAAGTATGGTTTGACATTGAACTTGCTTCCTAAAAAAAAATTGTGCACCAGGATAATGCATACAATACATTATGGGACCACAATAACCCTCCATTGTTGTATTTACATTTTCTCTTTCACTATCTTGTGCATGTATAGTATAAATACATTTTCACAATATCAAGTAAGAACCTGTGTTTATTTTGTAAGAACCTGCACCTATTAAGAATGAATAGTCTGGCTTTTAATCCTGACTGTACCAGTAGCAACTGTGGCTAATAGCCCTGTAGGGCAACACACAGTTTTTTAAGCCATTGCCCAGATTGGGGAGGATTTAATGGGTCGGGTTTCTGCCACCGTATAATACACTAGACTGACTTTAGTCTATAGGGTGTCTGCCTGCACCAGCCACGCAAGAAGCACAGTTCTTCCCTGCAATGGCTATTCAGCTTTTGGACAGTACACAGCAAAAATGGTGGCGTACATTTAACACCCTGGGGACTCATATAAACACCCTGGGGTGTTAAATGTACAACAGCAGTATTAGCACCAACGTTTTGCTGTGTAGAGTGGAAAGAGGCTGCTGAGAACTTACTGCAATGGGACATTCTAAACTGGAAGAAAAAGAAAGAAAAGTGTAATATAGAGATGTTATGAAAGTAAAAAAATAAGTCAAAGCTTAATAATCAAATTGTATATTCAGTTCTAATGTTCACCCAACACTGTTGCATTACTGGAGGAACTAATTTGTTAAACATAAATAATGTAGACAATTAGCTATCAGAAGCCATTAGTAAATGCTGTGCACACTATAATATTGTCTATGCCTAGCCTACCAGACAAAACATTGTACTTATCCCATTAAGAGAACATTACTTTATTACTTGTTAACAAGCATAAACAGAAAGACATGGAATCAGGGTGCAGTCCTATCTCCTTGTAACAATATCCGTCCTCTGTCTGATGCCGAGAGCCTGCGTTCATCTGTAATTCTACCAGTTTTCCAAAAAAAGTACAAGAGATATGTAACATTTCTCGCACTGTTGTACACCGTACATAAACATCATATCCAACAGCTTCAGAGGAACTACGTATGTGGATCTTAGACATTTCTGAAAAGAGCAAAAGATCAATCACTGATGGATTAATTGCATATCATTGATGTCTCTTATTGTATACTTTTTATATTTATGTATCCTACTGCCTTCATGGCTAGGTCTTCCTTATATAAATAATAAAGTCTATTGCATAACTATATTTAACTGAAATTGAAAGAAAACTAAAATAAATCTTACATATTAAAATATTAAATATTAAATATTAATACTTCAACATTACATGTTGGCTATTTCTGGTAGTTAGCTTCTGTTCAATACCAGTTATGGATGTGAAATTCAGAACAACTGAAAACAATGAAGTCATCAGAAGTTTGGAATGCATGACTTCTTGCTTTTGGATACAAAACCCTGATTGGTCATGCTCTAGGCCCTTCCTCTGTTGCTCCAAGGCCCATCCTCCCTCAACGACATCATCATCTAGAAACGTCTGCAGTTTGAGTGGTTTGGTATCACAGAAGCCAAAGCCACACCCCGCGCTCTCACCAGACAGTGAGATCTTTGAGATTGCATCTGTTCTCCATTTTGAACCACAATGCAGCAGCTTGAGGAGAATGTCAGCTCCGAGATTCCATCTGTAAAGACAAATTCATAGTAGTTCATATAAATACCACAAGAGTTAGCAACCAGTCCCACACAGATTATTTCAAATAATCTTTCAAACGAAGACATGAAAGAGCTCGGCACATCCTTCACATTGTCACAATTTATCAACCTCTGAAGCGATTATGACAAAGACACTAACGTGAAAGGTGCAGACATAAATCACATCACAAAAGTTTGGTTTTTCATTTTTATAATTTTCATTTTTTTTTGCATACTGATTTGCAGTCTCCTGAGGACCCTCAAATGTTCTGAAAAGAATTGGTCTAAAAAACAAACAGCATAGCCTGAAATAGTCAGTTATGAGAGCGGATCACTGGAGAGTTCACTTCACTAGTTATCTCCACCCTACACACACGCCCCCACACTCAGAAATCATTGTGGCTTCAAGCAAAACCAACCCATGCCCCTTCCCTGGAAACAACCAAGCTGTTCACTGACAATCTCCCCCTCTCTCAAGCATTCTGTAAGGTTATGAATTGGGGACACTGGGATTTATAAACCCTTTACAACACTCAAATAATTTTTTTTCACTTCTCCCATGTAGACAGCTGCTGCAGGTCCAGCATGAGCTATCAAATCAAGTTATCTGCTCATGAAAGGGAAATGCATTGTGGGGGATAATAATTCCACTCTTTGTCGATTGTATTATATTAGTTGTGTTTTCCACCTCTTTGAAGTGAAAACCCTTGAATGCAATTTAAATATAAAAAGAACCAGATTCACCGACATTGTGACATTGTTGAAGCAACTGAAAGTCCATGGTCTCCACATGGCCTTATGCTTTGGATCAGATCTAGAGTCACCAAGTCTGTATGCAAGGCTGAAGTGAAGTGCATCATTAGATTTCTGTTATGATATAGTCAAATAATAGAGGCTTTTAAACTTTTTTCACTGGAGATTGAGTGCCTTGGAGTTTTGTAGAGCTATCGGCCTACTCATTTAGATTTTCTTCTATATGGATACGAACACCACCTCTCATTGAGCACCTCTCCTTTTTGACACTATTTGAAGCCAAGACATCATTCTCTTTTTACTACTTTTGTAAATATTATTTTACCTTGCACCTTTAACGAACAAGGAAATAACACAAGGGACCTCTCAGATTATATGCCAGAGCAGAATCTTTCATCTTATCTATTTAAATTGGCCATATGTTAATAATGACCTTTAGCCTATATGGGTTCTAATATTAGTGTTTGTTGTCTTTGCTGTGGAGATGGTTTGCGTTTTTGGCTTGCAAAGCTCACACATGATATTATTTTCTGTTGAGTTAGTTCGTATGAGGTTCCCATGGCCCAATATGAGACATGAGGCATGTATGAGCAACGCACACGGAAAGAACCACTATATAGCTCAGTGGGGAGAACCAGCAATGCGTGGCAATTGGCATTTGACCGTTGGCAAGTGCAGTGGAGTGGAGTGGTTCTCACCAATCATGATTAGAGGGAAAAGAGAGAGAGGTGGTATTTGGTCAAAGGGGTTTGGAAAAAAATATTTTGGGGGCAAAAGTTGGTAGTTCCATGTAGTTACTTACACCTCTAAAAATACAAAAAAGTAATTAACTACTATAACCACTACACAAATTTGAATGTATTTGATCAGAAAACTGCTGGAAGATGTAATTAAACTACTACCCAACACTGCTGACCAATCTGATCTTTTTCAGCCAGCCTACAATAAACCAGATTGGTCAAAATTAGTTATTGCATAACACAGAATTCTGCACTACAATAATTTATTTAAAGCGTGGAAGTCAATTAACTTTGGTTTTTATTTTTTAAAATATCTTTCACACAAATAACAATCTATGCCTACCTGTCCGACCGAACTTTCCTCCACTCCAACAGTTATTATTATATGCTTGGAAAATTTACGAAAGCTCACAGGGTTTCATAAGTTTCTCATTTGTTAAACATGAAACAATCTAATTTCTTATGTTATTTTTGTCATTGTGGCAAACAGACAATGGCAAAATAATTGAATAAATATTTTGCTTTTGATGTTTGTCTTTCTCGGTTTTTCCACATGGGCGGGCTAGAGACGGGAGTGAAGAATATTGGGACGCAACCATGGACATTTTATTCTTCATGGGATGCATAACTATTTGTGACTGGGGCTGCGTCCCAATATTCTTCACTCCCCACCTCCTTTCATCCACTGACCCCACTACCACTCCTCTCCTACCCGGAAGTATGCAAAACTGCCTGAACGTTTTGAGTACAAGTATTTTCATGTACAGTATACAATGTACCGGACATTGCATTAATTGATATGTAACCATTAATACGTAATTAAGATGTAATCAGCAACATTAGATTACAAAGATCGGTTTCCGGGGCAAGGAGGAGAGGAGGTGGTAGTGGAGGAAAGGAGGGTGCATGTTTTGAATATTGGGACACACCCATAGTGTGGCATAAGAAGGTAAATAATCCCTCTGAACATGAAAAGCACCCAATTAAGAAAAATTAACAGCTTGTTAAAAAATTTGGGATTGCGATTATGGTTAGAATGAAAACCAGCACAGGAGACCCCAGGACTGAGGTTGAAAAGCACTGCCTTAAAATACCTGTGGAAAATTTAAAAAAACCTTTTGTTCAACTTCGTCAAGTCCATAATCATGTCACGATGTGAAGGAAGAAGCAACATTTGTAAATGCAAATAACAGGGGGAGCACCACATATCTGCAATATTAGTATTCCTTGGCAGTCGTTGCAAGCCTCCTGCTCCCACAATGAGAAAAATAACATAAGAAATTAGATTTTTTTTATGTTTATCAAATGAGAAATTTACGAAACCCTGTGAGCTAGTAAATTTTTTGCATACTTCCGGGTAGGAGAGGAGTGGTAGTGGGGTAAGTGGAGGAAAGGAGGTGGGGAGTGAAGATTATTGGGATGCAGCCCCAGTCACAAATAGCTATGCATCCCATGAAGAATAAAATGTCCATGGCTGCATCCCAATATTCTTCACTCCCCACCTCCTTTCCTCCACTCCCCCACTACCACTCCTCTCCTACCCGGAAGTATGCAAAACTGCCTGAACGTTTCGAGTACAAGTATTTGCATGCACAGTATACAATGTTCCTGACATTGCGGTTTGCGTCAAGACATTAATTAATATGTAAAGGAGGGTGATTTTTTTAAGTATTGGGACACACCCCATGTGCACATTGTGCTTATTGTGCTATATTACAAAATTAAAAGAGGTAACACATTTTTGTAACTGGAAATTAAAGACTGATGTGAATCAATAGGCTCCTAATTAGATAGTTGAACACATGTGTTTAAGTTCTTTCATCATTTTGTCCTTGAACTTATTAACACAATGCATGTTTGGCTTGCTTGTTATTTGCTTTGTCTTTCAATTTTTCATTATTTACCAAAATTGTTAGTTTTAGTGACCATGTGTCCACAATTTCAACAATTAGGAGCCCATTAATTCACCTCAGTTTTTATCTGTCTTTTTGTAATTATTTTCAATTTAGCACAATGTGAATATTGGACTATTATTCTTCATGCCATGCATAGCTATTTCTGTGACAATGTGGTTTAAGATGGTAAATAATCCCTCTAATTGTGAAAAACACCTAATTACGAAAAATTAACAGCTTGTTAAAATTCTGGGATTGCAATTGTGGTTGGAATGAAAACCAGCACAGGAGACCCCAGGATTGAGGTTGATAACCACTGTTTTAAATAGTTTTTTTGGAATTACACTATGTTCTATGTAGTGCCAGTTTCTCTTTTATACTGAGGGAAATTAAATATATACAGCCTATCAATACTATTAGACAATATAAGGCTTTGCCAACTTTATGAAATAATTAACTAATAAATACGTGAGGGTTAACCATAGACTATGGGGTTAACTCAGCAAAAGTATGAAGGGTTTAAAGGAAGGGAGGAGGGGGGGACTATGAAGTCACTTCCTTTGTGGCGCGTTTTGTGCGCCATGGTTGCAATATTGGGGTCCAGAGAACTGATCCAGAGTCAGCAAAAATAATGCTAATGTGTATCGAAAGCACTTGGTTCAAAATCATCAATCTGATTCAGGATCTGTGTTTGGTAACACTGTCTGCGTCTACAATGTTTACGACCGGAAATAAAGAGCGTTTATAGCAACCGACTGCTTAGGGAGCCAGACCAGCTGAGACGGAGCAGAGAAATCGTGTGAAGATAATAGCTGGCTAATTATATTCAGTCCATGTCTGAATACTCCAAGTCGTGAAAGGGTGCAACGCTATCTTACGCTGTGTTTTTTTTAACGTGTTTTGTTACCAGATACACAGCAAAGTTGCAATAGTTAAGTTTTAATGTTTAATGATATTCCAACCCAGTTGCCAAGGGTAAGGGATGGGTAACGTTGCTTAGCTAGGCAACCTCAGGCCGCTTTGCTAACCAGTCCTTGAGGAAGATGCGTTAATGCTCCAATGATATATTTAGTGAGTTAGCTAGTTAGCCACATTTAGATGTTGTTCTGGCCCAGTTTTTGTTAGAGCCGACCTGGAAACGGACGTGAAATCGAAGAGATCAGTTGCTCAATTTCACATTTGCAGCTGCACGAAGCCAGACATGGTAACTGGACGCAGGTAAGAGAGGTAACACATTCCATTCGCTTGTCTGCTAACACTAACTGGCGCATGCATTATACATCTTCATAACCAACAAGATAGACAAGCGTTACTTTTTTTCTGGCCTAGCTAGCAAGCTAGTTACACGTTGTAATTTGGGTCACGTTACAAGCATCGGTTGCATTTAGTAGGCTAATGTTTGCTCGCTGATGTTCTAAAACATAACCTGTGCGAATTGTATATGCTTTGGAGTTTGCCATCCTATATATTGTTAATGAGGCGCGCTGTTTGTTGTCAATAGCAAATGTTTGTTTTTATTTTTGCAGTTATTAATTGTAAAGCGAGTTATAACTGTCAACTTTATTAGCCAGCTATTTTACTGTCCATTGCATTAGTCTGCTCCGTGCGGCTAATCTAGACTAGCTAATCTAGACTAGCTATCCGTAAGAAATGATCCAGTTCACTGATTCTGAAAGAGTCCAACCTGTGAATGGTTGTAAAGGAATTTTCTGGGGTTATTGCGTCTTATTTATATTTAGCCATCAAATGAGCAATAAAGCAATCGGAAAATGTAGCTGCATGCCCCATCCCCTTCTTGACCCCCCACCCCCTTCTTGACCCCCCACCCTGACCAAATGAACAAACCACCACACACACACACACACACACACACACACACACACACACACACACACACACACACACACACACACACACACACACACAGGGGTGTAGTAGCCTACACCAAAACGCAAAAAACAAAATGTGGATAGTTTACATCCACAATACAAATCTTTTTTCTCTTCAATCATTTGTTTCCCCCATTTTATTATGGGTGAGAGTATTACACCAACAGTAAACACACTAAACCACACTAAATGGTGGTGCTATAAATCAGGACAACAATGCTAATATTTACTTCACCTTAATTGTCAAAGCCAAGGGAAGAGTAAGTGTACCTGCTATACTCTGTTTCACAGTTCCATACTTTCTTCCAAGGAGATGAAGAATATACATGGGAATATACATGCAAGTATTATGTTTATAATATACAGTGAGAGAGAGCTTGAGAGAGAGAATGAACAATCAAAATTGGCTTAAGTGTATGGCCTTAGGTGGCTACCTTAACGTATGTATCCCTCGTTCTCTCTTCTGCTTCAACTGTAATAGCCAACATATCAGGAAAAAAATAGGAAAAGCACAGCATCAGCGCCCTCAAGTTTCTCTAAAAACCCGGCTTGTAATGTTAGCTAGCTAGCTAAGCTAGCTAACATTGGCTGACTAGCTGTAATGCAAAGTTGCTAATTAGCTAGCAGAAGAAAATGTAGCTAGAAAACCTAATCATAAATTAATATTATAAATGACAAATTCAAAAGAGGCTAAAAATCTGAAGGGGCACTTGCTCTTTCTCTCGCTCCCTCTTTTTCTCTCTCTCCCTCTTTTTCTCTCTCTCTCTCTCTCTCCAATGCACACACCCCTCGATTTGAGCTGGAGCATAATTCCTTGGTTACCTGTTGCCTGTCAGTGTCAGCAGCAGTGGCCCTTACAAGGAGGAAAAGAAACACTTAGCACCTGTCCGGCCAAGGTGTTCCTTGTGCTGGGTTGTTTTTGTGCTGCCGTTTCAAATGAGGATACTTTAACTTAAACAGAGAGAGACTGTGCCAGCGAGGTGTGTTTGTCCCTAGTTTTTGTGAGGGGAGCGCTCAATAACGTGGATGCACAAGACCGCAGGCATAGTGCACTTTTGTTTTGGAAGCTGAATGTTGATTCTGGGTTGTGGTTTTTGCTACTTGCCTTTCGTGTTCAGCAGTTGACCAGGTAACATTCCGTCATGTTTCCACTAGCTATGCTTTTATTTATTTGTGCTGTAAGAATCTTTCTCAAATGAGTGTATATAAATAACTTGTGTAAGAACACTTGTGAATATAAAATGGAATTGTTGCACAATTCATATTTATTCACATCTGAGTATCAGCTTATTGAGTCATAATGTTGGCCCAGAAAATGTTAGATTTATTAGCAGTGTGCACACATTCTTTTTGTGTGACATCAAAACCTAGGGAAACTTACTTACCTTACATCTAACACTTTCCATTTGTACAGAGCTCTGTATATTTTACTGAAGCAGTTCAGGATGCATGTTTAGTCTAATGTATCGCACCCGAGGGTACCATGGAAAAGTCTGCTGTGGACTTGAACCTACCGCCATTGCTCTATTATATTCCTTCAAGTTCACAGATTGTTTCTGAGGCTTCTGAGAAAAATCAGAAGCCTCAGCTGTGAGAGAAATGACATTGCTTTTATAAATTTAGGCTACTTGTGTCTTTTCGAGATTGGTAATTTTGCCTGCAACTTAAACAGATGAATAGGTTTAAGGTCTTTCCGATTGCTGTTTAGTTAACAATGGTGGCTGTAAGCATAGATTTAGCCCTCTGTTTGGCAAACATGGCGAGTTCTGGAGATTAACGGTGCGGTGAGAGCACCAGTCTGGATGTTTGCCAGCAACGTGAATTCCTTTCAGAACTCCCTGCTGTTCGGGGAGCTAAGTCAGTAATGCTCATGATGTAATCTCTGAATGACTCTGTTGCTGCCATTTTTTTGAGAGAAATCGCCCCAGTTAAAAACGAATTCTCCCAACCTCTTAAGCATGGGCGTGTGTTAGACTTGCGGTAATGGGTGGAGCTGAGCGAGTGGATGCAGGTTGTGGCGCAGAAGCCAAACGCAAAAACTTCTCTTAATTTCCTTAAAAGAGCAGGAGTGGTTGGAATAGAGTCTTTCACAGCGGTTGTCGTGTGTCTCTCAGCTTCAGCACGAGCACATTGCAGAGGGTGCGTCGGGTACTGTATTTGGTTACTGTTCTGAAGTGCTGGGGGGATGGGGGTGTGTTGTTGCTGTAACCCAGTCCAGGCACAGTGCAGTCTCCACCTGGTTTCCCCCTCTATTCTCCTTGTAGGTGTAATGCACAAAAAGCCTTGTTCCGTCTCCCGGACGGCTGGTTTGTTTGCATTGGCTTAAGTGGGGAAACTAATGCCACTGTTGTCGAGTTGTGAACCGTAACATTTTTCAGACGGTCTCTTTAATCCCAGCAATCTCAGGCCTAGGGAGCTGGCCTATCATAGAACCGACACTTGGACAGTCATCATGGAAAACCACAGAATGAAGCCTAACCTCTGGAACCCACCAGACGCGCAAGCGCAAGCGCACGCGCACTGCTGCGCTTCACTTCCGCTCCCATGTTAACGAATTGCCGCGGTTCTCACCGGCCACGCACGCACGGCAGGCGGGCGGACGGCTCGCGGACGTGGAGCTGATTTTTCCGCACCGGGCGGAATTTTTTGGCCATCCGCATGCGCAATCTCATAGAAATACATTGAATATGTTCAATATCTGCATTATATCACCACATTTTAATGTTTTTCAACCTACTAATAGTTTTACAATTGTTATAAATTATTTTAATACATATTATATTTTAATATAGGCCCTAATACATTTTGCATATAACCAGTTATTCTCGTTTTATAATGCTTTTTCTTTATTATAGTATACACATATATATATATATATATATATATATCAGTGGCGGCTCCTGAGCTGAAAATTGGGGAGGCAGAAAACTTCCCTTTAAACTGATTATTGGTCTTAATCATTTTTCAATCAGTTTCCTTGATTAACAATAGGCTACATCAGCGTTTAATTCACCAATTACTCAATGCCATCAAATGTAGCCAGTTCTCCTCAATTAGGCTATTAGGCAAGTAATAAAATTATTTTAACTTGCATCGCAAAATTGTGCACATTTTAATCAACATTATAATTGTGGATACATGTGCTCTTCGTTCTCCGCACTCTTAATTCCGAAAATATCCATGGAAATTAAACGATCTTAAAGCTCAGCTTTTGTTAGATAATTTTTTAAATTATTTTTTAAAAATAATCTAACAAAAGATGAGGTTGTGCTAAACCTGCAATAAAAAAGAATCTAACAAAAGCTGAGCTTTCAGATCGTTTAATTTCCATGAATATTTTCGTAATTAAGAGTGCGGAGAACGAAGAGCACATGTATCCACAATTATAATGTTGATTAAAATGTGCACAATTATGCGATGCAAGTGAAAATAATTTTATTACTTGCCTAATAGCCTCATTGAGAAGAACTGGCTACATTTGATGGCATTGAGTAATTGGTGAATTAAACGCTGATGTAGCCTATTGTTAATCAAGGAAACTGATTGAAAAATGATTAAGACCAATAATCAGTTTAAAGGGAAGTTTTCTGCCTCCCCAATTTTCAGCTCAGGAGCCGCCACTGATATATATATATATGTTCAATGAATTAACCCTATGCTTACTTCTGTTTTTATTATACTGATATCACTGTATCGATTTAAGGTACTACATAATCAAAATAGCTGCTAATTCTGCTAAAATTAAATGTTTAGAACATGTTGATTACTGTCTTAAATAAATAAATAATATTAAACGGACTTTATAAAGGAGGCATTGTCTCGTTTGCTACATTTAGCTTTAAAAAACAACATTCTATATAGTTTAGATATTTGTTTTAATATAATCAAAAGTGTGATCAAAGTAAAGTGTGATCAAAGCAGTTCATGGGGTGTAGCTACCCACATTCTTCTCCTCAGGAGCATTTGGAGCAAGTGGTAAACCGTAATTGCCTTCCTCATGTTTACAACTCGTATTGAAACAAACAAAAAAACTACTATATTAATATTGCGAGATAAGGTAATCACTCAACTGATTTTGTTATCATTACATAATTACATTAGCTATAGGCTACGAAGTAAAAATCAAAAGTAGGCCATTTGCTGCCAGCCAGTGAAGACTTGTTTGTTGGTCTGATTCATGTGTAGCTATTTTCCTATGTACTATATATTGACAGTATGCAAGTTTTCATTTTTAATTAACCTGTCAAGCAGTAAGACATATGTAATAGCAATATTTACTTATCCATTATTAAGCGAAGCTCAAAATCCGGAATGTGTTTCTATAGCGCGTCTCTGTCGTTCACGAAAAAGCAAAGCGTCCGTGTGCTCTTGCGCGTCTGGTAGGTTCAGTTCCGCGCAAATCTGCGCGCGGAATAAGCGTCTGTGCGCTTGCGCGTCTGGTGGGTTCCAGGGGTAACTGTGGCCTACCATTCCATGGGGATATGTGTAGCTTGTTGGAGTATTGCCGTTGGTGGGAACTTTTTAATCGTCTGGATATTACCTCTCTCATTGTACATGAGCAACTCCTAGTTAATCGGATGCCTGCAGTTTGCCGGCACTGGCTGTAGTAAAGTGCTTTTATGCTTTTTTCAATCCAGGGTGAGTCGTTGGATACCAGAGTGGAAATTGGTGGCTGGATGTGCTCCAGAGGAAATGGGTGCTGGGAAATGTGTGCCAAATTGATAACAAAATATTGGCCTAACGCTTCCTCCCACGGTTTAGTTTCAGTACATCCTTGTATATCCGCTTGGGCTGTCGAATTTACATTAGAAGGGCCATATTTTATTGTCAAAGAAAAAAAAATTTAAAAGAGGTGGAGAAAAAATAGCGCTCGGGAAGGTGACGTCATGTGCAATGCGTTCTGAGTGAGTCGCCATTATTGGAGGATAAGTATCAATCTAGACCACGTGTAAATTTGTTTCCCAATGAAAACTGATCTAACTCCTACTATCCGTTATCTACATTGCAGATGTGTACTAATTACCAGCTGATAATTTACCTAAACTTATTAGCCAGCTAGTAACACAGATCACTAGTCTTATCATGAAACAATATCAACTAACAGCCGAGAGAGTCAAAGGAGTCTGGGTTTCAGAAGAACCAGTGGCAACATCCTTGCCTGGATCATCCAGACCCCGAATAGCTGTGTCTGCATTATTGTTTGCCAGAAAAAGAAAAGGAAAACACAGAAATGGCCATTCGGGGTCGGGGTCGGGATCCAGGCGAACAACATCCAGTGCTGTCGCCAATATTATTTAGTCAACCCTAACACAACGTCCTATCATTCACAGTGTCTCAGTTTCAGTAATTTTACATTGCTGCTCGTTTCTTGGCTGAAGAGAGAGGAGCTCTTCCGTGCCACGCACAGATGTTTTAAATGACACACATCATCCCACTTCTGCTATATAATCTCACTGTGGCGGGCCGCCACAGTAAAATGCATACTGTAGCTAGCCTATTGGATACACTAACACTTGCAACTAACTAAAATCAAAAGAAATCCTTGCGAGCAATTTCCAAACGCCTGAAGGTACCACGTTTGTCTGTACAAACAGTAGTACGCATGTATAAACACCATGGGACCATGCAGCCGTCATGCCGCTCAGGAAGGAGACGAGCTCTGTCTCCTAGAGATGAATGTGCTTTAGTGCGAAAAGTGCAAATCAATCCCAGAAGAACAGTAAAGGACCTTGTGAAGATGCTGGAGGGAACAGGTACAAAAGTATCTATATCCACAGTAAAACGAGTCCTATATCGACATAACCTGAAAGGCTGCTCAGCAAGGAAGAAGCCACTACTCCAAAACCGCCACAAAAAAGCCAGACTACAGTTTGCAACTGCACATGGGGACAAAGATCTTACTTTTTGGAGAAATGTCCTCTGGTCTGATGAAACAAAAATTGAACTGTTTGGCCATAATGACCATCGTTATGTTTGGAGGAAAAAGGGTGAGTCTTGCAAGCCGCAGAAGACCATCCCAACCATGAAGCACGGGGGTGGCAGCATCATGTTGTGGGGGTGCTTTGCTGCAGGAGGGACTGGTGCACTTCATAAAATAGATGGCATCATGAGGAAGGAAAATTGTGTGGATATATTGAAGCAAAATCTCAAGACATCAGCCAGAAAGTTGAAGCTTGGTCGCAAATGGCTCTGCCAAATGCACAAAAGCATACTTCCAAAGTTGTGGCAAAATGGCTTAAGGACAACAAAGTCAAGGTATTGGAGTGGCCATTACAAAGTCCGGACCTCAATCCAATCGAAAATTTGTGGGCAGAACTTAAAAAGCATGTGCGAGCAAGGAGGCCTGCAAACCTGACTCAGTTACACCAGTTCTGTCAGGAGGAATGGGCCAAAATTCCAGCAACTTATTGTGAGAAGCTTGGGGAAGGCTACCTGAAACATTTCACCCAAGTTAAAAAATTTAAAGGCAATGCTACCAAATACTACCAGAGTGTATGTAAACTTCTGACCCACGGGGAATGTGATGAAAGAAATAAAAGCTGAAATAAATCATTCTCTCTACTATTATTCTGACATTTCACATTCTTAAAATAAAGTTGTGATCCTAACTGACCTAAGACAGGGAATGTTTACTAGGATTAAATGTCAGGAATTGTGAACAACTGAGTTTAAATGGATTTAGCTAAGGTGTATGTAAACCTTCGACTTCAACTGTAAATATTATTAATAATATATTCAAACAAATGTACTTTGCTTGTAAAAATTAGAATTTCATTTTTGGGTCAATGTGACAGCCATAATATTCACCTTGTGCTGTTGATACATTGCAATTGATCTGCATGTCCTCCATGTAGGCCAAGACTGATGGGTGAAAAACCATCACAAGTGAAAACCATCTGAATTTAGTGAGTCCGTATGGATCAAGCTCCAGTTAAAATGAGCCAACCTGGTTCCAGTTCTACGTTGGGAATCGGTTGTAATACGTTATTTGCCAGCCCGGTTCCAGCTCTATAGTGGGAAAGGGGTATAATAAGCTAGGCTGATTCCAACTCTACAGTGGGAAAGGGGTATCATGAGCTAGCCTGGTTTCAGCTCTACTGTGGGAAAGAGGTATCATGAGCTAGCCTGGTTTCAGCTCTACAGTGGGAAGGGGTATAATAAGCTAGGCTGATTCCAACTCTACACTGGGAAAGGGGTATAATAAGCTAGGCTGATTCCAACTCTACACTGGGAAAGGGGTATAATAAGCTAGGCTGATTCCAACTCTACACTGGGAAAGGGGTATAATAAGATAGGCTGATTCCAACTCTACAGTGGGAAGGGGTATTGGGGCAGGTGGAGCCTGGCGGGTGTATCTGGTGTCAGGTTTAGAGGACAGGTTTCCCTCCTCCTTCTGTCCCCACTTGAGCTTGTCTGAGAGACACAAGGATGCAAAGTGCTTCCAGCTCACTGAGCAAAACCCAGGAGTCAACATGGCCATCTGGAACAGAGTGATCTCAGCACAGGAAACCGCCGTAGGAGAGCCTCGCCCTGGCGCCCAAGAAACGCACTGACTGTGTCCTTAGTCATCAGGGAGGAGGGCACCAACTCAGCCCCCTCCCCCTGCAATGTGTTCGCTTTAGAAGGATGGTGGAGCGGAATTTTCCCTTCTGGCTATAAAGAAAGTTCGCTGGGTTCGCCACCAACTGCAGGAGTTTTACGGCTTTCAGTCCCCATCCTATTGAATGATGTTACAGATCAAACAACATCATTCATATTTTTGACGGTGCACAAGTTTATCGGTTGCCGTGAAACTGAAAATGTGTGACCCTGAGGATGAAATGCCGCAGACGGTGAATTTTCTCTAGGAGTTTGAGGATGTTATTTGGCGTTTTGTCAGAGGTCTGTCAGCCTTGACTTTCACTTTACATCCGATGTGTTTAAAAGCTCCTCAAGAGTTTTTTGACTCTTGCCTGGTAAAATAAAGGTTAAATGAAATAAAAATCCTCCTACATTGAATTTGTTTTATGCCATTATTTTAATATTTGATATGGGAGTGGAATATATTGAAGCATCAGAATAATTTTAATGCGCACCTGTTAAGCCTGAAAGTAGCTGCAGCCCTCTGTAATTTCAGCTGCCTGCTGATGCGCAAGTTTTGTTGCAAGTGAGCGTACAAGCTCCATTCATATTTCCCATGGTAGAGTAATGCCCATGCCCACAAGGGCCATCTCCCTTTCTTAGGGCCTGAATAGTTTCATGAAGGCCAGACTTTGTGAGACCAGACCAAAGTCTGGTCCATAGACTTGCCGAACGCGGTAAAGAACCACCCACTTTGACAAGTTGTCGTCTTTGGTTGACATGCCATATAACCAAGCACAGACCGTCTTTTCCGTGACTTTTTGAGACGGTACAGACGGTGGTCGATTCAGAAACAGCTCTACAAGAAAAACAGATTCGCGTGAAACAAATTTACACAAATGGCATGGCGATCTCCAGTAAAATAGTATCACACCGAAGAAATGTTGTGAACTTCAAAAACTTTCTTCAATCCAGCGTGAAGCTCTTGGTCCGAAACACTCATTGTTCTTGATGGATTCGGAGCATTCGCTAGCTACCGATTAGTTAGCACAACTTCTTTCCCGGCGGACTGATAAAGCCCAATGCACCGAAATACGCACGCACTCCTGTGATTGACAGTGCTGCTAGCCAATGAGTGCTGACTGTCAGTTTTCTACAGTTCTACCCAGCTTATGTAAGCCTATGCATCAGACGCTGTGGACAAAGTGCGTCAGTGGCAGAGGCTGAGACTAAGCTCTGAATTACTAAGGCCTTTAGCATGCAAAACATTTTAGCACAAGAAAAACTAATGACACAACCAATGATTGGTGCAAAACAAATAACATGACCAATCATTGGTCATGTTATTGGTTTTGTGTGTGCTTAAAGGTTTTGCACTTGCTAAATGTCTTAGTAAATCAGGTCGTTAGTCTCGTAGGCCTGCTGTCATAGTTTTGCTAATCGTATTGCATGTTTTATTTCATACTGACTCTAGGCTTTCTGCTGTCATTAGCCAATTTTTCTGTTGATTCGTAAATGTCAATATTTACATAACATTTGTGTAAATGTATATTGTTATATTCCCCCCTCCTGAGGCATTGTGTGTTCTTCTGCTGCAGTCTCAGGTAGTGTTGCAGTGATCCCAGAACCAGTCGGAACCAGAACCCGTGAGGAGAGCCCGGAAGAACCTGCAGCCATGTTGGAGGAGGATATGGAGGTGGCCATCAAAGTGGTGGTGGTGGGCAACGGGGCCGTGGGCAAATCAAGCATGATCCAGCGCTACTGCAAGGGCATCTTCACCAGGGACTACAAGAAGACCATTGGGGTGGACTTCCTGGAGCGTCAGATTGTGTAAGCCATAACTTCACAGGGGCGGTCGACTACGGTCCAGCGGCCTTACTGTGGTTCTTCTGTGCCACGTTGTGTCAGAGGCTTCTGCCTCAAGCCAGACCCCCTGCTTCAGCTTGTGGTCTTGGTAGAATCAGATTAAAGGGGTTTCTGAGATTGTCGACTATTCAGTGATAATTCAATCCTGCCAAATTCTTTCAGGATATTGTTACGAATTGGCTTATGACTTAAAAGCAAAATATTCTTAAAAGGGAGGGCACCTGTAGTTCTCCTACCTGTGAAGTGTGAACTCCTGCCATAGATATCTCAGTCATTTAAAACATGGTCTATGTAAGATTACAGAGTTCTGACTCTGGTACAGTCGTCTAGTATATACTGTAGTCTAGTATAGACTGACAAACTGTTTGCTTTGCCTTAAATGAGCACAGTGTGTGTGTGCAGTATGACTGTTGATATCTATGCACGATATCCTGTGGCAGTGATGGAGGACAAGAGATTCACAGGACAGAATGCAGATGCATGTGCTCGGGGAACAAGGGGCCGCTCCACAGGAATGCCAGAAAACTGTTTTCCTGGCTGTACGGCTCCGGCATGCAGAAGAACCCCGGAGCTGGAGCGTGACGAAGCAGAGTTACTGTCAGGAAATTCCAGGGGAAAACCTGAGCTGCTTTCGTCCAGTCTCCCAAATGGACTGGAGACTGCAGCTCACTGAGCGCCTCTGAGACAAAGCTGCGTTAGTCCACATGCAGCACATTGGTGTAGGACGTCTACAATATTGTCTCCATTTAAAAGATCATTCAAAAAATTGGGCTTCAGTTGCATTGGTTTAAACACTATTTGGTTGGTTTAGCATTTTTGAAACACTGCAAAGATAATTAAAGTTGTCTTTGAATAAAATAACCTCTCAAATTAATTTAATTGTTTTTGTTATTGGTTACTAAGTAATTTTGGAAGTCACCGCTTGGCTCTGTTTTTGTAAGTGATTTATCATTTCAAGGATAACAAAGCATGCTGGTTTAGCTAGACCCGCCCCCTTTTGAAATTAGAAAAATGCCTAAATCTGGGCGTGATAAGGTAATAATATAGGGGCTGAGCTCCAGGTATGAAACCACGCCCCAGCAATTTTTTTTCACGAGTAGCCTTTTTCTCATTCTACTCTGGACAGCACTCACAGCGGCTGCTTTGTTCCACTCTCTCTCATACACACACAAACAAACAAACACGCTAGCTTCAGCAAACAACGAATCACACGCTGTACAAATAGTTACCCATGTCATGTAGGCTACTCATTTTACGCAGGCTGTAGGCAATCACACAGCCTGCACACTATCAACAATATTCGTTTCCATTTCAACGGGTGCACATGTGGTCACTGCACTGAACTCTCCGAGAGAATGTCTGTCGTATGGATGTTGCAAAGGTCACGTGTGGCATGCATATACACTACCATTGAAAAGTTTAGAATCACTGAGACATTTTTGTTTTTGAAAGTAATTGACACTTTTATTTACCAAGGTAGTATTAAATTGATAAAAAAATAGTCAAGACATTGACAATGTTAGAAACTACTATTTCTATTTCATTCTATTTATACTTTAGCAATTGTAGCCACTTTTTACACATGGTAAGTCCCCCACATTTTAGGGCACCAAAAGTAATTGACATAAATTTAAATAGTCATCATATTTAATGTGGTTGCATATCCTTTGCATGCCATGACTTCCTGATGTCTGTGACCCAACAACATCAAAAGACTCTTGATATCTTATTTTCAGGTACTCGCACAAGCAATACTCTAACCTTTCTGCATTTGAATGGATCTCTGGGAATTGGTGGGTGGGACTAGATTAAGCTATAAATTACACAGGAATAGTATGGAACACATGGTTGGCTAAATGGCTGTATGTCATCAAGGGTCTGACGTATCAAACAAGCCTCAAATCATCACTGCTGCCAGATATGCAGTAGATATGGATGGATCACTTTAAGGGTAGTTTCTCCTGACTCATTTTCCTATTGAACTCTATGGAAAAATAAGTTGGGAGAAGAAACCCTTCAAGTTATCCATCCATATGTACTGCATATCTGGCAGCAGAATGATGTTTGAGGCTCGTTTGATACCTCATACCTCAGACCCTTGATGCCTTACAGCCATTATGGAATACATGGTTGGTAAAATGGCTGTAAGTCAACAAGGGTCTGAGGTATCAAACAAGCCTTAAACAATCACTCTGCTGCCAGATATGCAGTAGATATGGATGGATCACTTTAAGGGTTGTTTCTCCTGACAAATTTTCCTATTGAACTCTAAAATAAGTCAGGAGAAGAAACCCTTCAAGTTATTCATCCATATCTACTGCATATCTGGCAACAGAGTGATGGATTAAAGCTTGTTTGATACGTCAGACCCTTGATGACTTACAGCCATTTAGCCAACCATGTGTTCCATACTGTTCCAGTGTAATTTACAGCTAAATCTAGACCCACCCCCCAATTCCCATAGAGATCCATTCAAATGCAGAGAGGTTATAGTATCGCTTGTAAGAGTACCAGAAAATAAGATATCAAGAGTCTTTTGATGTCGTTGAGTCACAGACATCAGGAAGTCATGGCATGCAAAGGATATGCGACCAAATATTAAAAACTATTACTTTATTCTATATATAAATGCAGGGGTGCCAATAATTGTGGCCAACGTGGTTTTGTTAAAAATAATTATTTCTTGATGAGGGTTTTTTTTTTTCTCATAATAAATTAACGTCAATTAAAGGTTGGATTCTTCTTGTTTTTTCAGTGTGAGATTAAGCTAATTCACCAAACGGTGAATTTTTTATAACCCTTTTTGCTCATCTTTACAGGGGGTGCCAATAATAGTGGCCGCGACTGTGTATATATATATATATATATATATATGCGCCTATTGCTCGCTCTCTCCCTCTCTCATATCTCCATGCAGAATTGCAGATCAACTGCTGAGATTCGATTTTATAGCTGGTGCGTAACCAGCCCTCGCTCCAAAACTTCAGGGCGTAGCTGTAAAGGTTTCAATTTCGTCAGCGGAGTCATACATCAGCATACATCAGTTTCTGGCCAATGACAAGACTGGAAATGCAGTATCTAATGTTTTACCACTAGAGAGTATTTTGAGCTAGATCCTTTACTGCTGACTGCAGTAAAATGTCAAGATTTGGACCAGAATCAATCAGGAACACTTAGAAAAAACCAAATGTATCAGTTCTCATCTAAAAGAAGTGGTTTTAGTGCTTTGTTACTCTTTAATTAATAAAATGGGTTAATTGGATCTCCGCCATATCAGATTGTCATCCCAGATCTTCAGCAATTGTTTCAGATGTCTGTAGAGGTCAGGATAATTAGTTTGACCCAGGATTCTCTCTCCTGTAAGCAGGAATTCCATGTTATTCCTTGTTCTGTTGCTGCCGTTCCACCCGTTTAGTGGGAATTCCTTACAGATGTTGGTATGTGCATGATTATGATGTCCATAGTGGGTCTGTGGGCGGACATGGTTGTGTAGGTCAATGCCCCCGTTAACAGCAGTTATGCCGTCTCATACGTGGCACATTGCAAATGAACTGCATGAATGTATTTCTATTTGTGTTAATGAATGTCTAGTGTAATTATTATAAAAAAAATTTTAAGTTATATTTTTAGGGCTTTTCAGCTTTATTGGACAGCACAGTGTAGAGCGACAGAAATAATGGGCGTGAGAGAGGGAGAGACAGAAAGGTTGCCTGTCCGGATTCGAACCGCCGACCTTGCGGCTTGCAAGGAGCATGTGGATAGTGCTCTTACAGGCTACGCCACAGAGACACCCCGAGTGTAAATTGCGTAAAAGTCCAGTTTTTAAGTAGCGCAGGCCTGATTTGTTATGGAACTGAACACTCAGGACTACAGATACATGTTAGCCATGAGTTGGTTTGTACCTGCGCACTCACTGAAAAGGGTGTGGAAGCCCCCCCCACCCCGCGCTCTCTTGTGAAGTAAATGCGTGGCCAGCCTTTTCAGCGAAATTGTTTTTCCTTGATAATGGAGATAAATGTTATTTTATTACAGTACCTGTGCTGTGCGTGTGGTCACGTGGACTGACTGGCCCTAGTAATTGTAGGGATAATGTAATGAAGCCTCCAGAATTATGGCTTTCTTTCCACGTCTTAAGTGTGTAATTGGGTTCAGAACACCTGGACTGCGTTATTTTGACAGATGGACCCTAACATCAGTGTCATGTTATGTTGTGAGCTTGGGGAGGGAGGCGGGTTGGTTGGTTGAAGTACAGGCTCACAAGTAAGGTGCGTGTCGTTTAGGGTTTTGACACAAACAGAAAAGGTCTGTGTTGTAGCAGTGTTAATGTTAATTCAGGGATCAGATTTCATGCATGGGCTGTAGCGGTTTTTGCCTGGTTACCAAGCCTGCCCTGTTTTGAAGCTAGCCCATATAAGGTCTGTGCTGTATGACCTGTTAAAATACAGCAGTGCTAACTCTCCCCTTCCTTTGCGGCAGGGTGAACGATGAGGACGTGAGGCTGATGCTGTGGGACACAGCAGGTCAGGAGGAGTTTGACGCCATCACCAAGGCCTACTACCGGGGTGAGGTCTGGGGGCAGGGGCTTAGGGCTGGGCACTACCGGGGTGAGGTCTGGGGGCAGGGGCTTAGGGCTGGGCACTACCGGGGTGAGGTCTGGGGGCAGGGGCTTAGGGCTGGGCACTACCGGGGTGAGGTCTGGGGGCAGGGGCTTAGGGCTGGGCACTACCGGGGTGAGGTCTGGGGGCAGGGGCTTAGGGCTGGGCACTACCGGGGTGAGGTCTGGGGGCAGGGGCTTAGGGCTGCGCACTACCGGGGTGAGGTCTGGGGGCAGGGGCTTAGGGCTGGGCACTACCGGGGTGAGGTCTGGGGGCAGGGGCTTAGGGCTGGGCACTACCGGGGTGAGGTCTGGGGGCAGGGGCTTAGGGCTGGGCACTATGTGATTACACTGGGTTGTATATCTCTCACACACACACACACATACACACACACACAGGCGTGCACGCATACTCACACAAATGTACAAACGCACACATGACCGTACATACACACCCACACCCACTCGCACAGGTTTGCATGCGTACACACTCTCGCATATGCACACACACACACACACACACACACACACACACACACACACCCCCTTGTGTGCATACGCACTCCCTCACACACAAATGCACAAACACACACGACCATGCATTCATATCCACCCACACACAGGTTTGCATATGTATACACACACACACACACACACACACACACACACAGTTATGTTTTGAATACATGGTAATGGAATTGTAGTTCCCTGGAAACCGCAAAAGCAATAAACATCCTGTAGGGTGTCCCTGAAGTGCGTTTGCCCTGGGTTGACGTCGGCTGAAATTGGCATCTTGGGGGATGCGATACAGAGCAGAACTCGAAACGAAAGGCAACAGACAACACCGCCGCTTTGAGCTGCTGCTTCCACAAACCGCACACTGCAAGATAGTCGCCATGGCCACCATTTCCAGTCATCAAAACGTGTAAATGAGTAAAGCAAACATAAATATAACACTAATAGAAGTTGAAGTCTTGTCAGCGGAAACCCGTCGACTGCTAAGTCGTGATTTGCGGTCGGGGTCGGTCAGCAGAGACAGGCTGACCGTCAGGTTGCTGTCTGCGGTTGCTCCCTGCAGGGGCCCAGGCCTGTGTGCTCGTCTTCTCCACCACCGACCGTGACTCGTTCGAGGCCATCGGCAGCTGGAGGGAGAAGGTGGAGGCAGAGGTCGGGGACATCCCCACTGTGCTGGTGCAGAACAAGATTGACCTCCTGGATGACACGGTGATAAAAAAGTAATGCTAGTTTACAAGTTTGCATGAGGTGGAAATTAAAATTCTAATGTAGGATTATATTGCCATTTTACATATTACTTTTTCATTAGAATTTTGCCTGCTATATGCTTTCATAGTTTAGAGGTTAGGGTTAGAAACCTGAAATTGCAGAATCAAAGGTGATCCAGTCCAGTAGAAAAGTTACGGTTATATTATATTATATTAATAGCCATGGCTTGTATATACCATGATAATGTTATCCCTCTGCAGACACCATGTGCTTCCATATGCTAGTGTTTTAATAGCCACTGCATTGCAGGCTGTTGTGAATGTTGGACAAAGGTATTTTATTTTTAGGTGAGAGTCCTCTGACCCTTAGGGGGTCTTTGCATGAGAAGGTTTGGGAGCCCCTGGAGATACAGTACATTATCCTGTTGGCGGGGGGGGGGGGGGTCCTGTTGGGGCTGTTTTGATGTGGGGGGTCCTGTTGGGGCTGTTTTGGGGTGTCTGCAGCGAGGAGGCAGAGGGATTGGCCAAGAAGCTGAAGCTGAGGTTCTACCGCACTTCAGTGAAGGAGGATCTCAATGTCAATGAAGGTGGGTCACGTGCAACAAGATCACATGACCACATGTCTGAAGCTGCTGTATCGTTTGTGCCTTGACTCTTATATGAAATTCACTCAAAAGTAAATCTAAAAAGTCATCAACAATGTCCAAAATTTTCTTTGCTTGATTTTGTAATCGGCCACAGGGCAGGAATACAGGAAGTGGTTACATTGTGAAGGAGTCCAGTGGCTTCAGAGATCGGGGACTCTACGTGCTACATTAGCATATATTTGCATGTATTTACAATCAATCCTGTAGGAGGCCCTGAGCCAAAGTGACCGTGGTGAACAAAACCTCTTTTCTACTGGATGTCTCCCCAGTTTTCAAGTACCTGGCTGACAAATACCTGCAGAGGCTGAAGCTGCAGAGCGCGGAGGAGAACGAGGTGGTACACACAACCAGCAATAAAATCGGTACGGTCATACTCGCGCGCCTAGCCGCATTGCTACTCATCTACTGAGCAGTGTTAACGATACAGATTGCCCACACGGTCTGGCATCGAATCTGACCATGCCGGCGCCAACTGTGGCCGGCATCCCCTCAGGACGAAGCCTCCGGCAATTATGCGTGGCCCTGTGGGGCTGCCGGCCGCCGTCGGCACCGGCGCGGTCAGATTCAATCCCAGATTTTCCGGGAGGCTTCAGTCAGCCAGGATCCACTTGTCATCACTCTGCAGTGATCCCTGCATGCTAAAGCTACACATGAAATGTCTTTCACCCACTCAGGTGTGTGACAGCTTAGCTGTGGTGTGGAAAGAAGCAGCTGGTGACATCATGAGTACAGCTCGATGCGATTGGGCATTCTAAAATGGGGGGAGATAAAAAATCTAGAGATTTTCTATAGAGCAGAAGACACTATCGTACCTACATTTTTTTGAGGGTTTGTAGTGAAACGAGCCTCATTTACTCGGTTTGGGACAGCACCTTTCAGCTCTTGATGATCCCGTTCACACATGGTACTTTTACACTTGAAAATGGCAACAGCAGGTATTTATCCAAACCAGAAGTCACATTTTTCTGACTTGCTAAATGCATTATCTCTCTCATTGATTATGAGTAAGTGTTCAGTAAAAATCGATGGCCTACATGCCTACATGCTGAAAGAGAATGTAATTCTGTGCATCAGATGTGTGCATCGTACCTGTTCTCCTTTTGTTAGTTCCAGCGGTCCTTTACACCTGTCTCGTTTCCTTTTGCAGGTGTGTTTAACACAGCAGGAGGCAGCCACTCTGGGCAAAATTCCAGCAGTCTGAATGGTTGTGAGGTCATCAACCTGCGACCGAACCGACAAAGGACCAAGAGGAGCAAAACCCCCTTCGGCAACTGCCGCCTGCTGTAAAACGACCCCCGCCCACGTCTGATTGAGGGTGAACAAACCCCGACTGGTGGTGGGCAAAGTGACCACAGGCTTTCTCACAAGGTTCAAAGGTTTCACAGCTTTATGCAGAACTCGGCAGTACATTATCTGGTTCCCCTGTGATGTCGTATCCTGTTGAACACAGCCAGCCTGAGGGGTAGTCCAAGATGGTGGGTTTTTTTTTGTGTCTCCACATGTACATGGCCTGTGTTCTTGAGTTATGCATTTGGCTGTGCAGCCTCTATGCTGCCTTTGATCCCTGTGAACAGTCCTGTGTTCTGAAGCTTGCTGTCAGACAACCCAACTCTGTCTAAATAGCACTCTGTGTTCCCCCTGGTGGCTGTGTATGGTAGGACAGCCTAAGGTGTAAAATTGGGCTGCCGCTGCATCCAAATTGAATGCAGATTACATATATTTTTTCATTCCGACATTCCATAAGTGATATGAAATTATTGTCCTATCTAATGGCCCAGAGCAGCACAATTTCCTGCTGACTCATCAGCAAAACATATTTGTATGTGTACATATGCGATTTTCAGAGTACCATTTGTGCATTTTACTGTTCATCTGTGCAATATGTTAGTAATGGTAGTATTATAGTCTAAAGATTATTGGATACTATTTTTTCCTTAAAATTAATTCAATTTGCTTCAGTATGTGTCATGAATTATATGTAGTTAATCTTTTTCCAGGATATTTTTATATAACATGACAGTGTTTAGTGAATGTAGGCGTGCACAACTGCCTGAAAAAAACAACTGACAAGTTAATATAGTGCCAAATTGTTTTGAAAACTTAACTACCTTCCTCATAAAACTGTTTCAAGACACAATCTTACAAAGTACTTCAGCAGGTAGTCTATTATAGACATTTGTCTATAATCCTAAGTAACACAGTTTTTTAAAAAGGAAAAATACATGGCAGTTGAATAATTTTCTGAATATATATAATGAAGTCCAGTATATTGTTTGAGTGGTACTGAATTGTAAGAATCAAAATGACTGAATTACGCAGAATCAAACTGGCCGACATTATTGTTGGTTTGAGAACTTGCGGGACTGTGAATTGGTTTAATCGAACACTATCCAAAGCGGCGCTCTGTGGCATTAAGTCACAGACTCTAGATGTTTGTACAGCACGGGCACCTCATCCACAAAGAGGTGGAGAGGACAGAACGGGGCTTTCAGGCGTAACATCTAAAACATCACCTTCACATTTCCTCTTTACCAGGGCACCAATTCGCCTGTTACAGGTTCCCCATTTTCTTACTTTCACTCCGTTGGCTGAATAAGACATCAGAGAACCACAAGGGTTCTCAAAATGTTTAATCCCAAAGCTACCTAAAATGAGCACCCTGTGAATAAGGAACCTCTCCTAAAAAAAATAAAATTAAAATTAAAAAATGTACACAACATGTACTACCGGCTCCAATTCAATGCCTATTAAACATTATATTACCTGCCATTATATCATGGCTCAGAATAGGACTTGTTGCTCATCAGTGCAGCCTAATATATGTAATAATTACAATAATCACAGTATTACCAAGGATGTGTAAACTCAGACATAGTTTATTTTATCTGAGCGTATGGAATATGTAATTTATGAAATATGGAAATATAAACAAAATATTTTTTCTTTTCATGTTGCTGCAGACGCCCTGGGAATCCCTGAGTTTAACTGGGTCTTAGTTTGGGAGCGCTTTGCTTACAGGACAGAGACAAACCCTGTAATGAACTATATGTCATAAATGACATGTATTAAATGGCCTTAGTAACTTGTATGCCCTGTGAAAGGAACAGCCCTCATTGATTGGCAATGGGTTTTACTCCTGCAAAGCTGCGTAGCTTTTCTCAGTCTGTCTACAGACAGGCGATTGTATAAAAAGTAAACACTCACTTTGTATTGATGCCACTCCACTAGATTCTGATTCAGTAATCTTTAGAGGGGCCTTCTCACTGAGAATTTTGTATCAGAATTATGTTTACATGTTTATACAATGTTTGCTTTTTCCAGTATGTTGTTGCTCGGTTTCATTTTGAATGGAAAAATTCTCTGAGTGCAGAAAATGCTAAATTTAATAATATTTCATTCCTGTCCCTTGATGTGGAGAGCAGTCGATGTCCCTTCAAAGATAGAGGTTTGCAGCTGGGGATGGCAATTATGCATTCCTCTATGGCGTAGAATAACTATACAAATCGGATATTTTGGAAAAGGGGCCAAACGAGATGATCTTCATTTGGCATCCTTAACATTTTTAGATGACTGCTTTTTTAAAATGGAGGTTCACATTCATTTTAACGATTTTCCACAGTGATTTGCTAACGGATGCACAATGCTGAGCTAGCAGAATTTCTTAATATTACATAACTTACATTTGCCTTTATAATGAGATCTTATGATTTTTTCCCCCGTCTGAAATTAGTCAACCCAGCCAATTAAATAATGCAAGTGCCCACTGACCTCCCATTCCTACCTGTGTCAGACAGGTTCTGCTTGGAGTCCCTTCACGTTACACAAGAGAATACACACACATGCCTTAATGTAGATTTCCTGTCACTGCTATGCTAAGTGTAAATAACTGCAGGCAGAAAGAATGACAATCCCTTTGGATCTCAAGTCACCATTTTCAATTGGCTAACCCTAACTTAAATGATGCATTGTCCTCACAGTGGTTGACGTACATAAAAAAGTAAAAAAAAGTTACACCTGGCATTTTATTTCATGGCCATATTCACACTGAATGCATGCCAGCAATTTCTACCTTCGGTTCAAGGCCAAACACTCAAAAATAAAATTGGTGTAATGCCACCATCAGTTCTGGCCCCAGTTAATGTCAAAGTAATACCAGAAAATTGGTGGGAAGGAAATGCTGGTATTTTACGGAACCCTGCGGATCCATAACTGTACAGGCCCTACTGCATTGCACAACTCAATGCGCTGACAAACCCCCCCCCCCGAAAGTCTCTGTTACGTACGTACTTCTGCAAGTCAGCCGCACTTCATTTCTTGTTCCTGACTCATAAGGACCTGAAAGGAGCACGGTTTACAGTATAGACATTGCAGGTTCCATCCTTGACTATGTGATTAGCTAACTGACCAGTAATCCCAAAAGGCAGTATACCATTGTCTTCATCCTGCCATAGGTAGGGTGGATTTCACATGGCCCTGATGCTAGCGGTGAGTATGAGTTACAGCCGTTCTGTGGTTGGTGAGCTCTCTCTGGCCTGCAGGGTGTAAAACAGTCACTGGTTCATGAGATGGTACAAGTGAACATTGATTAATCTTATGTGTTCCTGTTGCTGAAAGGCTATTGTTACAACCTGTGTGGGATAGGGTAGTGGTCATGCTGAGCTTTGACACCAACGCGTGCACACGCACACGCACACACGCACACGCACACACACACACACACACACACACACACACACACACACACACACACACACACACACACACGGTGTCCTCTAAATTGTGTGAGTGGTAGAGCGTGGGTCATGGGCGCTACAGAGAACAAAGCCCTGTGTTTGGGTACAGTGTTTCGTAGCTAAAACTGAGGGGAAATTGAAAACAAAACCTTAGCTGGTAATGCTTATTCGAAGGGTCTTACTGAGTATGGTGAGGACCTGTAAAATGTAAGGCATTTGTGTTTTCCAGGTCTGGCTTGTGAAAAAAGAACAGACTGTTCTTCCAGAAACCTGTCCATTATTGCAGACTTGGCTGAAATGCTTGGTTCCACAAAGATGTTCTGTGGCTCAGTAGGCTGATATCCAGCCAGTTTTCTGTCCCTTGTATCATAGTCTTCAGTGATGTGCTGTGGGGACACCTAGGTACCTGTCTTCTGATTGCTTCTAGAACTGAGCTGATGAAGGTCCAAGGCCTACTATAATACCTTGTCCAAGTTTACACTGGTTTCTTTTGTTGTTATTCTTAAATATCTAGGTTAATTTCTATGGTCTTTGCCCTTTAACTATTTTTAATTGCGTAACCATGGTTCCTTGCCCGTTGGTTGCTCTGGTCTTCTTGCATTTGTTTAATTATTCTGTAACAGTGGTCACTAAACCCCCCCGGCACAGGACTTGCATCAAGCCAAGCGAACACATTACACTCATCTGTGTAATCCATGTTTAAAAAAAACAAATAAAAAAAAACATTTAAGTTGAAAGCTCTCCGTCAGTTGTAAAACATCCAAGTTAATCCTGGCTTTTATCTCTGTTATTCCTGGTATGTGCTGGACTTTAAGGAGACGAGGGAAGAACATTGAGCACTGATTGGACGTGTTAAAAGGCGTAGGCGAAGTAAAACACCATTTCGTCATCTGTGACAGTAGTGGAGCACACACAGTCACCCCCCCCCCCCCCCCTTAATACTGTATTCTCTGTTGCTGCTTTATTTTTATCATGTATTCTACATATTATGTATCCAGCATCCAACAGTGCAGTGCGATGACCTCCAGTCTGCTGCCTTATTTCATTTTGTGTATCATCAGGCTGTTTGATGGTTGTGTAAACATCAATAAAGAATGTATAGATTTCTGAGCACTTTTCTTGACAAGCCCAATAAATTATTCTTTTTGGCACATATGGTAAAACTACCATTATCAACATGAACAGAACGGAGCAGGAGTCTGCATCAGCGAATTTATTTTTCACTAAATACATTTTTATTTTTTACATCATTTTGATCAGGGAGTATTATAAGGGGTACATTACAATCAAATGAAAAGACACTTATTGCGCTTTCAGGAAGACATATTGTGGTTTGTTTTCATGCATCTATATCCATTTTGTCAAAAGTGATCCAACTCTAAAATCCATTATAGAAAACTCAGGATGTTGAAGGTCTGTGAATTTAACCTCACATTTGTCAGCACCGCGAGGCTAAATATGGGATTCCTACACAATTCATATTACATTTTCTATGATGCTTTCAATGAGCTTACTTATGAATTACTTGTCTCCTAATCAGTTTTTATCAAAATTCCCCAACTCTGACATTTAACACTTCAATGGTACTTCGGCAGATAGTTGTCTTTGAATTCATAGTTTGGAAAATAGGATGATTTTCATGAAAAGTTATAAACAAACAGAAATCCACATTCTCAACATGTCCCAACCAGGACCTGTGGGAACCCTATAAATATGTTAAATACTGAATTTAATGTATTAAAATGTATACTATTAATAAATTAAAACTGGTGTTAGTGCTGAAATAAGCTTTTCATTGAAGAGCTTTTCATAGCATGATCTGAAAATGAATTAAATTGCACGGGAGAAACTCATGCCAAGCGCCACCAATGTGAAGCACACACTTCCCCCACTACCGCTCCTCTCCTACCCGGAAGTATGCAAAACCACCTAAACGTTTCGAGCACAAGTATTTGCATGTACAGTATACAATGTACCTGACATTGCGGTTTGCGTCGAGACAATATGTAACCATCAATGTGTAATTAGGATCGGGAACATTAGAGCCTAGATTAGAACATTAGATTAAAACAAAGATCGGTTTCTGGCGCACGGAGGAGAGGAGGGTGCATTTTTTTGGGATGCACCCCTAGTGATGTATGGCAGCCATTTTATGCCAGAACAAGCATGACAGGGAGTGAATTTTTGAGCCTAAAGTAAAAACAACTGTTCAGACCCACGTAAATCGGTGAAGTGAGTCGACTGGTTTAATAAATCTGGCTCTCCAGGACCAGGGTTGCAGACCCCCTGATCTAGTCTTAGATGTTTAATGGCCACAGGGAGTCAGAACCTTGGTTTGACATCTCAACTGGCAGTCAGTGCCCCATCACTGCACTGGAGCACTTGCCTTTACTTGGCCCATACGGAAAAGCACCCCCCCCTGCTAGCCCGTCAGTGCCCCATCACTGCACTGGAGCACTTGCCTTTACTCGGCCCATACGGAAAAGCACCCCCCCCTGCTAGCCCGTCAGTGCCCCATCACTGCACTGGAGCACTTGCCTTTACTTGGCCCATACGGAAAAGCACCCCCGCCCCCCGCTAGCCCTCAAACACCACTTCCAGCAGCAGCTTCAGTTTTCCCAACATTTCTCCCACACAAGTGCTAACCAAGCCCACACATGCTTAGCATCAGTCATTAGGCAAGAGCAGAGAATGTGGTGGTATGGTTGCTAGGAAGTAAAACCTTTGTGTAACTGACAATACCTGGCATTGGACCTTCACACCTGCATAATCTTATTTTGGATTTTTAACTGATTTCATTTTGTAAAAGACTGGGGTGTATGCCTGAAGAGCTAATTGTATTGTATGTTGTATATGTGCCTATCCTTTGTCTTTAGGAATGATTGTTCAAACACAAGATTAAATCACTTCACACTCAAAAGTGAGATTCCTTTGCCCTGTTAAAAAAACTGATGCATTTTGTTCCTTCTCAAATGGGTGGCAAAAAAGTGGGGTGAGTTTGAAGTCACAGACTGCACATGGACGTCATAGCTAACTAAACCACACCCGTTGAAAACATGCTGATATAGCGGGTAGAGAACTTGACGTGCATCCAGAATGTTATGAGTTTGATTCCTTGGTTAGTGGCACTGCCCATGCATCTTTTCAGCAAAGCACATTCTGAACCCCTTCCATACAAACGAATACAGTGCTACACAAAAGATCAACATGTCAAATATCTCAATCTAAAGATAATTCAGTCAAACATAGCTCCAATGTTCATGTGAATGATTACTTTTCTGAATTACAGTTTTTTTCCAAGCTCATAAAATACAAATGAGTGAAGTATTTCATGTATTTAAATGTGTACATGAAATATTACCCATCCCTGACTGTTGGCAGCAAGCAGACATTTCTCCCATGTTAAAGTTAATTTAGTTATAAATTAAGCTTTTCCTTTGAAAGCTCTGTTCCTTCCTGTCACCAACTGACAGAGTCTAGGTCTGCTTAATATCCTTTGAAACTATACCCTGAAATATAATGGACCTGGAATATCTTAAATTAATCCAGTGTTCCTCGCTTATCGGTGGTTGTGATGTCAGTGCGTAGACGGCAACGTTACTTCTTTCCCTTTTTTGGTCTGCAGTAAGGTACAGCGGATCAGATTTTTTAAATTATTATTAGCCTATAGGTCACACAGCATTGTGGAAGCGGGCAGGGATCCATGGAACACTTATTTTTTGTCATTAGCTCTGTCTGAAACAACTTTTTGCTTATCCATGATCCTGATAGTTTTATCTGCGTTGTCCATATTTCTGATTAACGTTTCCAACCTCCTTTTGATTTTCTTTTGGTCCTCCAACGCACAGCTTATCACGACAATCTGAAACTTTTGATCTATTGGCATCGGGGGAACATCGGTGACACATGCGGCATGCAAAGCTATCAGTCGTTTTCTGGCGCTGTCCAGGTCGTCCAACACTTTGGCGACGATTTCATCGATTAGAGAAGTGGCTTTTCGTAGAGCCTCCTCCTGTTGAGGGTTTCGGATAGTTTCCACTGACACCTCTACCGTCAGGGTCCGTCCCAACAAACGGTCGGCCGTTAAAGTGAGCTCTTCTCGTTCCCCTGCAAAAAATGGAAACCGTTCATCAGTGTTTGAGAAATTCCGAGATGCATGCAGCTGCTGGTCATTTTAGCGAGACCGTAAACCTATAAATCGAGCCCATTGTAAATATATGTGGCCGATGCAGTTGCTATAACCTTCTGCAAGACACATTGTATAGGCTACGTAGAAGGACAGTCACATCAATGAATAAAAGACGAAGCGAACAGGCGTAGCTACCATCGCTGATGTTGCGCATTTCTTGGCTGGTCTTCATTGACTGAATCATTTCCAACAAACTCTCCTTCTCTTGTTCCAATGCGGTTGCAGTCTCACGTAACGTTTCCACCCTGTGAAACAAAGTAGCCTATTTTGTATTCAAGTGACTTATTTGTAAATAGAAATGAGTCTTAAAATAAAGCGAAATAAATAGCGCTCGATAGTTCTGCGCGACACCCCTGAATCAGCATCTTTATCCTAGGCTATACTCCTGTCAAAATGTGAAGTCGGACTTTGCCTTGCATTGGATTTGGAACTTTTTGTTCTCAATCCATTCCCATTATTGAAACAACCATATATTTATTTATTTGAAACGCGAATGTGTTGATGTTCCCAAACCCAGCTGTAGGCTAGTTTTCGTCCTTCACCGCACCTAATACATTGAAGTGTTTGTATTCTTTAGTTTTACCATAGCCTGTTAGTAGCCATTTACAGAATTGCTCCTAAAATCTGAATATAGGCTATAGCGTTGAAGGATACAATTTTGGAATTTGTAGCCTAGCCTACTCCGCAAACTTTAGTCGCTGCATCAGAGCAAACTATAGGCTACTTTTACGAGCTGCATGACTGTGATCGCATTTAATAACTATTCGCTGCGTTACCTCATTTCCAGCTGGTCCATTTCTTCCAGTATTCTCCCGGAGCGATCTGCCATCGACATGGTCCTGCTGAATCTGCTCCCCTTGCCGGCGTCATTCAATTTCGCTTGTATTTTCGTTTGAGCCATTTCTATTCGTGTTCAACCAGTCTGCTGTTTCCGAAAATTAAGAATTCCCTTAGACACGAGGCTTAGATTGTCCCACGAGTAAATTCTAGACGCTTCCACAGGCAGCGCCCCTGAGAAAACATTTCCAAACAAGGGTCGGAACTCCCCCCACCCTGACCTCGCCATGCCATCGAACATGATTGCGGAACACTTCTGGAGCGCTGCCAACTACTGCGACTGCTGATGGTGCGAGGTGTCCCGTAATATGCAAGCACCGAGGTGTGTGGCTGAACCTCAAGAAACATCATCAGTATAAAACACAGGAAAAAGGACACTATAGCCGTTAATAAACTTTATTGAACCGAAAATACTGAAACTGCTTTTGCCTGCTTTGCATTTTTATTTTATTTACAATTATTTTATCAATGACCAGCAGTTAAACATTCATTGTGTAAATGGTATTACAAATAAGACTCAAAAAAGACATTAATTATTTTAACTTTCTTTGAAATGTTCCAGTCAAAATTCCAGAAGGCTTCTTTGCAATGCATCTTCCATCTCTGCAGAAAAGGGGGGATGAAATAATTAAAATAACAATGAAAATACACAATACACTTTAGAAGAACTGCCCAGATGTACATGCAATTATATCCCAAGGTGTGGCTTAATTCCCCTGCAATATAAAGCTAACACAAGTTGTCAGATGTACCAGGTTTTCACAGCATTCTTCAAATCATCAATAACTGTTCTAAAGTCTAGAAGCCCAAGTGCAAACTCACTATACGCTGTGTGATTTGACTGAACATACCCCTAAACAGACGTCATTGTTCACACACGCACAGCTGGGAAAGAGAAACCCTATTAAAAACCTACATAGTGGGAAAATCGAAATGATCGGTCACTACCTGAGGTAGAACTTTTCAAATCCTTTCAAGGTCCCATTCCACCAAATATAAGAACCCAAAAAACACTGCATAGTAGGTTGTATATCAAGTGTTGTAGACCATTAAAAGCAATATAAACAATTATAAGGATCTTTTGAGCCGAACCCAAAGCCCTATTTTCTTTTTTTTTTGTAGAACGTGGACTCTGATTCAGGATCATTTTAAAAGATGCAATTGACATAAAACACAGACATGAAGCATTTCTAATGATCAGCACATGATTACTCAAAAAAAAAAAAATTAAGCAACTCAAAATATCACTGTAAAAATGTGACTTTAAAGTCTGAGCTTGTATTTAAAATTTTTATTTTTTTGCAATTTTTCAGTGCGTGCGAACCCTTTTTGGTGCTTTCTTTGAATGAAAACAGAAGTACAGAGATATGTGAGAAACAGTTGACGCACCTCTGTCCAACTCCGTCTGCTTCCGCGCCTCCTCTGCACTCAAAGCTAAAGCGCGCTCCAGATCCTCATCACATTCTTCTGGAACACATAAGAGCATGTTAGCTACTGTGACGGGGGGGGGGGGCATACGCTTGTCTCAGGGCAGGGGGCATACGCTTCATCATATGTTGGTGTCCATCTGTGCACGTGCCTGGTTGTGTCTATATACAGACGGGTGACAGATGAAAGGAAAAAAACAACATAAAGTGACTCAGTAAGGTGTTGGGCCACCACAAGCCGCCAGAACAGCCTCAATGCACCTTGGCATAGATTCTACCTCTAGTCTAGCATAGATTCTAGTCTCTGGAACTCCACTGGAGGGATGGAACACCATTCTTCCAAAAGATATTCCCTCATTTGGTGTTTTGATGATGGTGGTGGAGAGTGCTGTCGAACACATCAGTCCAAAATCTCCCATAGGTGTTCAATTGAGATGAGATCTGGTGATTGCAAAGGCCATAGCAGATGATTCACATCATTTTCATACTCATCAAACCATTTAGTGACCCCTCGTGCCCTGTGGATGGGGGCATTGTCATCCTGGAAGAGACCACTCAACAAGATACAAACATTTCATCATAGGATAAGGGTGATCACTCAGAATAACTTTGTATTGATTTGAAGTGAGCCTTCCCTGTAAGGGGACAAGTGGACCCAAACCATGCCAGGAAAATTCCCCCCACAATGTAGGGGTTTTTCCTTTAATTTGTCACCCATCTGTAGATATATAATATATATACATATAAACACACACACACACACACATACATATATATAGTGTGCACCATAATTAATTGGACAGCAAAGCATTTTTTGTTATTTTGGTTCTGTACTCTAGCACTTTGAGTTTGAAAGGATACAATGACAATGAGGTTGAAGTGCAGACTGTCAGCTTTAATTTGACGGTATTTTCATCCATATCGGATGAACCGTTTAGAAATTATAGAACTTTTTGTACATAGTCTCTCCCCCCCCCATTTTCGGGCATCAAAAAATATTGGACAGTTTAACATAATGTAGAATAAGGTAATCCCTTTTAATATTTGGTCGCAAATCCTTTGCATGCCATGACTTCCTGATGTCTGTGACCCAACAACCTTCAACTGATCCAGAATGCAGCTGCCCGGCTTGTGTTCAACCTCCCGAAATTTTCCCATGTAACCCCCCTGCTGAGGTCTCTCCACTGGCTACCAGTTGCAGCCAGGATCAGGTTCAAAGTTCTGACCCTGGCCTACACTGCAGCCAATAGGACAGGCCCCGCCTACCTGCAGGACTTAATCCAGAACTATGTTCCTGCTCGACCACTTCGCTCTTCTACAGCAGGGCGACTGGCACTTCCCCCCCTCCGTGTCAAAGGCTCTCGCTTGTCCAGACTGCGGAGTTTTTCCACATTAGCTCCTCAGTGGTGGAATGAACTTCCCATTCCCCTACGTTCTACTCCAACCCTGCCTGCATTCCGTCGAGGCCTGAAGACACACCTCTTCAGACTCCACCTTGACTGATATCCTCACCTAGGAATATCAGTCCCCTGTTCCCTGTGTTTTCCTGTTTATTATAGTTTATAATAGTATTTGGAATGGTAGTGTGGTGTTGCTGATTTGCCCACAGCTTACTGTGAACTACAGTCGACGTTCATTGCTAGGGATAGCTGCTACATTATGCGAAGGATGTGCTTTGCCTTGTCTGTTCTGTAATGATCTTGATGATGTCTCTGTATGCACTTACTGTATGTCGCTTTGGATAAACGCGTCTGCTAAATGAATGTAATGTAATGTAAAAGACTCTTGATATCTTATTTTCTGGTACTCCTACAAGCGATACTATAACCTCTCTGTATTTGAATGGATCTCCATGGGAATTGGGGGGTGGGACTAGATTTAGCTGTAAATTACACTGGAACAGTATGGAACACATGGTTGGCTAAATGGCTCTAAGTCATCAAGGGTGTCGTGTATCAAACAAGCCTTAAACCATCACTCTGCTGCCAGATATGCAGTAGATATGGATGGATAATGGAAAATTTGTAAGGAGAAACAACCCTTAAAGTGATCCTTCCATATCTACTGCATATCTGGCAGCAGAGTGATGGTTTAAGGCTTGTTTGATATGCAAATTAAGAAATACATTTTAAAAATGGCAGTTTGAAAATGATGGTGTGCACCTCTGTTACCCTCTGCATCCCTCTTGGTTTCATTTGAGCTCAAAGCAACAGCGTGTTTCACCTCTTCAAATTCCACAGCTGGAAAAAAAACAAAAAAAAAACACAAAATCCTCATTTCAACAGAACAGCTGGGTACTTTAATCAGGACTAATTTAGAGCCCAGTTTTTTTTTTTTTTGCTCAATCAATTAGCATTAATGCACAGTGTTCACGTATAAATACGCTTCATTTTAGCAGCAATGAAGCACTGAGGTTCAGGAACTGGTCTTGTAATAGAGAGGTTGCATGTTCAAATCCCAAGTGGGGCACTGCCATTGTCCCCTTGGAGAATGTTCTTAGCCATGCACATACAACATCTTCAGTAAATAGCTAGCTCTATGTGGATAATGGACTTTATGTAAAAATCTAAGCTGTTGTAAGTCTCTAAGCAGATACATAATATTGGGGTGACCATTGAGTGAGCGGCCGGTGGGAGGGGGAATGGACTGAAGTGTTTCTAGGGCTCCACCTTGGTCGTTCTGATAGTCGAGGGGACAGAACCGGTGCATCTGATTCAGAAACGTGCCCTTAAATGACAGGCACTTTTACAATTATAATTAATTTTCAATTACTATTGTTTTCTGCGTGGTGTATTCTTCTCCCCGTGTCTACGTGGGTTTCTTCCCACAATCCAAAGACATGCCGGTTAGAGTATTGGGGGGGGGGGGGGGTTGTTAAAAGGGTGTTGCTGTAAAAGAGCATGCATGCTCAGTCAACCTACCCTGCATAAATTCAGGTTAAATAAATTAATAAACTTGGCAGACAAGCTTATCCTCCTCTGCGATTTGTACAGCTGTAATTTTTACACATTATCCGTTTATACAGCAAAGCATTTGAACTTTATCAAATACAGTACCAGTCAAAGGTTTGGACGCACCTACTCATATAAAGTTTTTTTTTCGTTATTTTTACTGTTTTCCACATTTTAGAATAGTAAAGACATCAAAACTATCAGATAACACAAATGGAATTATGCAAAGACCCAAAAAGAAGTGTAAAACAAATAAAAAAGGTCTTATATTTTAGATTCTTCAAAGTAGCCACCCTTTGCCTTGATAACAGCCTTGCACATTCTACCTGGAAATAAGGTATCAAGAGTCTTTTGATATCCTTTTATACAGAGTCGTGATAGCATCACCTGTTTACCTGTGGAATACCTGTTTACCACAGAAGTTGGTTGAGAGAATGGCAAGAATGTGCAAAGCCGTTATCAAGGCAAAGGGTGGCTACTTTGAAGAATCTAAAATATAACACTTTTTTTTATTTGTTTGCATAATTTAATTTGTGTTATCTCATTGTTTTGATGTCTTTACTATTCTAAAATGTGGAAAACAGTAAAAAAACCTATGAGTAGGTGTGTCCAAACTTTTGACTGGTACTGTACATTGAACACTGAACTTTTACAGACTTGCCATTTGTTTCCAGGGACACCTCCTCTGCCTTCAGCACCTTATCGGCCATCCTGCTCTCTCCCCTCAGGCTTAGACAGGGCTCCAGCGGGCAGTGCTGAGCGTGGTAGTGGGTGTGAAAGCTGGGCACATCCAGGTAGCTCTCTTGGCAGGAACCACAGATCACCTGGAAATGTTTCCCCTGGGAGCTGTGTTCTCGGTGCACGTGCTCCTTCACCTGGATGTAGTAGGGAGTCTGCAGGCCACACGGAGGGCAGGCGTAGGTGCACCGGCCTGAGCCTGCCAGCCCCTTCATGCAGAAGGTGAACGCCGCCTTCCGCTCTGCTTTGCCCTTCTCTGTGGCCATGCAGGGGCACGAGGTCTCGGCCGACTGGCCGTGCGTCGCCGCGGAGGACGGCGTGCTCTCCCTGGGCCCCGCCTCCTCCTCCACGCAGCAGTAGTCGGTGCCGTGGAGGCTCCGGTAGTGCTGCAGGAAGTCGTCCGCGCTGTCGTGCTGCATGCTGTCGCAGAGGCCGCAGAAGTGGCGCAGCCGGACGCTCCCGCCGTGCTCCAGCTGGCAGTGCCTGAGCAGCGTGCGCTCCTTGAAGAACCTCTGGTCGCAGTCGCCGCACAGAAACTTCTGGAAGCTGTGGGCGTTCACGTCCCCGCAGTGCGCCCTCACCGCTGCCTCGGAGTTGAAGACGTCTTCGCACATCCTGCAGAGCCACCTCCGCTTGCGCCCGCTAGTCGAGGGCCTGGAGGCGGGCTCGGGGGTCGCGGCCACGGCCGGGGAGGAGGACTTTGAGGGCGCGGGCGCTTCCGAGACGGAGGCGGCCTCGGCCTCCGTCGGTTGCCGTTCCCGATAGAAGGTGTGGCCGCTGTGGGCGTCCCTCACGTGCGACAGGATGTCCTCCTGACGGGGCATGTCCACCTTGCAGCGGCGGCAGCGGAACAGGAAGTTGGAGAGGTGGGCGCCGCCGTGGAAACGGCTCATGTGCAACCGGGTGATTGAGGCCTCGCCCATCTCCTTCCCGCACACCCCGCACATGTGGAAGACCTGATTGGCTGCCAGGAGGTGCCTGTGGGCGGCGGCCTCTTCGGGGAAGCTCATGCCGCACTCGCAGGCCCAGGCCGTCGCCCCGTCGCCGTGTCTCTGCCTCTTGGCCGGAGACTCCGTGTTGCGGCCCTTCTCTCGCGGGTCGGCCCGTGGGCCGGGCCGCTTGGCAGCCGCCGAGGCCGCCCCCTGCTGCCTGCGCTGGGTATCGCGATGGTTGGCGTAGTGCAGGAGGGACTGCTGCAGGGTCCTGAAGGCCTCCACCTCGTGCTGCGTCACGCGCTCGTGCTCTTTGGCTTCGTCTTCGCTGAGGAAGGTCTGCTGGCACTGCGGACAGCGACCGTACGCGCACAGCTGGCGCATGACCTCTGCCACTGTTTGGGCCGCCTCTGCCACGGCCCCGCCCTGCCTGCAGTGCACGCTGGGAGAGTGGGAACACAGACACAAACATAAACACTGCAAAATAGTGACAACGATAGGAGGAGAAAAACTTTACACCACTTTAAACGCCTATGACTGAGCTGCCAGCCCCAGGTTCTGTTCACCGGAGTAGGAACAGCACGTTTCAGGGCTCAATATACGGCCGAGGGGACTAATCCACACATGGTGTTAGCATGATGAGCCACCCAGAAGCCCCTAGCTTTGTCACAGATGGTCACCTGATTCTAAAGAATACATTTACTTTTTTCAAGAGCGAATTGCATTCACACAGGTTTAGGCAACATAATCTTGCAGCACAAAGTTACATACCATAGGAGGTGCAAGGGGGAAATTGAATATTAAGAATTTAGTATTATTAGGAAGGAAATGGAATGTAGGTTTCGATTTAGCATAGCTAGGGCTAGTAAATCCATGCAAAATGTATAGCATTACGTGAGCCTAGGTGCAGTTTTAAATGGCTGTGTTTTCAGTCTGCATCACAAGATGGGCAGTGACTCTCCTATCCTGACTGTAGTGTGCAACTCTTTTTCCAGCACTGCAGAGCCAGGGTAGAGAAAACACACGATTGAAAGGGGAGGGGACAGAAAGTGGATGCACAGCCGTGTACCCTGCCAGG
Source organism: Synaphobranchus kaupii (assembly GCA_029718625.1). Classification (NCBI taxonomy): domain Eukaryota; kingdom Metazoa; phylum Chordata; class Actinopteri; order Anguilliformes; family Synaphobranchidae; genus Synaphobranchus; species Synaphobranchus kaupii. Next base: position 57,912,196 of record CM056380.1, on the reverse strand, counting down.
ACTTAAGGGTAATACATTTTGGGATTTTAGGATCGAGAGAGTTGATGACGATGCTGCTTTTCCAGAGTGTTTCTGTTACAGTGAGGAAAGAATCACTAACTACAAGGGGCCCTGTAGCACTGGCTACTACCTGCTAAAGTAGGGTCAATTCAGTGAAATGTTATAATTTGCTTGATTCATAAACATTACTGTAAAATAGTCAATCATTAATAATGGACACAAACTTAAGGCAAGCATGTACAGACACACTACACACATGCACACACACGCACACACACACACACGCACACACACACGCACACGCACAAACACACTCTTACTTGAAGTGTGCCCGGGCCTCCATGTGTGAGCTCAGCACACGTGTGCAGGAGGTACACCTGACACAGAACGGCACGTCCTTACACAGAGCAATCAGGCGGTTCTTGGCGTAGCGTGGGATAGGTATGGGCATGGCAGCTGTGGCCTCGCTTTCTTCAGCCCAACAGCGAGAGAAACATAGCAGACAAATCAATAATGCTCTCCACACAAGCCAGAAACCCATGCAGGGTGCATGACCAGTACACTTATAGAGGCGTGGATAAATCATCTAGCAATTAAATATGGCAGCCCGGATATATACTGCTAAACCTGTATAAATGTACGTGTGTGTGTATATATTGCTTAAAAAAACTAAAAAAACAGGACTTCCTGAACAATGCAAATGTATAATACAACTGATTACAAAGCTGCAGGTGTCTCATATAAAGCAAAGGCTGCCCACTGTTTCACCTTCCGATGCAGACTGTCACTATACAGAAACCTTATGCTTCCATTCTGACTGATTTCTGCTTCAGTTCAACAGGTTCATTTATCTGGCATCCTCTAGTGGAGTTAGTGAGGTAAGACACCATTTCTGGCGGCCATGACAGGAAATGAGTCATTTAATCCCTGGAGCTGTGTCCGAATACGACCCCTACACCCTTTTGAGGGCGCATATTTGAGTCCACTTTGTCAAAAAGCTTTTGAGTGGGTGACTTTTTCTCATAAATGGGGGCACTTAAAATACCAGGATGAACCCCTTATTTCTGGGGTTTTGTTGAGGGAATTCAGGAGCACACTCATCTGCAGAATGGTGTACTCATCCGACAATTTTTATGACACACAAAAGGGATCAGATGCAAAACTCACAACTCATTGTGAGTGATTGGGTGGGATGGGGCAGAGAGGCGAGAGGAAAGGCAGGTTGGGGGCGGGGTTTAAGGCAGTGTCTCACCGCTCATTGTGAGTGATTGGGCGGGATGGGGCAGAGAGGGGAGAGGAAAGGCAGGTCGGGGGCGGGGTTTAAGGCAGCGTCTCACCGCTCATTGTGAGTGATTGGGCGGGATGGGCCAGAGAGGGAAGAGGAAAGGCAGGTCGGGGGCGGGGTTTAAGGCAGCGTCTCACCGCTCATTGTGAGTGATTGGGCGGGATGGGGCAGAGAGGGGAGAGGAAAGGCAGGTCGGGGGCGGGGTTTAAGGCAGCGTCTCACCGCTCATTGTGAGTGATTGGGCGGGATGGGCCAGAGAGGGGAGAGGAAAGGCAGGTCGGGGGCGGGGTTTAAGGCAGTGTCTCACCGCTCATTGTGAGTGATTGGGCGGGATGGGGCAGAGGGGGAGAGGAAAGGCAGGTCGGGGGCGGGGTTTAAGGCAGCGTCTCACCGCTCAGTGTGATGGACTGGCTGAAGTGGTTCCGAGTTGCCATGTGCTGCAGGCACTGGTCCCTGATGTTGAAAAGCAGACAGCAGCAGGGACAGGCGAAGCACTGGATGAGCTGGAAGGACAGACTGCTGACATGGCCCTCGGGGCTGGGGGGAGGACGCCTGGGGGGGGAAGGGCGAGAGAAGGCCATTTTGACATCCTAGTAACATCCTAGTATGCGCTCGATTAACTAGTAAAATGGACAAGTACATCAACTGCAAATAAATAAATTCAACCACGTCCTGTGAGATAATCTTTTTCAAGAGACCCCTGGCCAAGACGGCAGCCATAAAATAAAGTACAAAAACATTTACGTGGAAAAACTGCACAGTACAACAAAACACAACCACAATCTTAAATCACATTACTGTGAACAGCTGATATTATATGTACAGTCAAGCCGGAAAGTCTGCACACTCCTTTCACCTTCTCCACATTTTATTACGTTACAGACTTATACTACAATAGATTGAGTTCATTTTTTGCCTCAAACATCTACACACAATAGCCAATAATGGCGAAGTGAAAACAGGTTTTTAGAAAATATGCAATTTTATTTTACTGACAAAAATAGGTTATTTAGGGGTTACATATCTATACACACCCTTAGCCTAATACTTGGTTGCTGCACCTTTGGCAGCGATTAGAGCTTCAAGCCGTCTTGGGAAAGAAGCTACGAGCTTGGCACACTTGTTTCTGGACATTTTTGCCCATTCTTCTTGGCATATCCTTGCAAGCTCCGTCAGGTTGGATGGGGAGCGTCGGTACACAGCCATTTTCAGCTCTTTCCACAGATGTTCAATTTGATCCAGGTCTAGGCTCTGGCTGGGCCACTCAAGGACATGCACAGACTTTCTCCGAAGCCATTTCTCTTGGCTGTGTGCTTCGGGTCGTTGTCATGTTGGAAGGTAAACCTTCGCCCCAGTCTGAGGTCCAGAGCAGGTTTTCTTCAAGGATCTCGGTGTACTTAGCCGCATTCATCTTTCCCTCTATCAGGACTAGTCGCCCCGTTCCCGTTGCTGAAAAACATCCCCACATCATGATGCTGCCACCGCCATGCTTCACTGTAGGGATGGTATTAGCCAGGTGATGAGCGGTGCCTGGTTTCCTCCAGACGTGACGCTTGGTATTTAGGCCAAAAAGTTCAATTTTGGTTTCATCAGACCAGAGAATCTTGATTCTCATGGTTTGAGAGTCCTCTAGGTGCCTTTTGGCAAACTCCAAGCGGGCTGTGATGTGCCTTTTACTAAGGAGGGGCTTCCGTCTGGCCACTCTACCATAAAGGCCTGATTGGTGGAGTGCTGCCTGGATGGTTGATCTTCTGAAAGGTTCTCCCATCTCCACAAGGATACGCTGGAGCTCTGTCAGAGTGACCCGCGGGTTCCTGCTCACCTCCCTGGCCAAGGCCCGTCTTCCCCAATTGCTCAGTTTGGCCGGGCGGCCAGGTCTAGGAAGATTCTTGGTGGTTCCAAACTTCTTCCATTTACGAATGATGGTGGCCACTGTGCTCTTTGGGACCTGTAAAGCTGCAGAGATTTTTCCGTACCCTTCTCCAGATCTATGCCTTGACACAATCCTGTTTCTGAGGTCTGCAGATAATTCCTTTGACCCCATGGCTTGGAGTTTGCTCTGACATGCACTGTCAACTGTGGGACCTTATATAGGCAGGTGTTGGCAATCCCCAATCATGTCCAATCAATTGAATTTATCACAGGTGGACTCCAATTAAGTAATTAAGTTGTAGAAACATCTCAAGCAGTATCAGTGGAAACAAAATGCACCTCAGCTCACTTTTGGGTGTCATATCACACTTGTGTACATATGATATTTTACATTAAAATTTTTAATAAATTAGCACAAATGTGATGCGGTATGTCAAAACCAGGCGGAATTGGGCAAGAGGTCAATTTTGAGTTATTGGTATATTAGTAAAACATAGACCTTGCACTTTACAACTCCGCTTTCTTTTTTCAAATCGGATATTCCAAAGCGAAGTTATTAAGATTTTAAATTGGACCGTCTGAAACATCGAAACTGAGAAATAGCCCTTTAAAGTTTGAGTTTAAACAAAACTGTTTGTTGGTTAACAATGTTAGCGTACCGAACCCTGTTATCGGGCGGAAACCAGACATTTTTGTGATCAACATACGATACTGATATTATTCTGGCACATACCATTGAACATATTATATTTATTAGGTTCACAAAACGATAAGCTAACTTTTAAGCCAATAACCATGTAGATGTGACCGGTAGTTTTTTTGTTTTAACGTCTTTTAGATTAGAAAGTACTGTCAAAAAAGGGGCGCCCTTTATCGGGCGGCTCTTGTAGTGCATAAACAAGCTCACGATTATTGTTGTTTTAATAATCAATTAATAGTTTATTTCATCAAGAAAGATACCGTTTGAATAACCAATATGTTGGCAAAATAGCTGGCTAACTGGATAGTTTACCTGACAGTCCGAAAGATGTCGATATTGGGTTTATTTCTTCACAAAACGATAAACTAAGTTTTAAGCCAATATTAAACATGTAGACGTGACCGGTAGTTTTTTGTTTTAACGTCTTTTAGATGAGACAGTAATGTCAAAAAAGGGGAGACAACTATCGTTTATTGGCTTAAAAGAGATCAATCGCATTGGATTTATTTCTTTACAAAAACGATGTTAACTTTTAAGCCAATAACGTGTTTTTTTTTTCGTTTTAACGTCTTTAAGATGAGACCAGACTGCCAAAGAAAGGGCGCCCATTATCGGGCGGCTGTTGTAATCCATAAACAAGCTCACGATTATTGTTGTTTTAATAATCAATTAATAGTTTATTTCATCAAGAAAGATACTGTTTGAATAACCAATATGTTGGCAAAATATCATCATGCGATTTTACGTTAGCAAGTGAGCTCGAAGTTACGCTAAATTTGGCGTCATTTCCAAGCAAAATCTCGAACAAGGCATCATTTTGTGAAATTATATGCCTCTCTAAAAGTGTTTAAAAAAATACTTTGTCGATGAAATTTCAGTTAGAAACTTTTACAGAACATTTTTAATATTTGTAGCATCATAAATGTCCAAAAATCTCTAAACCCCTAAAATTCACCCTCAAGGCATTTTGCAGCTGTTCCTCCGTTCGTAGCTCTGCCCAATTCCGCCTGCTTTTGACATACCGTGTCACAAATGTCTAAAAACCTGTTTTCACTTTGTCATTATGGGCTATTTTGTGTAGAATTTTGAGACAAAAAATGAGCTCAATCTATTGTAGAATATGTCTAACGTAATAAAACGTGGAGAAGGTGAAAGGAGTGTGCAGACTTTCCGGCTTGACTGTATGTATGTATGTATCCAGGGTTTCCTGCACACCTATTATAAATTATCGTCTGATACAGGCACGCACACACCCATCCCAAAAACACCAGTTTCTCACCTTTGACTTCAGGTGATTGTTGTATGCCATTTTTGTTTCGAAGCGCTTGCAGCAGGCTATGCAGGCATAGTACTCCGTGGGGGTCCCTTTCAGCAGGACGGAGGGGTCACAGGGCGAATGGTCGAACCTGCAGAAAATAAACCACGCCCATATTAACACCCCACCAAAGCTTCGGCAGTGATCAATGTGACAAAATGTCCCAAGTGCCGCCGTGACCTTTTCAAGTGACCCTCCAGCAGAAGAACGCTGTCGAACACTCGGCCGCAGTTGGCGACGGGGCAGGTGCGTGTAGAGGCCTGGGGATGGTCGGTGGGACAGGGGCCGGCCCTTCGCCTCCTGAATCCAGTGTGTACAGCCCCCGGCCTGAGGCCTTCCACAGGGAGAAGCGCACATTGCATGAGTCCTTACATTTTTCTTTCACAAGTACATCTGTGCTCTTCTATTTCTTCCATGAAGGTGGAAACTAGGTTGCAGTTTGCATTTGGGCTATGAGGTAAAGCAGGGCCATGCCGCCATAGGTAAATACAGCCAGGCAGATATTGGTTATTGATATCAGCCCCATATTTCCATATTGTGCATGCCTAGTATGTTACCTGGCATTTTTAACCACATGTTGACGCAGGTTTTGGCATCACGGTTCTCCCCGCTGCTCTGGTTAAAGGCCAGCTCCTGGCGGCCGTGAGCTTGCTGGGACACCATCTTCTCCTGAATGAACCAGGCGTCAAGCAACAGAAGAGCATGAAATTATCAGTTAAGTAGTGCAATTACGTTAGGGGTGAAAGTGTAAAAGGTAACTAAATCACCAACAAACTGTGGACAGGAATAGAAGTGGTAAATACATTTTGCAAATAGTGATTCGGAAAATAAGGGGCTTCTGCTATATGCCCGGCCCTTTTGTTCAGAAAGTAACAGCAATATGGGAAGGCTGTAAAGTGAGAGGAGGCATTAAGCATGCCCACTCATCCAAAGCTGCACAGCTGTAATATTTTTGCCCAGTATTATCATTTTAACTTTCTAAATGTGAATTGGTCCATTGGTCCATGCATGCGATTTAAACATGCAGGAAATGGGATTATAAAATAAATAAAAATATATTTCCTGGGATGAGATCAAATATCACGTTAAAAAATATATTTTAAAAAAACCAGAACAAATGCCATGCCACTGGGTCACCTTACCTTGAAAGCTCTGCACTTTTCTGCTCTCTCCTGCTTCTCTGCTGCGACTTGGTGAGCCAGTCTGTCGAGCGTCGATGCAACCTTAGCCTTCTGTCTATCGACCTGGTCTTCAACCTGCAAGTACCCCAGACCACACACTGATCCCATTTACACTAGCCTTACCTGGCACACCAGTCTACACAGACACATACAGCATGGTCTTAGTCACTTTCAAAGTGACTATATTAAAATGAGCAAACAGGTATAATATAGTTTTGTGCTGTTTTTTTGCCAACTGAAGACCCCGGTTATTTACTGTTGAAAAGAAAGCTAAAGTGCTAATGCTGTGAAGGTGACAACTCCAAGCTGAAATTTGAACAAAGAGTGAACAGCTATTGTGATATTGCCAAGATAAATGTTGAGATACTTTCGATAACAAAGTAACATGGTAGCAACATTATTAATAACATTCTGCAGTACGTTGAATGCTAAAGATGTTGCATTGGTGTAAAGGTCCAAAATCCTTGTTGCCATGACATGCTGTCTAAGTAAATAACTAGAAAGTACTGTAATTCCAATATGGTAAACCTCATTTCTCAAGAATGAGGTCAAACGTGAAAACAGGACTAACATTTCTGTACATTTACTGAAGCACCTTGTGCAATGGTATGTATGAGTACAGTGACCCACCTGGGATTTCTACCTTCACCCTTCTGAATACAGGCCCAGTTTCCTAATCACAGCAATATGGGGAGGCTGTAAGAACACAATGCCTGCTTTTCTTACAAGTTAACCTAAATTTAGCTAATGCACTCCCCATCAATCACATTGTAATCATGTTCACTCAATCAAGGGCTTAACGCACTCACCGTCCTGTGAACAGGATTATCTTCATTTTCCCCATCACTCAGCAAGTCAATGTAGTCCACTACTGGTCTTAGAGGTCCTTCCTAGAGTAAAATATTTTTCCATGGTAGAGAGAACAAGCTGTGACTTCATAATGACGAACAGAGTAACTTGATATTAGGGCACAGTGGTAACGTTCTGTACCTGCACTGACAACATTAGGTATTCACAGCAAGGATGATGACTGCCAACAACATAGGTAGTAGTAGCAGAGCCAACCCTTTCATTGCATAGTTAAGTTTCTGTTCATACAGTGAGCACCATAATTCATTGGACAGTGACACATTATTTGTTATTTTGGTTCTGTACTCTAGCAAAAGGATAGCAAACAATGACAATGATGTTGAAGTGCAGACTGTCAGCATTAATTTGAGGGTATTTTCATCCATATCGGTTGAACTGACATTTTCAGACATCAAAAAATATTGGACAGTTTAACATAATGTAGAATAAAGTAAACCTTTTTAAATATTTGGTCGCATATCCTTTGCATGCCATGACTTCCTGATGTTTGCGACCCAACAATATTAAAAGACTCTTGATATCTTATTTTCTGGTACTCCTACAAGCGATACTATAACCTCTCTGCATTTGAATGTATATCTATGGGAATTGGGGGGTGGGACTAGATTTAGCTGTAAATTACACTGGAACAGTATGGAACACATGGTTGGCTAAATGGCTCTAAGTCATCAAAGTCATCAAGGGTCTGACGTATCAAACAAGCCTTAAACCATCACTCTGCTGCCAGATATGCAGTAGATATGGATGGATAACTTGAAGGGTTTCTTCTTCTGACTTATTTTTCCAGAGTTCAATAGGAAAATTTGTCAGAAGAAACAACCCTTAAAGTGATCCATCCATATCTACTGCATATCTGGCAGTAGAGTGATGGATTGAGGCTTGTTTGATACCTCAGATCCTTGATGACTTACAGCCATTTCGCCAACCATGTATTCCATACTATTCCAGCACAATTTACAGCTAAATCTAGTCCCACCCCCCAATTTCCATAGAAATCCATTCAAATGCAGAGAAGTTATAGTATCACTTCTAAGAGTACCAGAAAATAAGATATCAAGAGTCTTTTGATGTTGATGGGTCACAGACATCAGGAAGTCATGGCATGAAAAGGATATTCAACAAAATATTAAAAATGATTACTTTATTCTACATTATGTTAAACTGTCCAATATTTTTTGATGCCCGGAAATGGGGGAGGGGGGACTACGTACAAAAGGTTCTATAATTAACCTATAAAAAATACCCTCAAATTAAAGCTGACAGTCTGCACTTCAACCTCATTGTCATTTTATCCTTTCAAACTCAAATTGCTAGTGTACAGAACCAAAATAACAAAAAATATGTCACTGTCCAATGAATTATGGTGCTCACTGTATATGGCATAATATTATGCGCCCTGTAGTGAGACTGGGCACATCGGTCACTTACAGAAACAAACTCCACTTCATCCTCGTCCGTTACAGGCGAGGTGGCCATCATTAATCATCCTTTTTTTTCTGTGGAAGCAAGACCTATTCACAAAAAGCACCACATACATGGGCTGCAGCTTTCTGATGCCAGATTACAGTTAGTTAATAGCTTGTGTTGTATCGACCTGTTAACACAATTTCAGATATCACACAAAGCGTTTAGAGAAGACATATAACGTTAAGGACTAATGAACTTTAAGACTACCTCAATGACGATTTTGATGATTTCAGCCTTCCCTCATCATGAGCTCAATGCAAATAATGCATACGCAATTGTGTTGAGTCACTGTGCTACAGTTAGCTTTACTGCAAAAAGTAACCTATCTTAGCTCACCCACTATCCGTTGTTGTTATCCTAAGCTGATCCTAGCCAAGGGAATAACCCCCTTTGACGTTCGCCAGCGACTACTAACGTTAGTAAACAACCTGACCCAACATTGTTGGTTAGCGACTTCTTAAAATGTCTATAAACAAAATACAAAGTTAGATTGTGAGCGTAATATTTTGGCAGCTTTTTGCACATTTGCATTTTTAAAAAAAATTTTTTTATAGAAAAGTTAAGTTCAGAGTGGATATTTTCCATGCACGCTGCCCGTGCGCTAGCCAGTGGGTTGCGTTATACAAACACACATGAAGGAAGTATGATCTGCAGATCTAGGAGGCGAGCGAGCAAGTTTAGCACTTCCAAACCTTGCTGTGTGTACTTGTAATTTCGCTAACGTTAACTCAGGACAAGGATATGTGTATATCTACTTCGCTATCTTGGCCAGCATGCTCATAAAATCAAATACATGGTCGATAGCCATCGGTAACTTAGCTATCCAGTAAAATCTAAATAACGGCTAGTCTGTGTTACCTAAGCACAGCCGTTAGGTTGGCATTGCGAAATTAATAACTGAAGTTAAAAGTCAAGGCCTAGCACGTCCTTTAAGTAATGAAAACTCTACAGTAGGACATATATTTTTTCTTAATATTAAAGTGCTAACATCGTACCTCTGAATCTTGGGTTCGCCTTCGCGCGGAAGCGCTGTGTTACGTCACTTGCGTCGAGGTTAGATTGCGGACCTGAATCTGTGCCGTACGTCACTGTTCTGCGCAGATAAATGGGCTTTTTTTTTCCCAAGATCCAGCCCCGCGTTGGGCGCCAAATTATTTTTTTTAAAAGATAAATAAAATTGTATCCATCAGCATGGACTCCGTTTAGACGACTAATACCCCTGCCCCTTTGTTAAGTGTAGGCTACTCTTGTTAAATGTAGTAGTAGCCTACTTTGCATGTGTTATGTGCTTAATAATAGGCCTATATATTTTAAATCCAATCAATAATAGCCTAAACTTAGCATCATTTACAAGCTAAATTTGCACCTCCCTCCCAGGATGTCACTTCCTGCGATGTTAAAGGTTTACACACAGAATATAGTTCTGTGGGTTTACACTATTTTCTATAGGCTACTCTTGTTTATAATTTAGCACACGTCATTTGTATCGCAGGCGCGGCTGCTCTGGCGGACCGCCGCAGCAATTTCAAAGAAGCGCAACTGCAGATTTCTCTTAGTGACCTGTTTACGTCTTGAATTCCCACAGAAACCCAACTTGGTCAGTCCTGACCACTGAAGTGCCCTTACGAAAAACTAGTAAACTAGAGTTTACTTTGAAATAGTTTATATTTGATAAACTATTCGTAGCCTATACTTGTAAGTAGGCTAGTCTACTAATTAAAAATTGGGCCAATTTAGTCCCAATAAGTATCAAAATAGTAGCCTACACTTACAAGTTTACTAATGGTTTATAAAAATGAATGTAGCTACTTAAAAGTTAACTTCAGTTTACTCGTTTTTGTAAGGGTGGTTTTGACACAAAATTAACATTGCATTAACACATCTTGCACATACATCCTTGGACTACTTGGCTATCTACATGTGTAAGAAATAGATTAGGCTACGTAAACCCACCGTAAATAGCATAGCCTACCAAGGGCCTGATTTACTAAGACCTTAACCATGTGAAAAACCTTTTAGCACACACAAAACTAAAAACAAAACCAATGATTGGTGCAAAACAAATACCATGGCCAATCATTGAAGGTTTTAGACATGATAAAGGTCTTAGTTAATCATACCCTAAGGCTACGTCATGATGTAACGCCAGATATATTTTAGAGATTACTGTAGGTTATACAGTCAACCAACTGTCATTGATTGGTAGCAGACAAAAATAGTCATAATTTAAATTTTATTTGTGAATACAAACTCTTCCAAATCGTTATATACATTCGAATGTGCTCAGCTAAAGTTAATGTTTTTTTATATTCAAATATGAATCCCACAAAAGCAAATATTATTTTAGAGTTAAAACACATCTCACAATACAAATAATATTTCAAAGTATTTTAATTGGTTGACATATTGAAACACATTCTCATACCTTCTCATGTAGTTATTGGTTGAGTTATTACTTGAGACCTTGGCTCTACACTACTGCCATGTAACACAGTGCCCTCCACAATTATTGGCACCCCTGGTATAGATGAGTAAAAAGGGTTATAAAAAATTAACCGTTTGGTGAATTAGTTTAATCTCACACTGAAAAAATGAGAAGAAATCTAACCTTTAATTGAAGTACATTTATTCTGAGAAAAAAAAGTTCCTCATCATTCAGCTCAGCCCACAGGTTTTCAATGGGGTTTAGGTCAGGGGACTGAGATGGCCATGGCAGAAGCTCGATTTTGTGTTCAGTTAACCATTTTTGTGTTGATTTGGACGTATGTTTTGGATCATTGTCCTGCTGGAAAATCCAATGAAGACCCAGTTTTAGTTTCCTGGCAGAGGCAGCCAGATTCAGATTTAAAATTTCCTGGTATTTCATGGAGTTCATGAGGCCATGTACCCTAACAAGATTCCAAGGGCCTTTGGAGGAAAAACAGCCCCACAACATCACGGAACCTCCACCATACTTAACAGTGGGGATCAGGTTATTTTTGGTATAGCCATCCTTCTTTTTACGCCAAACCCACCTTGAGTGTTGGTTGCCAAAAAGCTCAATTTTCATTTCATCTGACCATAGAACACGGTTCCAGTCAAAGTTCCAGTAGCGTTTAGCAAACTCCAGGCGCTTATGTTTGTGGTGAAATGACAGGAAAGGCTTTTTTCTGGCATGCCTTCCAAATAATTTGTTGGCATGGTAGTTTAGGAGACTTGATGACCCCAAGATGCTACTTTCCTCTGTAATTCTCCAACAGTGATCCTTGGGGATTTGTTTGCCTCTCTTACCATCCTCCTCACTGTGCATGGGGGCAAAATAAACTTGGGTCCTCTTCCAGGCAAGTTTGTAACAGTTCCAGTTGCTTTGAACTTTTTAAGTATTGCCCTAATGGTAGATATGGGCATTTTCAGGTGAGTAGCTATTTTTTATAGCCATTCCCTGACTTATGCGGTTCAACACACTTTTCCCTCATTTGATTTGTGTGTTCTCTTATCTTTCCCATGTTGATGTATGAATAAGGGAATATGGTCTCTGTGTCACCTCGTATTTATACCCCAGTGAAACAGGAAGTCATGGATTACTGCTTGAAAGTTCCTAAACACTCTGATCAACTTTAAAAAGTAAAATATAAATGGAAAAAATGCTTCAGTTACATTTTGTTCATAAGAATTTCTAGGGGTGCCAATAATTGTGGCACATGTGGTTTTGTTAAAAATAATTATTTCTTGATGAGGGATTTTTTTTTTCTCAGAATAAATGAACTTCAATTAAAGGTTGGATTTTTCTCATTTTTTCAGTGTGAGATTAAGCTAATTCACCAAAAGGTGATTTTTTTTTATAACCCTTTTTACTCATATTTACCAGAGGTGCCAATAATTGTGGAGGGCACTGTATATAGGTCCATTCAAAAAAAAATAAAAAAAAATAAAGCATTTTGTCATCAAAAAGATACTGAAAGGACAAATGTCTGTTGCGGGCTGAGAGACAGCTTTAACTACTTATGCTGCCTACCAGTCTATATAAATGTTTTAGGCTGTTGTTTTCACTGTTGTTTTTGAGTTTGTTGGTATTACAGGCAAATAACAAAATCAGTAGAAGATACAATTCAATAGGCTGGACATTAAGAGCATAGGTACTCATGTTGAAATAAATATACACAATGGTGCAGTGGTTAGCACTCTCACCTCACAGCAAGAAGGTACTGAGTTTGAATCCTGGCAGAGGGATTCAAACTAATTTCTATGTATGTTCTCTCCCCGTGTCCCACAGTCCAAAGACATGCAGTTTAGGCTATTTGGAGACTCTAAATTGTAAAAATAAATTTAAAATCATCCAATGGGAAGCAGAAAAAAAGCATATGTTACAGCCAACAACCAATGAAACACATACACATGCATTCAAAATTGACCATTGAGGGTGAAACTAGTCAGTCAGATGATCAATGACAATCAAGTGGGAAAGGTAATGTTCAGCCAATGGGATCTGACTGAAATATTTTAAAAGAACATGGCGTGAAAAGGGAAGCCATTTGCGACCGGAGAGAACAAAAGTTTATTTCCACAAGGCATGAAGACTTTGTAATTAAAGACTTTTTATAACATGTCATAGAAGAGCACTATACAGACGAGTACGGTAAATGGCGTGATAAAGGTCGCATATCCTTTACATGCTGTTACTTCCTGAAGTCTGTGACCATCAACATCAAAAAACTGTCGATATCTTATTTTCAGGTACTGTTACAAGCGATACTATAACCTCTGCATTTGAATGGATCTCTATGGAAATTGGGGGGTGAGACTAGATTCAGCTGTAAATTACACTGGTACAGTATGGAACACATGGCTGGCTAAATGGCTGTAAGTTATCAAGGGTCTGAGCTATCAAACGAGCCCCAAACCATCACTCTGTTGCCAGATATGGAGTAGATGTGGCTGGATCACTGCAAGGGTTATTTCTCCGGACTCATTTTCCTATAGAACTCTATGGGGAAAAAAGTCAGGAGAAACAACCCTTAAAGTGATCCATCCACATCTACTCCATATCTGGCAAAAGAGTGATGGTTTGGGGCTCGTTTGATAGCTCAGACCCTTGATAACTTACAGCCATTTAGCCAGCCATGTGTTCCATACCGTACCAGTGTAATTTACAGCTGAATCTAGTCTCACCCCCCAATTTCCATAGAGATCCATTCAAATGCAGAGAGGTTATAGTATCGCTTGTAACAGTACCTGAAAATAAGATATGGACAGTTTTTTGATGTTGATGGTCACAGACTTCAGGAAGTAACAGCATGTAAAGGATATGCGACCAAATATGAAATATGATACTTTAAAAATACGTTAAAGGAAAGGGTATGAATACTTATGTAAATGAGAAATTTTATTTTTTTATTTTTAATAAATTTGCAAAAATCTCAAAAAAACTTTTTTCACATTGTCATTATGGGGTGTTGTGTGTAGAATTTTGAGGGAAAAAATGAATTTAATCAATTTTGGAATAAGGCTGTAACAGAACAAAATGTGGAAAAAGTGAAGCGCTGTGAATACTTTCCGGATGCACTGTATGACCACATGCACTCTAAGAGTTGATTCAACACTGAACATTTCACTGTGTAGAAACCTCTCGTTGCAGGGTTGTTGTCTTGTCTGTCAGAAAAAGAAAGAAAAATTGACGATAAAGTAAATGGTCCGGACAGTTGCTCGGTGATGATGCAGATAATTTGTCTGAATGTTAAAATATGCATTTGCAAATATGAACGAGATCACTGCATCATCACTGCTATAGAGGGTGTGGCTGTCATAATTTTTAAATGTAACCCCAAAACGCCACGCTTTCCCTTTCCCTTTCCCTGTACAACTCTCCATATAAGCACTGCAGAGTTCCAAATAAACACTGTCTATGCTGATGACAGCTCGTATTGAGGCTAATGGGTAGGATTATGCGTTTATTTATAGCCACAGTTCATGTTTGTACATAACGTGACCGCTTTTTGATCCATTTTTTTGAGTAGAGTGTGGCTTATTCTATGGGTAACACACCAAGTTCGGGCTTGACACCTTTAAATTTCGCTCTCCTCGCCTGCGGCAGCTTTGCTGAGCTCAGATGCAGATACTCGCATCATCCTGCATGTGCTGTAAAAAAACGCTGCTTCTGCTATAGTGCTGAGTCATGGATAGTCGTCTTACATTGTTGAAATCGATGCACTTCAAGGGTAGTCTGTAGATTCTGGCTCTAGTGAAGCAATTCCCCATGATCGCGCGAACATATGTATTTTTACATTTAGCGTAAAGCCGTAGCAATTGCTGGCCTGAATCGTGCTTTAGGATGATTGCTGCGGCGTTTTTGGTCTTGTTGAGACCGTATAGTATTCAGTGTGTACTGTTATTATTGCTGCTATTGCTCGGAACTATCGCTACAATTTTGTTTTTCTGCTGCTGGCACCGCAAGCTTCGTAGCGGGAAACATCCCATAAAATCCGTGCTTTCTGGGCGTTCAAGGAGTCGTGGTGAGTAGCCTAAACCTCCATTGACGGCGACGCGACGATCCACCCTTGCAAATCCAATTCTGGACATTTTTCTCATCGTTTTTACTTAATGACCCATTTAGAAATTGACTCTACCTTGTGCTATTTATAATGGTCTACTTGTCACACGCAGAAAGTCATTGGATATTACATCTTAAAACCAGGACTGCGACAGCCTCGTGGCAACTAACTCCGCTATTAACCAAGGATGTTGTGGTTTTGTCTAGCATTGAAATTACATTTCTTCTCTTACGCTTTCCATTCCAGCCTAATAACAAATTATACATAGCATGTCATAACATTCGTTTACACTATTTAATATTAAACAGGTTTTCCCATCATCGTTGTCTTGCATGCGCAAATATAGCCCATAAAGGATATGTTAGAACACTTCTCGTTTGTTCCAGAAGCTGGTTTCCGGACGCATCATTTTCGATCAGAGGTAAATAATATGCCTATTTCTATGTCAAGATTATGGTAAGTTGTCTTGTCAAAAAATAAAGGCTAGGAAATAGAAAGTTCTGTGTCTAAATTGAGTGGATGCTGTAGCCACTCTGAGGGCATATGAAACGCAATGTTGCCTTAAAATACGCATTGCGCATGTGTGGTCAATGCATTATACATCCAGGTGTGTAGCCTATTTGACTTTTATGAAGATGATTTGAATGCAACTAACATATACTTTTGTGTTGTGTACCTATGTGCAATGGAAACTTGCTCGTTTTGATATGTATAAATGCGCCACGGTTTTGTCGCTGACCTGCTATTATTGAGCAATTAATTTGAATCTGAATTAAAGCCATTTACAAGATATGATCTATTCTATAATTCTAGTAGCCTATCATTCACTACTAAATCAGTATTTACAGGAATAGATAAAGCCTTTCCTCTTCAGAGTGTGTCACAGCGTTCTTTCCCTTGGGGTTTGTCCGATGTGCTATGTTTTGACAGTGTTACCGTCATAGTCCTCGCCATGCTAGAAGGAGCGCACGCGTTCGAGTCGCGGAAGAGGCCAAACCACTCGTAGACGTTCCCGAGAGTGACCTAGACGGATCTACTATGAGGAAACGCAAAGTGAAGAGAGTCCAGCCGGAGTTCTATCACTCCGTGCAGGTTACCCCGACACGAAAACCCGTAGGTATTCTTTTGAGTTACTATTGTACTTTTCGCATTTCAATTCGATTGGTTCTGAAACGACCAATTGGGAAATTAACATATTGCTAATGTACACAAACCAATTTCATGATAATGATGATTATGACGACAATATTATTATTATTATTATTATTATTATTATTATTATTATTATTATTAATAATAATAATAATAATAATAATAATAATAATAATAATAATAATAATAATAATGTGTATTATTAGGATGTTATTAGCAGTCGATGGGAATGACAAATTTCTGGAGTTGTGGAGTGTGAAAGCACACTATAGTATAGTACATAAGATTGAAGGCCATGGCACAGATTATAGAAGTCTCGTTATTTTGGAATAATTAATATGTACTCCAGAGCTGCACAAATATATTGAGGATTTGTTAAACAAACTTTGCAACAAATTGTACAAAAATGTACCCAGATAAAAGTTGCGAGTTCTTCTTACACAAGTCTTCCAGCAGAAATTTCCATAAATTTTTAATTCCACCATGTAAGGGCTCCAGTCTCTATTTTGTTGTAAAATAGAGGCTGTAAAAATAATGGGTTAGCACACTATATTCCCAAGTGTCCTTTAAAATCTCAAGATGCACAGGAAAGTCAACAGGATGGACTATAATGATTCAGGTATGTCTTATTTATGTATGCATTTCTTTTTCTTTTTTCTTTTATTTGTATTTTTACCAGGGTTAGCAAAGTACTATAGGTCACAATTTGAAATAGACATTTAAGACAATAAAGCACCCCATAGCCACATATAAAATGCTATTTCTTGGAATGGTTTTAGGTTGTAGGTTGGTAGAACACCATGGATGACACACATAATACATACACACAAACACACACATATATAGGTCACAAGCATAACAATTTGTGTCAATGTTTTATGGTACTACAATCATTGAAATAGTTTGAATATCTTGTATCTGCAGCAGCAACATAACAAGTGGCTATCAAAGCTCATTGCAATGTGCAGTATTCTTTGATATATCCTGATTTTACCAAATAAGCTCAACATTTGTAGTATTGTAAACCAAAAAGAAAAAGGAAAATACACTCAGAAAATCCAGCAGCACTTAAACAAGTATTAAACTGACCTGATTTGTTTAAACAGTTATATACTCTTATCATGAATTTGCAAAGAAAGGGATTGCATGGACTGACAATGAAACTGAGCTTTCACAGACTGGCCATGGCATGTTGTGCATCACATATTCAGACCATTCATTTAGCTACAGTCCTGTAAGATAGATACATCAATTTTCTAGCAGTTGATCATGTGCTTTGACCACCTCCCCTCCTGTCTGTGTTGCCATAGTGATCTCCCTACACCAGTTGCAAAGTACCCTTTTACTGGTTAAAGCTAGTTTTAAAGCTGAGGGCCAGTTGATCTTCAGTGGTGCACTATTATGAAAAGGTAGAGAAATGTGATCAATGGCATGTGTGATGACTGACCAGGACAAGTTGACTTGACATATAGGCATATATAGACAACAACACTATGCAATGTAAATGACTGTATACATTTTGTGTACTGAAGGTTATTATTTTAGGGATGGGATAGTGAGGCTGTGTGAACCACTTAATTTGCGTGATCAGGC
This sequence comes from Synaphobranchus kaupii, assembly GCA_029718625.1. Lineage (NCBI taxonomy): Eukaryota > Metazoa > Chordata > Actinopteri > Anguilliformes > Synaphobranchidae > Synaphobranchus > Synaphobranchus kaupii. The sequence goes on along the minus strand of CM056380.1, from coordinate 57,894,234 downwards.
AGTTTCATAATCATAAAATTGTTGAGGATCATTTAGAGTCACCACAGCAGAAGTTGATTTATGAGAACTCAGCAGGAGATGACCTCACAAGGTCAACCACATCGTTGCCTCTGGGACCGCAAAGTGAGACAGCCCAACCAGACCAGCTGCGCAACCACAGCTCAGAACAGATAGGAGAGGTGACACGTGTGCTGCAATCCATAGAGCAGTGGACTCTAGAGCCATATCAGACCCCCCCCCCCCCCCCCCCCCCCCCCGTAAGAGCGGAGTTAGATTCCTGCCGGCATTCTCTCAGCTGTCGTCCCTTCTCTATCTGTTGGCCTCTCTGTTCTCTTCCTGTCTGAATATAGCTTAAAAAAGGAGGATAGACTGTCCCAATTCTCCTCTGTAAAAAAGGAGAATTAATTTTATAAAAGGGTACCATAAGCAATACTGGTAAATAAGCAATACTGGGATGATAACTGTCTAGAATTGTTAAAAACAAACCTTTTATTATGCAAACAAAATATGATATAAATACTTTATAATATAAAACAAATACAGGGGATATAAAATATATTAAGAAAAAAAACTTTCTTCAAAATATTCATTTACAATCCTCCTCTGTAAATGAATATTTTGAAGAAAGTATTTTTTCTTAATATATTTTATATCCCATGTGCAAAATAAATTTTCATAATTTGTTTTATTTATGATCAAAATGCAAGACCACTAGAGTAATGCACATGAAGGTTAAAGTGGGTTGTTCCTGTTTTATTAATTATTTGACATATTTATGGAATGTTAATTTTAATTTGGTTTAAAAGGTTTTATGTAATTTCTTGGATTGGAATAAAAGGATAAGGATTTTGTTCTTTCTTCAGACCAGCAATTCAAAGGCACATTCTCCTTGAGTACTGGAAGCACTGAAATTACTTTATTCTAATTTGTTTCATGCCTTTATTGCTCGGCGTTCTCTACTTTATTAATTTTATCTTGATGCAATTATCATATTTAGCAAACATTCTAACGTAATGTACGTGGAGTATACTTTCCATGAATATACGTAACAATAAGTATATTTATGGAAACCTGATACCATAAGTGTGGTTTGTCTAAAATAACACTGTTAAGCTATGTTGGTCTTATTTTAAGCAACACAGACATTAAAGCATATAGTAGTTTATATAAGGATCCACAGGCTTTGAGAAATGAAAAAAAGAGAAAATATAATCACAGTTTCTTAAAAATAAAAAAAGCTGCTGGTTTGTGTGCCTGATTGCTCTTGACCAGCAGGGTTATAAGTAAATTGCCGCCTAGCTGCTGCTATGGACGAATTGTGTACATAAACACAGCAATATGCATATGATGGGACTGTAAATACAGTTTAATACAGTTAAGTAATGTCTTCTGTATTATTGAAACACACACCTTCATCACACTGTGACCATTATAGTTTTTATTCTTCTCTTCAAGAGAGAATATAGATGGATGATAAATATTATCTGGAAAGCAATGATGTTGACTCTGACTGTATTACGAGATGTGTCATGCTGTTATTACCGAAGCAGTTTTTTGCTCTTAATAATTTGCAGCTGTTGCTTGTCAGAACAGCATCTGCATTTTTTATTTTTTATTTTATTGTCCCATCAGATATTATTTGTTAAGAGAATATCCCCAGTACGAAATCCCATGTTTTGTTCAAGATTCTTGGTATAGTATGGGCAAATGTTTTTTTTACCAGTGCCACAATCAAATATCAAATCAAACAGCCTCCTATGGTGTCCTTTTGGTTATCCCTGTTTTGGACAATCTGAAATATGCCACAGTCAGAAATACAGAAGACTTTTTTAAAATATAAAGATGACCCCCTCACAGACCTCTGAAAATTAGATCTAACTCGTATATCTTATTCATAATCATACAAAGATTTGAATAATGCGGGCTTCAGGGTTTGTTTTTAATAGAACATTATGTCAATGGTAAAACTTGTTAATTGATTTCTCGCGTCTGGCTTTGCGAAACCTGTTTTCATGATTAAAATTTAATTATCTTTGCCTCTGTTGCAAAGGTCAGAGCTTAGCTCTGCAGTAAATCAATCTTTTTAAACAGAAGCATCCAAGTGAGACCATTGAAAAATGACGGGGCAGAAAGACTACTGGGTGCTTTCCATATACAGTACATCATATGAAAAAGAAAAAAGTGTGGTGAGATTCATAGCTTGTACTAAAGATCAGACCATCGCAAAGTCTAACAGCCAATTTAAAACACAAAATGTTGTAGGCTGAAATTAGTCATGGATCGTGTTTTAACTCATGAGTTCAGAGCATGTGCTTTGAGACCCACTGACATGAGTATTATCTGGATGAGCTCCTAGTTCATTGGTATCAGTGGATCTCAAACTCAGTCCTGGCGGCCCCCTGTGTATGCTGGTTTTCGTTTCAACCTGTGAACGTGGGGGTTTTATTCTTCATGGCATGCATAGCTATTTCTGACACAATGTGGCTTAAGAGGATAGATAATTCCCTCTAAACATGAAAAGCACCTAATTAAGAAAAATGAACAGCTTGTTCAAATTCTATGATTGCAATACTTTGCATTGCCACTATGGCCACAGCTAACACCAGCCTCTCCTCTTTGTGATAGTGAAAAGACGCCAAGAAACAAAGTCCATCAAATCAAAATTAGCTTTTTGTCTTCATGAGTCAGGTCAAATTACATTATGTAGGGAATTTAATCCATTCCTCTGAATTCCACCCATTAGTGACCAGCTAGAAAGATATGCAATTCTGTTTGTACTCCAGCAACTGGTACAGAACCTCAAAGCTTAGATTAGGTAGTTACACTTTCCCTGCAAACATAAAGATTTTATATTTGTAGATACACCTATGTAATTTGGCTGGTAACTCATTCAATTTCTATATCACATGTTAACTAGTGGTGGTGCCTATTGTGGTGTGTGTGTATTTTTCTAACCTTTAAACTAAAGTAAATCAATCCATACTCAATGGATGCCATTTTGGCTCCTAGAAACCAGTGTTTCTAATTAGCATGCACAATGTGGATCTGTAATTGGTAGTTAAATTAATTTTGTGGATCTGTACTTGGTAGTTAAAGCAATGTGCTTTATAAGAAGGGGAGTTCTTGAAGTCTAATCCTTTCCAAATGTGATTGTGTTGTTTTGTTTTATAGTTATCTGAAAGTTGCCTGGTCATGGCAAGGTGGTGGGTCTAGACTGGGTGGAGCTTTGTCACAGTGAGGTGGCTGCAGATTGGGCAGTTGTCATATTTGACTTGATTTTAATTTCTTCCCACAATAGTGTAAACAATATTCCCCCTGGACTGGGAATATGACCGTTTGGACGTCTCCCATAATATGTGCAGTACATCAACGTTAATACCTGCTCTTGGTTACAATTAAAAACCTAATTGTGATTTTGTGTAGTGCAATTTCATTATTAGAGTAACACCAGTCTTTCTGTAAATATTATGGATTATTTATCTATTTTAATTTAAAGGGTTTTTCAGTTTATAGGATTTTTAAATTTCCTGAACTGCATTAAGATTGGTGTTGTTCTCACTAAATTGCACTACACTAAGGCAGTTAGATTTTTTTATAACAATATATATATTTAGCTCTATATACTAGTTTGAGATTATCCCCTCATCTTGTGATTGGTTCTCAACTGGGATGACAGTACAGCACAGAAGACCAAATATTCCTTTGACAACACCTTGTTGGTTTCTCCACTCTCATTTCACTTCTAATAAATACACAGGTACCTAACCTGGACAAGTGGGTCTATTGGCCTACTTGTGTACTTGAGTTTACTCCGTGTATTTTTGATATACATACAGTATATGTTGAAAATAAGTAAGTTCTGTCAGTTGAATTTTGGCAATGAAATGGGGACCTTCACCAAAAGTAATGCTTGTATACAACTAGCTTGCATACAAGCATCATCTAATACAATCTAACTTTAGGAAACTAGGGCTTTAATGAGTTTAATACTTTATAAAATGCATTTTGATCCATTTTATGAGATATTTGATTTTTTATTGTATCGTAAGAACAGTAGTAACAGTAATAGCATTTTGACACACTCAAACAAAGGGTCCAAGTTGCACACAGATGGCCTTTCCACAAACAGTTCACTGTGTCAGCGGTGGCATACTATAATAGGCTTTCTGATGTTGTTTTTTCACAGTTTTGATGGTGGTTAAAGGAACATGTTAATCTGTGGTGCACTGCCTTTTACACAGATAAAGCCTTGTGAGCCTTCATCAGTACCTTCTATGAGTACTAGAAAAACTGGTCATAGAAGGTATTGATCAGTTTAACTGCATGGCACTGCTGTTACCTCTGAATAATGTTTTGGTGTATAGTTGTCTCCCTCCCGTCTTTCTTTACAAAACCAAAAGCTGCAGTATCTATATTTAATCACTAGAGGCACTCAAGAGTAAAATGACTGTGCTTTTTTTTTTCTACATGCACAACTAACTTTCTTTTGTTTGTTAATTGGTTTTTGTTAATAGATTGAGGCTTGGGGTCAGAGTAAGCAAGGGAGAGAGGGAATAATGGGAGCTAAATGCTGCTTTCCAATGCAAAGTTCAGTCCTGATTTAATAATAACTTGAATTATTTGTCTAAGTTACGCATACATTTTTAAAAAGCTGAATGTAATTTTTAGCAACAAACGAAGTCTAATGCACAGACGTTGATTGTTTAATTATCTGTTGCCTTAGGCTTACTTGTATGGATTTAGATAATTAAGTAATATGTATCTTGAAAGATTCTGAATTGAGGGGTGGTCAATGGTCTCCGCCTCCCCCCAAAAATGTACACCGGTCTCATAAAACACGATAGAGGATCACTCCGTAGTATTATCCTTGTGAATGGAGAGCAAAGTACTGCTAAAATATATTTAGTTTGTTAAAAATATTTTTTTATTTCTAAGCAATTGTATTGGTATAAAAGAATATAATATTCCAATTTTGAGCATACAATAGCTTATTAGCTGTATTTATTTTACGGGTGTAAATTATTTTGCAGGGCACTTTAGTGCAAATACGAGGTACTTGATTGTCTTAACATGTTTATAAAAGCACCACATTATTTGTACAGTGCTTGATAAACAGGATGTAGACAAAGTGATTGTGCATGTGTGTATGTGGGTGTGTCCGCTGTGCGTCCATCCGCTTGTATGTGTGTTTAGTTAACTACCGGCCTCCTCCTCCGTTCACATGACCTTGAACAGAAAACTCCATGTCTGCAGTCAAGGATTACTCCACTATCAAACGTAAAACAGAACAGAACACATCTTTTGCCTTGGGGGTGATACATTGTTACCATTCCTTTTAGGTTTTAACAGATTATTGTTTATGAGACAGAAACTGGCATTTGCTATTGCTATTTTTTTTTACCCTCCTAGAAATAATTTATTTGAGTTGTGATTGCTGTGTAATTTCAGTTTGAAAAAATGATATAAAAAATACTATTCAAAATGATAAAATTACTGAATTATTTGTGATCTTTATCCAGCATAATTTGTTTTGTTTGAACAAATAGTCATTGATTTTGTTTATGTTTCAGGACTTCCGTTTCCAGGAATAATTTTTTTTATCAACCACTCATATTGGAGTAGAGGTGCTGAAATTACATATCTGTTACTATAAAGCTATAATAGACTGTAATTTAAAACACATTTACCAACCTGCAAATATGTGCCTAATTCACCAGCCCAATTCACCAGTACTGTGCATTTCTGGTGCAGGCACACACGGTAACAGTCGTAGGTGTCATGATTTAACTCGTTTGAGTTCCTTGTTTAGGCCAGCTGACCGCACATATCAGAAGGGGACAAAGCCCTAAAAACAGTGCGGTTTTTACTCGACCCTAGTCCAGGAAACCTCCTGTACAAGCTGTTTTTTGCCCTGTACAAGCCAGTAGTTACTGTAATTGGGTTTGACTAAGCTTTTAATGGGTCTCAGGATTTGGTCCTGTGTTCATTTATCAACGATCATTTTAACTGCTGTTGTCTTACTTTAACCACCAGAATGAGCCTTTCGTCATCCACCACAACATATTATGACAGCATGCGGCATGTGTAAGATCATCCCAGGCGGGAAAATAATACACAGGATATGTACTGTTTATCTCTTCAGTGCACTGTCAGCTCAATGGGTTCAATGAGGCATCACTGATGGATGCACATTGTATCAAATGTATATCATACTGTACGTGATGCCAGCAAACTGAGTATTAAATGCAATCAAATCCATCTCCTACTGGTGCCAGATGATCCCCAATGTCTATGAGACCAGAGGAACTGCAATATCTGGAAACCTGTTTGTAGAAACCAGCCCCCAGTTGAACATATCAGTGCAGGACTTTACCTGGGCCCATTAAGTAAAGACCTTTTTCAACACATTTGCTGTGTTTCTGCTTCTGGAGTTTGAACCAGGATGGCTCAGAGGATCTGAATGGTCCCCATCTCTTGTGATGTAAATTAATCCCATCTCCCATTGGCCATGCCATTCGACTGCGGGGATGTTACCAAGACCATGCCAGTCCACTGTTGGGATGTTACCATGACCATGCCAGTCCACTGTTGGGATGCTACTAAGTTTGCCGTTTGCTGTGTATGTTGGCTGCAAATCTGAAAAATGTGAGGTCAACCAAGTGTTTCTGTAGTTGGACAGGAAGTTACTTCTGTCTTGTCTCTGTAAATGTAATTTTGTTTCAAATACGGTTGTAGGTAAGGGAGGGAAGTCACATAGGTGGACATGGTTCATTTGGATTATGCGGTTATTTTGTACAGATTTACCCATATATCCTACTGTTTTTTCATGGTTATTATTTAACATTAGAGGCAGTGAGTGCCACATTTCATTTCTGGAAAAGAGCATGTATTTATTGATCAGTCTAGATCTTAAGAGCTGAAGCAAAGGTATTGATCTTTCGGGGGGAAATCTCTGCATTGCTAATGGAGGAAATATGCCAGTGTGTGTTTGGGAAGCATACCATAATCCCTGCTTTACTGGTTATCTAAGCAAGATAATTCCTTACTTACTTTTACCTGTTAAAATACCCTCAAAACCACAATGACAGTACATGCAGTAAAATTATGCAGTGTGGGTGTGGTTAAAGTAGCAAGTTCAAATTCAGGCTGCACCACTGTACCCTTGAGCAAGGGCTTAACCTTAATAGCTACAGTTGCACATTGTAAGTTTGTGTCAGTCATGTCTATTTAAATTCTTTGTGTATGTTTATTTAACTACATTATTTGAGTTAATTGTTTGTGTTGTGACACCTCCACTGTATTGCCTCATTGCAAATATGTACATTTAATGGACTGTCACATTTCTGTGTGTGAATCATAGTTTAGCTTTCCTGTTGTGCAACAATTATGACAGAAGGAAAATCAAGCAGTTTTTTTTTTACATTACCTCAGGTGCAACTGCTTCTTGTGTGTGAATAACCCTGAGAAACAAAACAGTGTATTAATGCCATAAAAATATTCCAAGAGAAAATCGATTTGTTCTATTATGAGCATTTGCACAAAGCACCTTGGACACTTTGCTAGAATATTTAATCCTCTTTGCTCTGACAATTGATGTACAAATGCTATAACATATATGTAATATAATTGATCTATAAATGCTATAACAAGGCCTTTTCTTTGGTTCATAGGACTCTGTGATTTACCAAACATCATAGCTCCACTCCTTTTGAGATCACTCACTCTCCTGTCCTTAGTTGCAGGCAGTGGAGATGCATTTCTACATTGCTTGCCACCCCCGGCCACCAGCAGCAGGAGAGGGACACTGTAGGGCAAAATTAAGTTTGTTTTCAGGAGAACAACACAGATCTGCCATATGCTTGGTGATTTCAGGCATTGCCTTATACAGTGTTATCTATGTCTCCCTGGCTGCAGCAAAACTGCATATTCTACCGGCAATACCTTCAGTGGTACCGCA
>CM056380.1:57775724-57885777 GCA_029718625.1 Synaphobranchus kaupii | reverse complement strand
ATTCCAGGAATGTTTATTTTACAATCAAAGGACGCACGCGTTTAAATCAATGGCATCAATTGGTAAATATTGCCCAAATATAATTCATTTTCGAATTTAGTAGACTACGTTTCAATTCAAACAAGGATTTGAATCACATTAATTGTTTTATTTTTACTGAACGGGCTATCGGCCTATCGTGTTTTCCAAACGCAACTAGAAAATCCTGGTAGAGAGAGAGGGAGACAAATAAATAAACATTCGTCTAGCTCTCGACAATTATTCGTAGACAAAGGAGGTCCGTGCAATAAGGCATCCCGGTTATCCGATTGGATTTCCTTATGCTGTCATCAGGCAGCGCTCGCGAGGGCAACGCTGTTACACCGCTGCGCAGACTACAGGCGACGCCGATTGATTAAAATAACCAGAATGCACGGATTCAGTTTCCATCCGGTTTTTTAATTCCCGTATCATAGGATGATGACGCGGTAATGTGCATCTGCTTGCGTTACGCAGACTGTTCTCTTCTGGCCAATCTGCCACTTTCTCTGGGGATTTGACGTCGTCTCGTGCTCGCAGTCAAAGGGGAAAACTGAAGTACTGGGGCATTGCATTGACACAGAAGGGCGTGGCTGCAAACAAAAATGACACATCGCCACGGTACCTTTTTTTAAATTGCAACTGGAACCAGGATTTCTGTTTTCTCCAGCGGACGCCATGTATACTGCCGTAAGTGTGTTTCTTGTCCTGGCGGGGGAGCCAAATACAATTGATTTCGTTTCTGGTTGTTTCGGTTTTGCCTTTTATTGTGGATCAGAGAGCTGATGTCTGACTGTGGGTCACAGTGTTTCCGCGAGGTTCAATGAACGTTTATTTTGATGTCTGTGTATTGTGTGAGCAGCGATGGTGAGAACAGCACCAGTTTGTTGTCCGCATGACTGCCTGTGTTCATCTGAGTGTTGTTATGTTTTTGGTGAGAGAGAAGTCCCATGCTGTTCCTTTCTTTTGTCCCCGCAGAGCTCCGGGTCTGGGAACGCTTCCCTTCGCTGTTCCATGTCTTCATCTGCGGATTTTTCTGACGAGGATGATTACAGTCTGAAATCTGGGTCGGTATCACCGGCGCCCGGGGACACGTTACCGTGGAACCTACCCCGACATGAGCGTTCAAAGCGAAAAATTCAGGGAGGATCCGTGCTGGATCCGGCTGAACGAGCCGTGCTCAGAATAGCTGGTAAGTGCTCAATATTCCGGTGATTGTCAGGAATGCTGTAGCCTAGTCACTGGCAGTAGCCTAGGCTCATGCATAAACTACATCGCTTTCATTAGCCAAGTGGCATCTCATAGCCTATGGAACCCTTCATTTTAGATATGCTGGGATAATCTTTGTTTAAAAAAATATTTTCATTGCGTAGCTGAGGGCAAATTGCGTTTGCAGATTGAAGTGAAAAACGATTTATAACATTGTCATTTAATTTTCATATCACATAGGCTATTTAATCGCTACTTTGGCCGCCTGCCTCAGATCAGGGGGAGGGGCATGTCATGCTAAATTAGAGGTTTGAAATATTCAGAACTGATTACAAATATATAAATAGTGATATAATGAACTACGATCACAAACAAACCAATTAGGCTACCATGTGCAAGCGCGTGGCTAAACTATGAATTGTGGTGAAAGGATCTCGTCATTCCTCTATTAGGAAATGTCGGTGTTGAGACGAATCACTCAGCTACTTAGTTTACGAAAAAGATAATGTCCATGAAGCCATATCGCAAGCAAATGCACAGCAGTATGTTTCCATTTAGGCTACCCCTGGGACAAACCTGCTGAGACTGTAAACGGATACAGTATAGCCAAAAAAAAAAAAAAAAAACTGCCGGGCAGCTTTTTCAAGATAAACAGGCTTACAAAAGTAAATATCCAAATTATAAGAAAAAATATAACCACCACTGAAACGCATCAGAAATTGATGGAACTGAAATTTCATATAACAAACCTGTGCTAGCTGTGGAGGGCTAGTAGCCTAGCTACATGGGATTTCAAACTCAGCCCCTAATTCCAACCACAATTAGGCTATCTCTTGAATTGTGTAGCTATAGATGTCAGGCTAGTTCTTAATTAGACACTTTTAACGTATAGATTGAGTGATTGTATATGCTTTTAAATCCATTACTTCAGAAATTATGAATGTCATGAAAATATCAGATCTCATAACCTTTAATCTGTCAGTTCAAATAGCTAATAGCCTACTTCAATTATAGGCTATTATAGCCTAATGTGCTTAACTTAGATGGCAGACGACTCATTTAGTTATAGTCTGAGATATGATAGGCCTCTAGGCTGTTTTAAGATTTAATTTTTTCAAATGTGGAAAAACCGATTGATTTTCTAACAAAACCGGTTGTCTAACTGAACTTGACGACTGAGATAATGAACACATTGTGATTTGAGCTTGTTTCATAAAGCAGGTTCCGTCATGTAGGACTGCCTGGGAAGTAATGTTGCCTGTTTCCGTATAGGCTATAGGCTACAATACGTTGTAGCCTGTTAATATGAGTTTTAGTTCGTTTTATGCCTGTTGACGTGCTGGATTACACACTTTAGGCAGGCAGTGGTTTGTGTTTGCTATTTTGCCTGAAATATGGAGACAGGTTTTTGCTATGGCAATAATAAACACACCCGGCGCTAGGACCTGGGCGAATTTCTTTGCAGGCTCTAGGGGATTACGACACTATTACCCGGCGGTCAAGTGGACGAGAAAGAGAAGCCATGCGTTTTAACCTTCCTATCATATGTCCCGAAATGACTTTTTGTTCTTGTATAATTTCAAATAGGTGATTTTCATCAGCACATCATAGAGAATTAGGAAATGTGTTAAAAAATTATAAATAAAAAATTATTATATATATATATAGCTATATATATATATATATATATATATATATATATATATTATAGCTATATATATATATATAATTTTTTAAACATTTTATATTGACCTGTGACAACACCTTAACATAAATGACAATCAGTTACTAGGTAAATTGACTATTACGGCAGCATAACGTCTTAATAGCAAAATAGGAAATACAAATATTAATTTAAGAATAACTGAAGCACATTTATTGTGCTCAGATTTTTCGACTCTTTTAATTCGGCTAACTAAAATGTAGCCTAAAACAACTACACCTATAGCAAAACTCGCCTAAATTTGACAGAACAAGTCCTGGCTAATTTAGAGTCTGACGAAAAGGATGACTATGAGGGGGTCTCCACAGGGACGGACATGTAGCCTATTTCAGACACCAACGTGAAATCAATAACAAATAAATAAACGAAATAAACCTGGAGCCAGTTTGATATTTTAATGACGCCGACTTGCTGTGGGAATTATTAACCGGCACAGTCGCATTAATGCGCTGGCATTACCGGAATGGATGTCACGGTGAACTAAGCTGCAGTGGGAAGGGGAGCGTGTAAGGGGAGAGAGAGAGCGAGAGCGGTGCATTAGTATTGCACAGACGCACTCGCTCGATATGGGATGGCATTCATTTGGTCCGGCAGCTCTTCCTCTTAAACCTAGTGCACAGCTGAGATTTTCTCATGAAAGCGGAGAGGAAGTCCCGTCTATTGGATGTTGATCAGTAGGGGAGGGGGAGAGGGGCGTTTCCTTTCATAGAATTACTGATCACTTGGATCCCTCTGTGCTCCCAACTCAAGGCTCCTCGTCCGAGCCGCTCGCGAATGTCCAGTCGTTCTGCCCCGTCATGGCTCATTATAACACAACGCCGGCCGCTTGTGTGCTTACGGACGAAAAGGAATACCTTCAGGCCTACGAAGATGTTCTGGAGAGATATAAAGGTAAACGAAAATGCTACAGAGGGGGCTCTTAAATTGGGATAGAGTAACGGTTTAAATAAAACGGGGAGAGCTTGCCCTAAATAGCCCTGTCACTCTCATAAACAAGTGTTTGTCAGTAGCCAGACTGCGACCGGGTTGTGTTACCCTCTTGAAATGTGGCATGCATTGACGGTGTGTTTAAAGATAACATGTAGGAAAATGTCTAGGTTTGTTTAATATGCTGTATTTATGAATATGTGTAGCCTATATGTAGCCTACATTTATCCTAATACTGTTCAGGGATCACAGCTCTCGATGTCTGAAAGCTTGGCACTTTAGCTTAGTGTTGCTTAGTGTGGGATGAGGCGAGGGTAAGAGACTAATCTATTGGCAAATACATTTTTGATGAGCCGATTAAAGGCACGTTCGTATTTTGACTAGTAGCCTGTTTTTCTCATCGGTTCATAATATTTATTAATTTAACGAGGTCTTAAATGCTCATTTTGAAATACCAAATCGTAGTAGGCTGTCCAGATGCATCATGTTCATAGTAGGGTTGATTGATTTAGGCTAGCTGCTGATATGCGGTCAGATTAGCCTTTAACTGAACATCAAATTGAACTTTTTATAAACAGTAGGCAACCGCTATCATAGGCTATAAGACGGCTCTTTTTCTGCCGTTGGCTACTGTTGCGCGGATTTAGCATCACACGTTTTGGATCAAATTTAGCCCAATATTCCAAACGTTGCCTACAATTATTTGCATTTTAATATATGACTATATGACAACTTAATATGAATCAAATACCTTTGACATATCCGTTCCTGCTGACACGAGCTCATAGGGTACCACGTTTTAACAAGGCTCGTGCCAGTAGCATAACTGGAGAATGCAAGAATAACAAAAAACATCAGCCGGCCTGGGTTGACATCGGTCCTGAGTGCACTCTTTCTCGCGCATAGGTCTACATGAACTGGTGCTCCAGGCTCACGCCCAAATGTCAATTCAGTAGCTTAATTACGGGAAACCTGCAGAAGACATAGCCTAGCCCATTTCTTTCCATCATCAATTAATCCTCCACGGTCTCTCCTTTTGTTGCATTAATTCAACGCTGAACGCGCCTAGCCTGGCCAGGTCTCTGCGAAAAGGCTGAAATGGAAGCGGAATGCTTGTTAACACACCACAGCCGCCGAGATTTATTTCGACAAACAATGGCCACCGCACCCGCCCAGAGTGTAGGGTGTGGGAATGACCGTTGCGGGAGAAAGGGTCGTTAAAGCAAGAGGAGAGAGGCTGGGATCCTGAGATCTCTGTCTCGCCCTGGTGTCCCCGGTTCAAGCACAAATTTAGATTTTCTCACAGCTGTTGACTATCATAACAAACAGACAGTCAGCTGTGCCCAGGCTTAGCTTTCTTGGGTGTAATGGAATCGTATGATGTGGCATATTTAACTGACTTTTTATTTCTAAAGGCAGACAAGTCTCTGGACAACAAATATATTTAACAGTAGCCTACATTACAATCACTTGGCAGACGCTCATGTTGTGCAGATCTACTTACAGAAGTAGAGAACATCAGTGTTAATCCCGGGAACACAAATGTCAGATAACTTATCACCAAGGATGCAAAGGAGGCCCATTTATAAACAATAAGTGAAAGACTTTCTAGCGTTAGTGGACACTCTCCTGTTAAAACTTTGATGTTGCTTGGACGCTGAAGTTAAGGCAGTTAGAGGTTTGTACTGTAACTACTTTTAAGGTCCGCTGTTGCGTAGAAGTGCTGATCTGAGTTGCAAGTGTAGACCTATAACATTTCTACGCTGCTGAGGATTATCAAGCCCGTTTGTTAGTAAAACTTTAATGAAACGAAGTGGAAAAAGTAACGTGTAGAAAATATACCATCAGAAAGTAGGTAAAGCAAGAATAATGGCAATGTGATTCACAAAAAGGATATGACATTATTAAGATAGCCTACCCTAAAAACGGAGGTCTCTCATGAGGGCCTACCCACGTTGTCTTCCATTCCATCCATTTTGTGTTTTGGAGCAATCAATTTGTATTAATGTTGCTTTCGGTCATCTTTAATGACTAATGAAGATTAATTCTATTGTGCATGAGATTGCGCGGAGACGCAGCGAACAGGGATTTTGGCCTCTGGCTGAAGTGCCGGTTGTTTTCCACGTTGTGTCATACAGTCGTGATGGCTGGCATGAGCTGTCACACTTAGTCACGTCTTGTGATTGGTGAGTGTCCACGCAGACGTGAATCTGACCTGTTTGCTGCTTAAGGCCAGCACGTAAGAACAAGTGTAAATTCTTCTAGTTCTGCTTAAAATAATGACGCACTCTTAATGAGTGTGAACATATTGGCAAAAGGAAAAGCATGGTACAAAATAAATCTAGGACACTGTTGGTATGGGGGTCAGTTTGGAGTATAAATGATTGAATAAGGACATTATATTCAGGGTCATGCTGAATGCCTCACTGTTTTAGGGCAGGCAATGGAAATTAGTGAGGACATTATACAACGAGGTACAGAGAAACTCTTCATAAAATGTACAAAAGTCATTTATCTACTGCACAGGTGGAGTGATGAATATTAGAACATAAGCTTTTTAGGTTTATCATTATTTTTAAAGGAAACAAACAAACGCAGTTGTCAGTGGCCTAAGGTTGTTGTTTTCTCTTATTTTGAAAACATGAAGACAAAGTACCATTTTTAAAAATGTGCAGTTTAGATGCCTGCTGAAAGAACTCTTTCACCAGTGATTTCTGAGGCTTTAGGGCATTCTAATAATGGCGTGATTTGCCATGAGGTTTAAAGCATTCTCTGAAGTTTGCCCTGCAAGAATCTTTGCGCTGTGCTGGTCGGAAAACAACCCAGTATTTCTTCTGTGTTGTTTTATTGGTTGACTAAACCCAATAAGTTGTCAGCCTGTACCCCCAGATATTTCTGAATTTTTCCGACCTCACATTGGGTGATTGTTAAAATACGTTTTGCAATTTAATTTAAACCATTGTATTGTCTGAGATCGACGTCGGTGAATTAGGGTGTGGCTCATTTCTTTTTCTCTGAATTGGCTGGATTAAAAGGGATAGTTCATTTTCTGGAGATTTGTAGAATTGTATTTCAGTTTTAGCATATATTTTTGATTGTCCCGGGCAGGCGTTTGGGTGAAGAATATTTTAGATGCTTACAGAAGTTTCTGATGCCCATCTTTAATGAGCCATAACTAACGGCTGGTATAGAGGCATTTGCGAGTTTGTGTTCTAAATTATGATACACCTCCACAGGGCATCTCCGTGGACAGTTTAATTAAAGAGAGAATAATAGGGTTAGGGTGAGGAGCTATGATGAACAGAAATAAAATAAATAAAAATGAGCAGATTCAGGGGAAAATATATAAGTGCGTCCTTAGGTATACATTAACGCCCTAATCTCTCTGACTGATGTGGAAATAGCATTCGTAGGTGTTTCGACATGCAGGAATGTTGAAATGATACAGGTGTGGCCCCCCAGTGTCCACGGGGTCAGCTTTGATTACCTGCTGGTGACGGGCATGTGCTGTGCTCTGTGTTCTGTCACTGCTGTGCTCCAAGTGCTGTTTACTGTGTGCTTTTCACTGAGTGCTGTGTTCTGTGCTGTGTGCTGTGCGCTGTGTTGTGTGCTGTTCGTTGTGCTCTGAGTGTTGTGCTCTGTGAGCTTTACACTGAGTGCTGTGCTGTCAGTGCCTTGCTGTGTGTACTGTGCTCTGTGCGCTGTTTGCTGTGTGTCGGAGCAGGAGGCAAGAGCAGCCGTGCTCAACCCATCCCCATTTCCTTCTCCCACAGCTCCAGTGAGTGTGTAGTGTGGTCTGGGGCCCAGGGGAGAGTGTTTTACAGGAAGCTGATCTGCAGGGAAATCTGATAGCATAGACTGTCACTGTCCATGTGATTATGACCCCCCCCCCCCCCCCCCCCCCACACACTCTTAGCAGGGCGTTGGCCAGTCCTTAGGAGAGGCGGGCCATAATGCCATGCCCATTATCCGTTATTCGCATTCGACGATTGTGAGAAGCAGAAAGGGGCAAACCGAAATGGATGGAGGAAAATGCTAAATTGTCTTTCTGCTGAAACATTCCTGAAACAGGACTGCAGTGCTGCTGGGAAATACAGTAACAGTGGTGCAGCTGTTTCCAGACAAAAGGAGCTTCAGACAAAATGTCTCGCTCTGACTGTGTGCCGCCAAAGTTTTCCTCCTCTTAAAGCCATTTGAGAAAAAAAAAAAAAAAAGAATCCTCCAAGTGTGGAGGATTTCCAGCCTCCACACAGAGAGAATGTTCCGGTTCACTCTGGTTCTTTTCACAATGGGAGCTACTGAGGCCACTGGCCCATCTTTAGAGTGGGCAGGTTACGCTGGACTGGTTGGGCTCTGCCTGCAGGTCTAATCGCTGTGGCCTGAGTGGGGATTGTGGTTCTGGTTCTGGGGACCACATGACAGTACCTCTGCTTTGAGGGGTAAGAGTCTCTGAGCTCCAGCCCTGTCTTCCTCTAAAAACACCTGCAAGCATTCCTCTGAAAACACCGCATGCAGCACAGTCGGGCAGCAATGTGTTTTGTTCCAAGCAGAGGGTGAACCCCAGCCATTGCAGCGACAAGGTGCTTCCAGTGGAGATGTTTGGCCTGCTGAGCTGAAGACCCTGGTCTCCCATTGTTTCTTTGCCCCTTTACTGCCACTGATATAATATGCCCTTTGATTTCCATTTTTTATGGCTGTGGTGCCACCCAGTTCAGTAGAACAAGGTGCCAGCCCTGGTTTTAGACTGTATGAGTGGCAAGTCATACACTCCTAATCTCCTGTTAGGGAAGTGCTGAGATCCAATTGTGAGCTCCAGTTTGCCTGTAAGCAAAATTTCCCATATGGCTGTGGGCATTTACCATTGAAACAATGGTTTACATCGTCACAGATCTTTCTGAACATGAACTCCGTGGAAAAGGGGCTACTGTGAATAAGGAGACTGCATTCGAGGGCTTCTGCACCACAGCATTTAACAAGCTGCCGATTGGAACTCATCTAAGCAACAATACCTTTCCAAGTGGGTGTTACTAATAATTACACACTAGAAGGGGATTTCTCCTTGGTTGGGTGTACAAATTCAGCTAATCTGCACAGCTGTGCTTTCTTAGACCAAGCGGATTAAACCGGTTTCAATAGGTTTTTGTTTTTTCAAGAAGTAAAACCCCTTATTTTGGCACCTAAGTGGACTAAAAGGGCTCTGGAAGGGAACACAATCTCTTTAAGTGTGAGCATATCCCTCTCACGGCATCCTAGATGCGTACAATGGCCACAGCAGAGCAGGCCATGGGATCACAAGTTTCTGGCAAGGCCTCTTGAGGAGCCAAGTGGATAAATGATGTAGGTTACCCGTTGGGGTTTTTTTTTAACAACCAAGAAGCCCCTACTAACGCAGCCTGACATTTATTATTGGAAGGGTGTGTGCGCCTCATTTCTCACATGACGTGATGGTAACCCCCCCCCCCCCCCAGGAAACGCATCACACACGAAGAGTGCCTTTCATCCCTTTGCAAAGACCAGTTGGAAGAAAACCAAGCATATTGTTTGTCTAATTACGGCCGCAGCAGTTGGTGAAGGGGGTAACTATGTAATTTGTGTGTAGGCCCAAGGAATGCCATTTCTCAGGTCGGTGACCGATTCCCTTTAGTTTACCCTGGCCTGCTGTTGATGAGCTTCAGCCTTTGTATTTCATCCTGTGGTTGGAGGCAGCAGAGTGAGGTGATGTTGATCGGCTTCTTTTTTTTGGCAAGTGATTTCTCAGTGGGTTATGAGAGAATTGTTTTGATAGCCACACAAAAATATACCATGTTAAAAAATTTGTACATAGTCACCTGAACACCTTTATTTATTATTATTATTATTTTTTACCAACCAAGCTCACAAGCAAAGCTAAAAAGTCAGTAGCTCTCGATGACCAGGTGTGTCCAATCTTATCCAAAAGTGTCGATGTGGGTGCATGTTTTTGTTTTGGCCCAGCACTAGGACACTTGATTAAACTAAATAACTAATCATGGTCTTCAATCAAGACCTTGATAAGTAGAATCAGTGTCTTAGTGCTGGGCTAAAACCTGCACCCACACCGGCCCTTTTCAGATAAGGTTGGACACCCCTAGTCTAGACTGATGCACTCCGATTAATAATAAAGTAAGAAAGTAGAAATAGTTAATTACACAAATATAAATTTTTGATTTTTCCTTCATGAATTGATGCCTGTGCTCATCTACTTTTTTTCCATGAATGTGGACTAGGTTGATGTTTGCATTTCTGCTATAATGTGAAACAGGGTGACATTGCACCAGTAAAACCAAATACAGCCAGACAAATAGTGGTTATTCATACTGGCCTCAGAATTCCCATATTGCACATCCTGAGGAGAAGGTAGCTTTAATTGTCATTTTTATATTAATTAACGTACCTTGATTGGAAAAACTGTTATATATACTTGTCATTGACATTATTATGCTATATTTTATATTTAAAATGCTATGTCTTGAGCAAAAAACTGTTATTGTCCTAATGTAGGGATATGTTTTGGTATTCATGCATCCAAAAGTCTATACTTTCATATTAATTTAAATGAAACTGCAATGAAATGTCAGTAAGTATTTTGAATAGGCTAATTATTTTAGTTGATATTATGGAGCAGCATTTTGGGTATAATTATTTTATGTCCAGTTATTTAGTAATAGCATTAGCATTTTTTTTCGTTTTTTTCCCTCTCCCGCCATCCCTCTCTCTCTGTCTCCTGTACTGGACCATGTTAGGCTTAGCTGTCAAGCACACTGCCAATGTAAATTTAATCAAACGCTACCAGAAACAGATAGGCACATCTAATGCTGAGCAGCCTTTAAGCTCTGCTGTTAGCTTGGAGTCTGACTCTTGTAAGAGGTTGTAGGCCGTGCTGCTCGTTGTCTAGAATTAACTGTGACTTTATTGTGACTGACTGGTCTTGAGCAGACATTAGTTGGAGAGTCCTACGCTTTTGCACACCGCGGTGTGCGTTGTGTGCAGGTTGAGCAGCCTGTCCTCTTCAAGTCTTTATGGCTGCTCCATGTGGGTGGATAACACTCCCTCATTGCTCTTTCATGCCCCTGCAATGATGTGAAGGACATCTGTGTGTCCATGTGATGTATGAGGGTTTGCAACAACGATGATCATCATAGTAAGTGCTTTGAGCATAAGATTTTTTGATGTTGTAATGGACGTACCCACACTTTAAGCCCACCCAGACTGTCCTGATGGTTGTGTCATTGTAACTGTACTTATGACAATACCATCAGGCCATCATTTTTTCAAGAACATATTTGGTGCTGTAAAATTGGTGTAAGAAATAAATCTGTGTGGTTTGTGAAAGTGTCCTGAGGTCCGAAAGGCCTTTCTTTACTGCTATAGCAGCAATTCCCTGCGTCATCTCCCTGTCAACAGTCCACATGTGAGCTTTAATTTTCCTTTCACAAATGTGTGACCAGCAGTTACCTGCCGGGGTACGCTGACTGACTGGCTTTTGATCTCTGTTGTGCTAGGTATGTTGATGAGTAACAGACTCAGTTATTGCTCTATGCAGGTTTGAAGAGATGGCAGGATAAGTGGTCGCTGTGGGCCAAGGTTCGAGGCTGGGCCGTTTAACCAGAGGAACAGTGGTTGGGACTCATGGAAGTCAAAACGGTGGAGAGACGGGGCAGGACCTATACCAGGGGCAGGAAACCCTGGTCCTGGAGTGCCAGAGACGGTCCTGGTTTTTTAATTAATCAGGTTTACTGAATATAAGTGACCGTGTGCTGGAGGCACTCAGCGTGTCACCAATTTCAGAATATTCAGACTCATCCATCAACCTCTTGTAATCAAGCTCAGATGGAACAAAAACCAGAAATGTCACTGGCATTCCAGGACCAGGGTTGCCTACCCCTCACCTATACTGACATCAATCCAGATTGGCTCGCTGATTTAACACGGACTACAGTTAATGCAGGCATCATCAGGAGCTGCTGAAAGACAACTACACTTTTTAATATACTGCATTATGAGGAGGAATTAATCACAGCAGAACAGGCCCAACATGCACCCCTCCCATCATCTCCAGTGTGCACCAGTGAAAACAAATGTGCAAAAGACATGGGGGCAAAGGCACAGATTTGTGCAGACTTGTTTATTTTCTCATCATTTCCGGATTCTTCACTCAGAGCTCATGTGCGCATAACATATTATGAAATGTAACTGAAGCCCTGACACGCTACATTTTATGATTTTCTAAAAGGTTCTATAATAATAATAATAATAACAACAACTCTACAGGCTGTGAAGTACATGCTCTCGTGTCTAGACTCAAACAGCTGTATTGACTTCAGTTGTGCAGATAAATTATAATAATAATTATTATTATTAACAACAGTGAATAATAATACTAATATGGATACCAGTATTCTCTTTCTTGTTTAAGAATGATTTTGTCTGACTCTAAATGAGCCAGAGCTCCATCCGCTTCCCTCCCTGTGTCTCTGCTGGTGCTCATACATCACGCCACAGTCTGCACTCACTCACATCTGCATCACAGCAGGCAGTGATGACTCAGCACTGCATCCTGTCTGTATGGATAAGCACTCATAGTAATGTCCGATAAGTACTGGTGCTCAATGCGTTTGGCTTGAGGAACAGACCAGATATTACTTTAATATTTTAACCTCTGAAGCAGGAATGAATTATTCTTCATTTACCCACAAAGAGTCAGCTCAAAGCAACTGCAACTCGGTTATAGAGGTCAAGTGGACCAATCCAGTATGCTGGGAATGTGCAGTTTCATGGCTTGTAGGGTTCATTTTTGTAAAGGATGCTGGGAAGGGGAATATTTATAAGGTTGTGAGAGGGGATTGGGCAGGGGAGGGGGACGGGGTGAAAATTGACGGCTGAACTACAGGACATCAAAGTCGAGCTGTAGAATGTTTCATTGGACACAGAAATGAGCACGCCTGTCACGTTGGGTGTTTGGTTTTGTCCTGCGTGCTCACTGGTCACGCATTCTCTTTCTCCTTTTGACTGGAATGCTCCACACCAACCCACCCATTAAAAAGTTTTATGATGTAAAGGATGATATGTGATCAAGTTTATTATTCCAGTAGTTCAAAGCTGTTTACATATTACAACAACTTTTTTTTTCAGTGCACTGTGGACCAAACTTAACTATAACTTAACTTAAATTAACGTAACTGCCAAGGTTGTCCTGGAAACAGATATTTTCTTGTTACATGGGCCAGTCCATGCTTGGCACCCATTTGGTCAGTTATTTTCGTCAGTAATGAGCTATTAAAACAGCATGGGTGTTTTGATCTATCATCCGGCTTTTCAATTAAAGTGTGACGCGCCAGCGGCGCCGATGGACATTTTTTCCACATTATTTGTGCGCATTTGGCGTGTCTGCTGGAAGTGCAGGAAGACGTGCCCCGCTGTGCCTAATGTGTTAATGTGTTTGTCCTCCCGTGGATGAAACCGTGCCTCTAAATGGTGGGGGGAGGATGAGCCCTGAGGACCCGACCGCTGGCTGCTCTGGCTCTCTGAGCGCGCGTTCAATACTACTTTAGCCTCCCTGTGAAAATCTCCATCGTTGTAATGAGGATGGGGCGGGGTGGGGCTGGGACGGGGGTGGCCTACTTCAGTGGATGTCGGTCTTAATAAAGAATGACACTCCCTGAGGAAGGGTATGACACGGCCTTAGGCGTGGACGAGTAGCTTATCCAATGAAAGTGCTCCGTGTCTGCAGGAGTGGGCACAGTCTGTCCTGTGCAAGTACTCGCGGTGTGAGGGTCCGTGTAAGCATCTCGGTGTGCGATGGTGTGCAGCCAGCCGGCAGCTTCTTTTCACTCTGCAGTCGTCCGGCTGAGCTGCGCAGCAGTCGTGCCTGAGGACTGCACTTCTCTCGCAGGCCTGCAGGGGGCCCAGCCGACTAGCGCAGTCACTGTTTCACAGGCTGCTGACTGAAACCCTCCCTCCTTGGGTGATGCTATGACCGGTTATGCATTATGTTCTCATCACAACTGTATGCTGTCTGATAGTTTACTTTGACAGAGCACTTCCACTCCAGTTTAGATTGTGCTTTTTAATATGTGCCATGTCTTAACAAACTCATGTGTTTCATACAACCTGTAGTTCACCTGTTTTTTGTTTTTTTTTTGTCCATGTGTGCAGCTGTGTTTATTGTGTTTGAGGATTTAAGGATTGGGAATGGTGAGTGAGTAGCGATAATCACACACTGCTCCAGTAAATATCGCCTTTGGAGCAGAACCCTGGATTCTGGCTGCAGGTCGCTAATCTATCAGGGCTACACAGAGCAGCACCTCCTTAATCTCTCATTTTATTGAGAGTGTTACAACATTTGTAATGGGCTTAGCATTACCTAATAAGGCCCAACAAACAAAAAAGAAGGCAATGTCGGAAACGTTTATCTTCCTTGCCAGAAAAACGACCTACAGTTTTTTTTATTATGCAGTGATCATTTGTGGTTTCACAATTGGGAAGAAAAGTAACTAATTGGTGAAAGAGACTTTGAAAATGGAAATGAAATACCCAGAAGACACACAGCACTGTGTAGGGCAGTGGTTCCCAACCCTGTTCCTGGAGATCTACTATCCTGTCGGTTTTCATTTCAACCTTAATTTGGCACACCTGGGTGATTCTCATGAAACCACCTGAAGCCATGTCTGTAATGAATTGATACACATATTCACTGAGAATGTAAAATAATGCATTTTAATATTAAAGCACACAATGCTTACTATATGGTTCATTTAATTGTTTTTAACTTTAATATTATTTTAGTGTTTTTTCAGTAGATTTTTGATCTAAAAATTCATTACCGTAATGTGTCCGGACAAATATTTCAAGGTTTTGCTTTCTTCCAATAAAATAAATATTTAATAAAACATATAAAAAACTTTTAAATATTGTTTAGAGTAGTATATATTTACAGACAATAATCATTTCTTGGGGTTTAGAAAATATGTTATATATAATTTTGGCCAAAACAGGAGTGTCCGAGCACACAGCTTTCATTACCGTAACATTTGTTCACGTGCCTGTCAAAACTACTGTATATTTGTCAATAAAGTTTTATTGACCCACAATGCACCACGCAGAAGAGAAGATTCAAGATGGCTACAAGGTAAGATTATCTGTGATCTTTTGATATTTAAAGTTTTATCTTTTGTCTTCTTATACCCCTCTTACCACAGCATAGGGGTACATTACCGTAACAATGTAATATTTCATATTTTTGAAAAAAATATTGATTTAAAACATTACAATATAAAGGGGTATGAGTAGGCATATAGTGATGGTGCATTTTCTTTTCCAAGGTCATCATGGCTTCTGCCATTTTATGCTAGCTAAGCTAAAGAGCATTCATTACCGTAACACCCATCTTTCATTACCACGTCATATAGTTGCCTGTTACGGTAATGAATTATGATGTTACGGTAATCAATATAAGAATAGTTTCCTATTATTGTCTGTTAGTTACTATAACAGACCAGTAATCTAACTTTTTTGATATGAAGATCTACAATGGCGGAAGGGAAGAAGGCTGCTACAAGAGCTAGGGTGCAGAAACATAGGGAAAAGCTTTACAGCAATCTCGAGCTACTTGAGTACAGGAGGAAGGAAAGAGAGAGGTAGGCCCACATTTGAAGGGAAAGAAAGTTTGCATACTTACATAGTGCTGAAGACAAGCTCATACAGTACCATATGGTAGGAAACTATAGCGCCACCTATAGGTCAATGATTACACTAGATATACAGTAGATGTACAGTAGACCCCTATATTTTGAGTAGAAGCCAGACAATTGCCGTACTTGCCGCACATGTGCATACTGACACAGCCTAATACACTACAATGTTGGACGGGCATAGCAGGAGCCTGTAGCGCCACCTATAGGTCACATTACATCATATTACACTATATGTACAGTAGACCCCTACAGACCCCAAAATTTGGGTCACATTGTATATTAACTGTATCATCATTACGCATTAATGAAGCCTTAATAAACATGACACATTAATAATGCACTGTGTACGATGAAGTATACTTAATAACATGCATTATTACATGTGTTATATCACATGCAATGTCGTATGTGACATTAAAAAAAATGTCACATGACAGAGGTGGAAATGCCATTATTCATAACACTAATGAGAAATGATTAAGAAATGTTATAACATACGTTATGACTAATCCAATGTCACATGACATTGGGGCCCTTCACTGATTGTAATAGCGCAATTTGATGATTCATTACGTGTTACGAATGTATTAATGACCTACATAAGTTAATAAATCATTCATTAATGCATTATGAATGATGGCCTTTCCATCTGTCATTTGGATTTTTCTATAAAAGTATGTTATAATGAAGGTAATTAATACATAATATGTAATGAATCATTCATGAATGTGTAATAAATTGTGTTATTACAATCAATGAAGGCTCGCAATGTCATGCAGGGCTCGAAATTGCGACCGTTTTGGTCGCATATGCTCCCGAAATTTAATCTGTGCGACCTCGAAATATAATTGGGAGCATTTGTGCGAGTGCAAATAATTGTTCTGGTGCGACATTTTTTTCTTCTTCTTTTTTTCCCCTAGTCGAACGTCCCTTTCTCTGTACATTCGCTAGTTAGTACACTAAGCCTTGTGAGCTGACAGTGACCATTCTAACCAATCAAACGTGAGCTTGACGTTCTTACCTTTAATGCTGATTTTAGATTGGTTAAGAAACCTTCAATCACTCCCTTTCACGGCACTCCGCTGTCACGTGACACAGAGAGCTAACGCGTTAACTAATGTTACCTGAAGACAAAAGTTTATTATCAATTTATTAACGTTACCTAACTAGCTAAATTGGTAACGTTAGCTAGCGTTATCGAAAGCTAACAATATGAAGCGAATGATTACGGCATTTTTTAGTAACGTTAACGTTACTAAAAACGTAACAGATGTAGTCGCCATGGCTGCTGAAACAGTTGGCGATGGCGATGTGGGTACACCAGCAGCGAAGAAGGCGTACACTTTTCGGAGAGAGTGGCTGAAGGACTTTGAATGGCTTAGGTATGACAACGGCGCAATGCACTAGCCTGTGGGACGGAGATAGCAGGTAACAGTGCCAGTGGCGGCTCCTGAGCTGAAAATTGGGGGGGCAGAAAATTTACCTTTAAACTGATTATTGGTCTTAATCATTTTTCAATCAGTTTCCTTGATTAACAATAGGCTACATCAGCGTTTAATTCACCAATTACTCAATGCCATCAAATGTAGCCAGTTCTCCTCAATTAGGCTATTAGGCAAGTAATGCAATTATTTTAACTTGCATCGCAAAATTGTGCAACATTATTTTAATTATTATTATTGTCAACATTATAATACAATACATGTGCTCTTCGCACTTTTAATTCCGAAAATATTCATGGTAATTAAACGATCTTAAAGCTCAGCTTTTGTTAGATTATTTTTTTTATTTAGCACAACCTGCAATAAAAAAATACTCTAACAAAAGCTGAGCTTTAAGATCGTTTGAATTTCCATGAATATTTTCGGAATTAAGAGTGCGGAGAACGAAGAGCACATGTATCCACAATTATAATGTTGATTAAAATGTGCACAATTTTGCGACGCAAGTTAAAATAATTTTATTACTTGCCTAATAGCCTAATTGAGGAGAACCGGCTACATTTGATGGCATTGAGTAATTGGTGAATTAAACGCTGATGTAGCCTATTGTTAATCAAGGAAACTGATTGAAAAATGATTAAGACTAATAATCAGTTTAAAGGGAAGTTTTCCGCCACCCCCCCCCCCCCCCCCCATTTTCAGCTCAGGAGCCGCCACTGAACAGTGCGTTTGCAACCAAATTTTAAATCCTGGCCCCAGGATATTGCGTAAAGCCCCAGTGGTGGCCTACCATGCGTTTTTTAAGGCTACTTTCACTGTACTGTTATATCGTCGTTTTTTATCAATAAAATAAATAAATATATATTACATATATTGTTGGTGCTCCTTACATTTTGGTGGGTGCTCCTAAATTTTTGCTGGTGCTCCTAACTTTTTGAAGTTGGGAGCACTGTGCTACCAAGTAAAAAAGTTAATTTCGAGCCCTGTCATGACATTTTTTAAAATGTCAAATGTAACATGGGATTATATTAAGCATACTTCAATGTACACAGAGCGTTATTAATGCATCGTCATGTTTATTGAGGCTTTATTAATGCTCTATTAACGCATAATTATGTTGAGTACTTTTGGGTTGTATTATTAGCACTTTTGTGTTAGTGTTATAACTAACGTTGGCAATATTTTTGCAGGTATCTAAAAGGAAAGGAGAGCAGTCTATTAAAGTCAGCCAAAGACATGAATGCAAAACAAAGGAAAAAAACAACAAAAAAAAGTGGAGGGAGAATTCCAATAGGTGTAATGCAAAAAAAAGAAATCTGCAGATCATCAAAGCTGTCATCCCTGTGCCCATGCCTGCAACATCCAGGAATTTCAGTTCAAAGTTCATTGCATTCAGTACGTTTTCAGTATGTTTAGGGACAGGATGTGGTGGGTTGGGTCAAGTGAGGGAGCACAACTGGGGGAGGTTACTGTGGGGTGTTTTGTCTGTCATTTTTTAATAATTGAAAAAAAAAAGATTTGAAATAAAAACATCATTCAAGGACTTAAAAGTACTACACTTGTAGTTTTCACTTAAAGGAAAGGTTTACCCAAAATCTATATTGTATCGTGCTTTTCCCTTTCCAGGTGATGTTCAAGTCCTGAGAATTAAAAAAAAAAAGATTATACATGCATGCTGTCCAGAGCCTGGCCACTCCAAAAGCAGAGCATGTCATTTTGGTCATAACCTTGCCCATTTTCTCCTTATAAGGATAAGTATGACATAATACTGCCTAAATGTACTGCATTTGGAGTGGCCAAGCTCTGGACAGCAAGTATGTAAAAAAATTAATAAGAAAATTCTCTGATCTTGTTGAACATCACCTAGAAAGGGCTAAACACGATACAACATTGATTTTGGGTAAACCTTTATTTGAATAAGTTGGGGTTCATTACCGAAACATGCTCTTTCATTACCGTAATGTCAATTTCATTACCGAAACACTCCATGTTTGACAAAATATTCAAATTACACTAATACAATACCTCAAAAGTTTAAGCTGTGTTTGAAATATGTCCCATGCCCTTTCTACTATGGTTATTGTTTAAAAATAAAATTTATTCTAAACAAAACCACAAAAAAAATCCATGGGAAAAACCAGCTGTGCGTTACGGTAATGAGATTGTTCTTTGAATTGAAAATATGTGTTTTTATATAAAATACATTTTAGGATGAAATCCTGTTATTTGAGCATGTACATTTACATTGTGTTAAAATCTTCGAAATGCAACTTTGTATTATTCTGTATTTGCTACTTTAAAATGTGTTACGGTAATGAATTCTTTTTTAGACAGTGTACCAAAAAATGTCTGAAAATGCTTTAAAAT
Organism: Synaphobranchus kaupii; assembly: GCA_029718625.1. Taxonomy (NCBI): domain Eukaryota; kingdom Metazoa; phylum Chordata; class Actinopteri; order Anguilliformes; family Synaphobranchidae; genus Synaphobranchus; species Synaphobranchus kaupii. Next base: position 57,866,380 of record CM056380.1, on the reverse strand, counting down.
GTATACTAAAACAATGAATTTAACATTTATAATAAATTTAGATCATATTTGATGAAATGGGAAAGATCATTATTGTCTCTTTATCTTCTTAACTTTTACTATATGTCGTGCCAAGTTCGTGAGAATCACCCACCTGATTCTACTAATTAGCAGCTCAATGAGACCTCCAGCTGTTGAATGAGGTGTTTTATTACGGTTGGAGTGAAAACCTACAGGATGGTAGATTTCTAAGGACAGGGTTGGGATCTACTGGTGTAGCGGATGCCACAGGTGGACTAACTATGTGTCAGTGACACCAGCATGATAATCATGTTGATTGCAACTCCAGATGAAAGCGGCACAGATGTTCTGTACTCCTCACACACTACCCCGTTGCGCTTTACTCACTTGTTTTCTCTCGTGTTGTAATGCGTCATCTCCTTAATTGGCACCTAATGTGTAGAGGTGTGCTGCCATGGAATGGTTGCTGAGCCGAGTTCTCTGGAAATACTAGATATTTAGTATCTTCTTTGAGTTCTCTCTCTATAAAAGTGGACTTTTATGTCTGCCATGTTTTCTATAAACTGAGGCTGATTGGGATCTCTGAATCCAACTACAGCAGTTTTTCTATGGTAAACCCCATAACGATACTGTCAACAAACATTTGGCAGTATATAAACATACGTTAACTCTTACGGCTTTGTTGCTATTAAGATTTGAACTGATTCACAGTGTCACACGTTTCATATGTCTGCAAATTGCATGCATAATTATAGGTGGGATTCTGATGAATGACATTTCCCTCATTAAAGGGTCTTCCATTTGTTAGAATGATATCACCATTAGCAGCAGAGTTGTCATTTGAAATTAGCTGATTGTTCCGAAAAATTAGCCCAATTACCGGCTGTCTTAACCCCTTTGCGCAGATGCCTAGTGGCCATGGTGTCAGCGCCAATATTTTGCTCAACTCGGGTATTAATTTCTCCTGCAACCAAACTATGAGTGGAAATGACAAACTCCCTGTTTTATTAGTACAATTCGTGACAACTCTGCCGAATACAAAGTTTCTCAGTGTCACTATGTCGCGTAGCTAGTCCATTTAAGTCCCCCCACCCAGTCTCGCCTGCGACTGTACCTCCCTATGCGTGACATCTATCTGTGAGTTCATAAAAATATTTTTCACCACCAAAAATCCGTATGCCGTCGTAGTAACAAGATAAAACTGGCAATAACCCAAGTGTACGCTAAAACAGCCGTGAAAAGCCCTGCTAACTCAATCGTAAAATAAACAAGTGAAATTTGTGTGTAATTATACTATGTCATTCTTCCATCAATATCTGCTACTAAAATGAAATAAATATACAATCCTACCACTGGAAGAGTGAATGATTAGGCTACATATTTAGGTGTGTGTACCAGTGTGATATCAATGTTTTCATCTTAAACCATCAGAAAGGGGAAAAGGTATATGCTTTATAATGGACAAAAAATATTTTATCAATTTTATGACAGGTTTTGGATAGGTGTTTAGACCCATAGATATCTATCCCCCTATACTGATGTACAGATAGTAATTCCCACTTGAAAACTATGCAAAAGGGAGTTTTATGAGCCAAAACAGTTGATTTTTTAATTAGACATATTTTTTTATGATATACAGCAGTGCACAATTTTGCCATTTTGGATACATTTGGAGACACTAAGGGACAACAGGGTACGCCGCCTATATTTCACATCATAGGTCTTTAGTAGTTCTGCATATCACCCTCAGATTTTGCACACTTGTGGACAGGGAGTTTATGATCCAGGAAATACAGTTTTACCTGTTTCACATATGTTTTGGCTCAAGTTTCTGTGATTCTCACACCTGGAGTTATAAAGCCTTAAATAGAACACCCCTTAAATAGGTGAGAATTGACCAAATTTGGCATCTGCGCAAAGGGGTTAAAGTGGTGTTTTCCAGATAAAGTATAGAAATACAGGGTGCAAAAAAAAAAATTATCATTTAATTTTCATATTTTCAAAGCTAAAATATTTGCTATTTTTCATAGTTCATTGTTGATGAGGAGCATCATTCAGAGATTTATAATTGATGATAATTTATGTTACAGCTGACCTGGAACCTACAGTATTTACATTTTGTTTTGAGTCCACTTATACTGCAGCAATTATGAAATAAAAGGCTCAATACATTTGCATTTGATCATTGAAGGCCCGATGATATGGACATGCTGTCCTTTGTTCTTCAAGAAGTCTCTTTGCAGGAAAGCCACTTTAGTCTTAATAGCTCTACATGCTGGAGGAAGTAATGGATTTCCGCTTTACTAAATGGACAGCAGATCATGTTCTTTCTTTGATTGACTATTGTGTACTTTGATTTCTCAGCTCCTTCTGTGCTACTGTTGATTTAGCACATTCACATTGTGTTGTGGTTATTTGCTCTTTGTCTGGTGTTTATTTGTGGTTTAAGTTCACTTGCTTTAAGGAAACAGTCTCTTCAGGTTGCCCATCTCTGTCGAAGACTGACAAAGACCATTATGTAGCTTCAGCTGTGAATTCATTCAATGATTCATAAAGAACTCATAGAATTCATCTTGCAGAGAGATTTGGTGCAGAAAAATGGCAGAGCAAGAGTACATTTGTGCATTATGTTATAAGCCAATACATTGTGCTAGAAAGATTGAGTAGATTGAATACATTGAATATAGATTGAATAGATTTGTTTATCAACCCAAATTGTGTCCCTTTTATGAGCACACCATTGGGATTAATTTTTCAGCTTTTTACTTTGAGACTTCTGAAAATCCACTCAAATTTTAATGACTTGCAGAAACAACAACAAAACGATATATAAAAAACTATAACCAGAGGCTTTCTGTTGGACCAGACATAGGTGCGTTCCCTATTTATACCCTAACTTCAGAGAATTAAAGAGCGTATAATCAACAACATAATAATTACCCCTCACCCCCCCCCCCCCCCCCCCCCAGCTGTAGAGGAGTCTTGTCTTTATTGTCACACAGCCTATACCGAGATTAAACTTGTGCTCTGGATAGTTCCAAAAAAAAACAAAAACTGTAGAATTGGCTTTCCTGAATGCAAATTTTGTTTTTTTTCCCCCTCCAAAGTTTTTTAAAATGTTTTTTTATTTTTATTTTTTTTTTCCAATTCAACAGTATACTCGTCTCATAGAACATTGAAAGGCTTATATGACATTGCTTATGTCAAAATATCACTGCTTTATTGGCAATATTTTAATAGTACTACAAATCTGTATTTTTTAAGCAGGCATTATCACCGTAGATATCTCTGTATACACGAGGAAATACTTTTCATTATTAAATCACCATAGATATTCCTTTGTATTTCACTTGACTAAAAGAGCAGTGTTGCCATAGATATACATATGTCCCTCCCCTGACCTTTGCCCTTATTCTTTTGGTCTGTGATGTCAGTCTGACGACATTAGGCTGGCCCTAATGGCAGATTTGCATCTGTCCTTGGTTCGTGCACTGCTTTTGGTCTGATTCTATCTGTCGGCATTCCAGGCAGTGGGGACTATATCATGGGGATTTATGGCACGGTCTTCCTACCCTCCATCCTGAGCACTTAATTTGACTGTTCTCAGATCAGATTAAAATGCACCCGCCCTGTGTGAAAAGATCCTGAGTGTTTTTGTTCGTTCCGTTGGCTGGAGCGTGCTACCATCATCTTGCTATCTGATTGCGTCTTGCTATTTTTATTATAATTTTTGTGCTTTCAGTTAGGGATCTGTTATTGTGGCCACATATTCCTGTGAGGTGGTCCATGCCATTCATTTGCTTTCTTTTAATGAAAGTGGGTATTGAACAGTGACAAAATCACATATCTTACTTTTTTTAAGCAAAAGTATAAGCTGCATTCATTCAAAGGAACGAAGGAATATTAAACAACAATTTAACTTTTGAATGCAAGACCATAATCAATTTGACTGAATTTTGGATGATGTCATTTGGGGGTCTAGGTGGAGTCTGAATTCAGTGAATGTGCGATCATTGTTTGTATGGCATGTCCTGTTAGGACAGATGCACTGTAGTTGTAGCTTAGTGTTTGTGCAGCAGGGCTTGTAACTTTACAGCTTGTAGCTTTATTTGGCCACGGTGAAGCATGGCCATTGTGTCACTGAACAAGAAATGGACCCCTGGCTCCTGTAATTCACCCCATGTGAGGACATCATATAGCCTAATTAATTGAAATCATAGGTTCTGTGAGCAAATGAGTAATACTGTAAGGTTATTTGAGTTCTCTGAGTGAATGTGTAATACTGTGAGGTTATTTGAGTTATGTGAGAAAATGTCATAATGTGAGTTTATTTGAGTTCTGTGAGTAAATGTGTCATACTCTGAGGTTATTTGAATTCTGTAAGTAAATGTGTAATACTGTGAGGTTATTTGAATTGTTTAACTGCTGCACAGAACAGCTCTAGACCAATGACCAAGCAAAATTCTGTCTGTATTTCTGTGCTGTATCTTTATTATTTTGTAATGTAGCCGTTATCGTATTTGATCCTTTTCTAATTAACTGTTTAAGGCACTTGCCTGTGTGAAAATGCCTTTGTGTGGCTATGGAAATAGAGAAGTAAGGGTTTCAGTCGTTGGCTGTGTGGTCACTCAGAGTGGTTGAGAGTGTCAAGGGGGAGTGAGAGTCGGTGGGGAGGAGAGTCTTCATCTTTGTGCTCCGCTCTCTTTCTCTCTCCCACGTTTGACCTTTCCTACCCATGATCCTCAGGCCCTGAACGTCCGAACCCTGCTCTCTGGCCCACCCAGTCTGCAGGCTCCGTCCACCTCTGTCTGTCTGTCAGCCCACAAAAGGCGCATTGTGTCAAACTGGACACCTCCCCCCACCCCCCCTGGGCCAGCGATTTGTCAGAGTGCCGCTCTGCCAGTGGGTTGTGGGTGAAGCCCTTTGTCTCTGATTTGTGGGCGGGGCAGAGAGGGATGTGTGTTGTGGCGGGGGGACACCGTTAATGCCGGGCCTGTTCGTTGAAATCTGAGCTGCCTGCATGCCAGGAGAAACTATTAAATTTATCACACCCAGCCCCCCCCCCCCCCCCCCCCCCGCACACACACACACACACACACACACACACACCCTGGCAATGCCCACTGCAATGGAGGTGTAAATCATACTCCCAAGGAGAGAGGGAGGGAGACAATGTAGGAGCTAGAGAAAGAGTAAGAGAAACAGGAGAAATATGGATACAGAGAGGAAGAGTGACATGGAGAAAGAAATAGACGGAACAAGAGACACAAAGAGAGAAAGAGAGGAGAGAAACCAAGGAGAGAGAGACTGTGGCGGAGATGGAAAGAGAGATGCGGGGAGCAAGAGTAAAAGCAATTAGGCTAGACAGATTGTGTAGATACAGAGAAAAGGAAGGGTGATCACATCATGGCCTGATGGTTTGTTGTATTACTGTATTATTAGTGGACTGCTTTTGGCTGTTGAGACATCAGAGTCAATAGAAATCGTTTTACAGTGTCACATCATTTGTTTAAGTGCAGTCTTCTGGGCTTGGGATATTGCTTATTATAAAGACAGGGCTTGATTTACTATGACATTTAGCGTGTGCAAAGCCTTTTACACATGCAGAACTAATATCATGACAAGTGATTGGTTTTGTCTTAGTAAATCAGGCCTTTAGAGTTTCTGCATGTACACATGAACAATAAAGGTGTTTGCGTGCCCGTGCGTATTATATCATTGGTCATACTAAGCTTTGTTAAATGTAAGTTTCACCCTGAGTGAAATAGTTGGATGTTCCTGCAATTCTGCAGTTCTCTAAAGCATCAGTATTTGCACAACTGAAGTGAGGATGGTAAACAATGTATTGCTCGGTTGTGACCAGGGTTGTGCATATGCAGTTGCCAGTATAACATTGGGTCTGTTAGGACTGATTTCTTATTTAGCCCTTTGATCCATTGAATTATGTAAGCTGATATCCGCTGTTTCAGGAATGTTTGTGCACAAACTCAAGCTGTCAGCTGACAGCAGTTTACTGTGCCAGTGAATTCATCTCTCCAGAGTGGCAAGTGCTATTTTGGTCGGTCAGATTCCTGGAGAAGCCTCTGGACCTCATGTGTCATCTGGGTTAGCACTTGTCTGCACATCTTCTAGACTGGCCAGTCTCCACCCTTAAGCCAACGATTGCTGGTGAATACTTGAAAATGAGAGGGGGGGGGGGGGGGTGTATGAAAAGTGCTGTATTTTATACATGGTGAAGCCAAAATGCATAAAAATCCCCTTTAATGAGTTGATTGAATAAAAGCTGAGAATCTGCACTTTATCACACGTGAATTGTTTTACAAATCTAAAATTGTAGAGTGCAGGGCAAAATCAAGAACGATATGTCTTTGTCCCAAGCATTATGGAGGGCGCTGTATATTTTACCCTGCAATGCTGATGCCCTGTATTTCTCTGAGTTCAAAGTGCAAACTAATATTTGCTGTTCTAGACATGTAAAAGTTTACATTGCCATGTAGAATTTGACCTGTGCATTGACCTATGTGTCTGCATTATTAGACTAGAAAGGTCGCTCGGAGAGCGCATCCCTCCGCCCATGCTGCATGTTGATGCATGTACCCGTAAAATCAGGTATACATTGATAAGCAGTTGGGAATTAGTTTTGAAGATTTGTTGGGATTATTGAAGTGCTTTTACTGACTCTGCAGGGGAAGCTCATACCATGGGCAGACAGAGTATGTATGGGTAAATATTGAAATGAAATGAAAACTAGTTAAATATGACAGGACTGACAGCAGTAATCTTGCATGGTGTTTGATCCATTTGTCCTTCTTTGTAGGCTATCAGAGATCATTTACTAGGCCTAGAGTATAATAAAATCTCAATAGAAGATACATTTTGACAATTAACTGGGAATCAGTTTGAATGGGTGCTACCAGCCTGATCACGTGACCTCACGTGACCTCACATTCTGTTTCACTCCCATATCAGTCTGGTAGCACCCGTTCAAACTGATTCCCAGTTAATCACAACCGTTTAACTAATATGGGGCAGGGCTAATACGATGATTGTACCCACATGACTAACCCACGTTTCATTGCTCAGATTGGTTGTAGGTCTATCCAATTCCGTGCAGAATAATTTTGGTCTGCAATCGTTGATAAGGTCCCTTGGAAATCCAAAATGAATCGAGTTTCCAGTCAAACCCCATTAACTTTTTTCGAATTGGGCTTGGCGAAGCCAGGCTAATTGTTACGATCCTGATACGGGACGAACCCAAGTGCAACGACCAGGAGACAGATTACAGAAAGTGGAACTTTATTAAGCGTTGGGGTGGTCCCAAAGCTGTACACGGGAGCAAAACAGGTTAGTTAGTTAACACAGGATAGCGTCCAACTGAGGACTGCTCCAAGCCGGAGCTGGACTTGAGGAAACACGGAACTGTTCCAAGCCGGAACTGGACTTGAACGGAGGTGTCTAAAACACCGGAACTGGACTGGAACTGGACTGGAACTGGACTGGAAACTGGATCGGAACTGGACTGGAAACTGGACCGGAAGGTCCACTCAGGAAACGGGAACGGCACGGAACTTGTTCCAAGCCGGAACTGGACTTGAACGGAGGTGTATAAAACACCGGAACTGGACTGGAACTGGACTGGGAACTGGACTGGAAACTGGACCGGGAGATCCACTCAGGAAACGGGAACGGCACGGAACTTGTTCCAAGCCGGAACTGGACTTGAACGGAGGTGTATGAAACACCGGAACTGGACTGGAACTGGACTGGAAGCTGGACCGGAAGGTCCACTCAGGAACACAGGGGACGGCACGGAACTTGTTCCAAGCCGGAACTGGACTAGAACGGAGGTGTCTAAAACACCGGAACTGGACTGGAACTGGACTGGAAACTGGACTGGAGCTGGACTGGAAACTGGATCGGAACTGGGGCTGGAACAGGACTGGAAACTGGACCGGGTAGCTTGAGTAACCGGGCAGAAAGCAGAGGTTAAAGGCAGGGTGTTGTGACAGGACTGTAGCTGGTGAATGCACCGCCGAGTTGGAAGGTGCGGCGTAGCTCGGGCAATACTGGCGTAAGCCGGCTGGCATGCAGAGGTCCTGGTACTGCAACACGAGTACGGGAGGTACGTAACACGGGGAGGACAAACACAGCTGCGGGAAGACTGGAACTGCGGCGTCTGGAGGTTTTGAAGGGAAACAGGTAAATGCATGCAGCAGCGAAAGATTAGCAGAGATAGCTACCAGTCAGGAAACCAGGCGAACAGGTATGAACCAGCAGGTTCACAAACACTGGACCAGAAACGGGATACGAAACAAACACGGTAGGTTAGTCAACGAACTGGCGCTGAATAGCAGCCAGCCAGGGGTTTAAATGGTGCAGGAAGTGAAGGAGAAAACGAGAAACAGGTGTGATGTTAAATCAGGAGTGATTGCCGAAGCACAGCAGTGAGGAATGTGAGTAACGAGAGGGGCGAGTGATAGGCGGAAGCTAAAGTGGAAAATGAAACCAAAAGTACCCGAGGGAGACGCCCAGTCCACAGCCAGGAGGGAAACACGGACAAGGGATCCAACATGACACGGAAGGAAACAAGGAAAACATGGAAAACGGACAGGACGGGAACGGAACGTTACAGTACCCCCCCCTCAATGTACGCCACCTGGCGTACCCGGAGGCCTGGTCTTGTCAGGGAACTGTTCGTGGAAGTCTTGGATTACTGAATGGTCCAAGATCAGGCTCTTGTGGAGCCACGACCTCTCCTCAGGACCGTACCCCTCCCAGTCGACGAGGTATTGGAAACCCCGGCCCCTGCGGCGGATATCAATAACACGGTTCACCGTGTAGGCCGGGGCGTTGTCAACAACTCGGACGGGAGGAGGCGGGATGGTAGGGGTACTGAGGGGGGCTGGAGGAGACAGGCTTAACCTGGGACACATGAAACACAGGGTAAACTTTGAGGGAGGCGGGGAGGGAAAGTTTAACAGACACCGGGTTAACTAGACAAATGATGGGGAAGGGACCAATAAAACGGGGCTGAAGCTTTCTGGATGAAGAGGGAAGGGAGATGTTTGCAGTGGAGAGCCAGACCTGCTGACCGGCCCTATACTGTGGGGCTGCGGTCCTGTGAAGGTCCGCCAGACGTTGGGAGCGGGAATTGGCGTGAAGGAGTGCGGTGCGTGTGAGTCTCCAAATGTTTTTACAACGAAGGACATGGGCCCTAACAGAGGGGACAGCTATCTCGGCCTCCTGGGTCGACAGAAGAGGGGGTTGATAGCCTAAAGCACACTCAAACGGGGATAGGCCAGTAGAGGCACTCTTAAGGGAGTTATGTGCGTACTCGACCCAGGGGAGAAAACGGCTCCAAGAGGCAGGATTGCGCACTGTAACGCACCGCAGGGCGGCCCCCAGGTCCTGGTTCGCCCTCTCTGCCTGACCATTAGACTGGGGATGGAAACCCGAGGAAAGACTAGGAGAGGCACCCAGGGCTGCACAGAACGCCCTCCAAACTCGGGAGGAGAACTGGGGCCCACGGTCTGACACGATGTCAGAGGGGATCCCGTGCAGCCTGACCACGTGTAGCACCAAGAGCTCAGCGGTTTCAAGGGCGGACGGGAGCTTGGGGAGGGGAACAAAGTGAACCGCCTTGGAGAACCGGTCCACTATTGTCAGAATGACGGTGTTACCTTCTGACAACGGCAGACCGGTTACGAAGTCCACACCAATGTGACTCCAAGGACGGCCAGGGACGGGGAGGGAAAGGAGAAGACCGGAGGGAGGCTGGTGGGAAGCCTTGCTCCTGGCGCACACCGAGCAGGCCAGGACGAAGGCACGGGTATCCCCTTTAAGGGTAGGCCACCAGAAACTCCTCCTGACGAGGGCGATAGTTCTGGCGACACCTGGGTGACATGCCAGGCACGAGGCGTGAACCCATTCGAGGACCTGGGAGCGGACGGAATCGGGGACAAAAAGACAGGAGTTAGGGTTATTGCGGGGGTCCGGTTGGGAAGTCTGGGCGGCCTTCACAATGCCCTCAATCTCCCAGGAGACCGCAGCCACCACACAGGAGGCCGGCAAAATGGGCTCCGGATCAGCAGGACTGGAGGGAGGGGAAAAAATGCGGGACAGGGCATCTGCTTTAATATTACGGGAACCAGGGCGGAAAGAAACAGAGAAATTAAAGCGTGCAAAAAATAACGACCATCTAGCCTGACGAGAATTGAGCCTCTTGGCAGATCTTAAATAAATGAGGTTTTGATGGTCGGTAAAAACAAGAAAAGGGGTACCTGCCCCCTCCAGCCAGTGGCGCCACTCCTCAAGAGCCAGTTTTATCGCCAGCAGTTCCCGATCCCCGACATCGTAGTTCCTCTCGGCGGAGGACAGCCTCCGGGAGAAGAATGCGCAGGGATGGAGCTTGCTATCAGAGGCGGACCGTTGAGACAGAATGGCCCCCCACGCCGGTGTCGGAGGCATCCACCTCAACGACAAACTGCCGAGAAGTGTCAGGGTGAAGGAGGATAGGTGCTGAGGAAAACCGAGCCTTGAGTAGCTCGAAAGCTCGCTGGGCATCGGAATTCCAACAGTAAGGCAGGGCAACGGAAGTGAGTTTAGTCAGGGGAGCAGCAATGGAACTGTAATTGCGAATAAAGCGGCGGTAGAAATTTGCAAACCCCAGGAACTGTTGAAGGTGCTTGCGGGAGGTGGGTTGGGGCCATTCTGTCACCGCCTTGATTTTCACAGGGTCCGCCCGGATACTGCCCTCCTCGATAATGAAGCCGAGGAACGGGACCGTGGAAGCGTGGAAGGAACATTTCTCAGCCTTAACAAACAGCTGATTCTCCAACAGCCGCTGGAGAACCTCTCGAACGTGACGGACATGCTCCTGCGGGGATTGAGAAAAAATTAAAATATCATCGATATAAACAAAAACGCTCCTCCCTAGGAGGTCCCGCAGGACGTCGTTCACCATGCTCTGGAAGACTGCTGGGGCGTTAGTAAGGCCGAAAGGGACCACCAGGTATTCGTAGTGGCCCAACGGGGTATTAAAAGCAGTCTTCCACTCGTCCCCCTCACGGATACGCACCAAGTGATACGCATTCCGGAGGTCGAGCTTGGTGAACGTCACAGCTGGAGAGAGGGCTTCAAAGGCGGTGTTAATGAGGGGAAGAGGGTATTTGTTACGGATGGTGACCTGGTTGAGGCCCCGGTAGTCGATGCAGGGTCGCAGGGAGCCATCCTTCTTCCCAACGAAGAAGAACCCTGCACCGACTGGGGATGAAGAGGGACGGATAATACCCGAAGCGAGGGAGTCGTGGATGTATTCCTCCATGGCTAGTTTCTCCGGTCCAGACAGACTGTAGAGGCGTCCCGATGGCAGTTTAGCTCCAGCCAGTAGGTCAATGGCGCAGTCATACGGCCTGTGAGGAGGTAAGGACAGAGCACGTGATTTAGAAAATACTTGCGCGAGGTCGTGATACTCGCTGGGAACATTCGTTAAATCCGGTATAGGTTGCATGGAACAGGGTTTACTGGGCCCCGGAGGGGGTAGTGCAGAACGGAGACAGCTGGCTAGACAGTGGGCACTCCACGCCAGGATGCGACCGGCTTTCCAGTCAATATGGGGATTGTGGAGGCGAAGCCAGGTCTGACCTAAAACCAGAGCAGATTGTTGGGAGTTAATCAGTAATAGCTGAATGGACTCCCGATGATTGCCAGATAGAACTAATTGGATAGGAACGGTGGAGTGGGTAACTAACCCCAAACTCCTGCCGTCCAGAGCTAGAGCTGAAATGGGTGAAGTGAGACGTTCCGTGGGAATGCCGGCCCTCCTGGCGAAGGTGATATCCATGAAGCTGGCGTCAGCTCCGGAGTCAATTAGGGCCGAAGAAGATAGGGTCTTGTCCCTCCAAAGGAGAGTAGCCTAACATGAGGCGGTCCTGGGCAGCATGGTTGGGAACGATGGGGCTCGTCAGTACGCCCAGTCCTACTGGCGAGCCCCTTCTTTTGGGCGAATGGGACAGGAGGCGATCTGATGGCCAGGCCTGCCGCAATAGAAACAGGATCTGGTGCGCTGACGGCGCTGACGCTCCTCGGGATTGACCGCAACTCTGCCCAGTTGCATGGGCTCTTCCTCGGACCCGGCCGTAGGCGCCCGAGATCCAGTGATGGAGTGTGAATGAACATTAGAGACGACGGAGGGCGAATGACGCCCGGAACTTCCTCCCCGCTCCCGGGCCCGGATGCGGAGACGATTATCGATGGCTATAGCGAGGCTGATGAGGCTATTAAGGGAGTTGGATTCCTCCCGAGTGGCAAGCTGGTCCTTGAGTTCCTCGCTGAGAGCTTGGCGGAAAGCCCCCTGGAGGGAGGCGTCATTCCATCCTGACTCCGCGGCGAGGGTACGAAACTGAATGGCCATTTCTGCGACACTGCGGTTGCCTTGGCGAACTTGAAGCAGACGCTGGGTAGCGTCACGTCCACAGGTCGGGTGTTCAAACACACGTCGCATCTCTGCCGTAAAGGCTGCGAAGTTGCTGCATAACGGAGCCTGGCTGTCCCAGATGGATGTAGCCCACTCCAGGGCGCTCCCTCCCAGGCTGCTCATAATGAACGCGATCTTGCTGGAGTCAGAGGCGAAGGAGGAGGGCTGCATCCGAAACACTATGTCACATTTAAGTAGAAATTCACGACATCTCCCCAACCCCCCGCGATATAACTCGGGGTGTTGTACACGGGGCTCACGGCTGGAAGTGGGAGCCGGTGCCTCCGGATGGGGTTCGGGAGAGGAAGGAGTAGGGTTGGCTGGAATCCGTAGTAGCGGTTGGTGGAGCGAAAGTTGGGATACTTGCTCCGTGATGCCCCTAACTACTTCCAGCACATCATCCAAACGGCGACCCTGTTGGTCGCTGATCGCAGTTTGGCAGGAGAAGGCGTGGCGAATCTGTTCCAGATCGGCTGGGTCCATATTGTTGGCCAGTTCGTTCTGTTACGATCCTGATACGGGACGAACCCAAGTGCAACGACCAGGAGACAGATTACAGAAAGTGGAACTTTATTAAGCGTTGGGGTGGTCCCAAAGCTGTACACGGGAGCAAAACAGGTTAGTTAGTTAACACAGGATAGCGTCCAACTGAGGACTGCTCCAAGCCGGAGCTGGACTTGAGGAAACACGGAACTGTTCCAAGCCGGAACTGGACTTGAACGGAGGTGTCTAAAACACCGGAACTGGACTGGAACTGGACTGGAACTGGACTGGAAACTGGATCGGAACTGGACTGGAAACTGGACCGGAAGGTCCACTCAGGAAACGGGAACGGCACGGAACTTGTTCCAAGCCGGAACTGGACTTGAACGGAGGTGTATAAAACACCGGAACTGGACTGGAACTGGACTGGGAACTGGACTGGAAACTGGACCGGGAGATCCACTCAGGAAACGGGAACGGCACGGAACTTGTTCCAAGCCGGAACTGGACTTGAACGGAGGTGTATGAAACACCGGAACTGGACTGGAACTGGACTGGAAGCTGGACCGGAAGGTCCACTCAGGAACACAGGGGACGGCACGGAACTTGTTCCAAGCCGGAACTGGACTAGAACGGAGGTGTCTAAAACACCGGAACTGGACTGGAACTGGACTGGAAACTGGACTGGAGCTGGACTGGAAACTGGATCGGAACTGGGCTGGAACAGGACTGGAAACTGGACCGGGTAGCTTGAGTAACCGGGCAGAAAGCAGAGGTTAAAGGCAGGGTGTTGTGACAGGACTGTAGCTGGTGAATGCACCGCCGAGTTGGAAGGTGCGGCGTAGCTCGGGCAATACTGGCGTAAGCCGGCTGGCATGCAGAGGTCCTGGTACTGCAACACGAGTACGGGAGGTACGTAACACGGGGAGGACAAACACAGCTGCGGGAAGACTGGAACTGCGGCGTCTGGAGGTTTTGAAGGGAAACAGGTAAATGCATGCAGCAGCGAAAGATTAGCAGAGATAGCTACCAGTCAGGAAACCAGGCGAACAGGTATGAACCAGCAGGTTCACAAACACTGGACCAGAAACGGGATACGAAACAAACACGGTAGGTTAGTCAACGAACTGGCGCTGAATAGCAGCCAGCCAGGGGTTTAAATGGTGCAGGAAGTGAAGGAGAAAACGAGAAACAGGTGTGATGTTAAATCAGGAGTGATTGCCGAAGCACAGCAGTGAGGAATGTGAGTAACGAGAGGGGCGAGTGATAGGCGGAAGCTAAAGTGGAAAATGAAACCAAAAGTACCCGAGGGAGACGCCCAGTCCACAGCCAGGAGGGAAACACGGACAAGGGATCCAACATGACACGGAAGGAAACAAGGAAAACATGGAAAACGGACAGGACGGGAACGGAACGTTACACTAATGTCATTATATCAAAATTTGTACATCTAATGTTCTTTTAACGATGTGAACAGAGTTCAATTGGCCATATTTAGCTAACTAACTAGCGTTTTTTACCTTTCTGTTGTGTGCGCAGGTAACGTTAGTTCCCTGCAGCACCAACAGACAGAAAATAAATGGAGCCACATTGGCTACATTAACCATGAGAGTTCTGATTCACTTTAACAATACATTTTCAAGTTATTTAATACTGGTTAGGCTAACGTTACCAAGCGTAACAAGCCTACAAGGTGTGTGGCTAGCTAGCCTAGAAGCTAACGCCGTTGTAATAACGTTACTATTTTGGTCACCTTCCTAAGCCAGTACACCCAAGTTCGCTACTTCTAGCTAGCAAGGTTGCCTGACTAGCTAGCCTATTTAAGCTTATCAGTTAATTGATGATGGCTTGAATAGGCAGACAGAATGCTAGTTAGATAGGTGAAAGAACTTCTATAGCCTATCCGTTAACCGGAACTCCGCTGGTCAATCACATCGGGGGGTATGTCAGAAAACGGGTTTACTGGAATCTCTGAGTTTGCTAACCCTGAGATTGAATTGAATTAATCTCAGGGTTAGCAAACTAAAAATTTTCATTAAACCCGCTTTCTGGAATACTCCCCCGAATAGTCAGTTACATCAACTACCCAAATTGGCTAGGCTACCAATAACACAGAGAAAGGGACCACTTCACGTGAACAGAAACACGTAGCGTAATACTACGATTTTCAGAAATAATATGCTTATTATTACCTTATATTTTCCAAGTACCTCGAATGTTGAACGTAGAGTTGTTCCTGTTGTATCCAGCAGACTAGATGTAATTTTTCTGAAAGAGCAAACTATTTATGCTCCGGGGTTTTAAACTTTAAAGTTTAAAGTTGAGGACTAGTTGAGGACTAGAAGAATGGGCAATGTAAGGTATATATTCTATTTACTAAACGAAAAGGCCAAAATTATTACACAAAAATAGAAAAACTATTCGTGGGCTTCAATTGCTGCCCACGTTTCACTGCCTCACTGCCTGACACCATCTAGTGGTCAAAATCACTAAACATGGCGGCGCCCCCATTGCAAAACATTGTAAACGCGTATATATTTATATTTATTTCGAAAACCACTGATCAAATCCGCTCCAAAATGTAATGGGTTCGTCCTTGGCCCATACTACACGTACATACTATACTACACACAAATTGGTTTTTACCAATCTTTTTAAATTTTAGTTTTTACGTAATCCTGCCCACAAACAAACAAACACCACCGAAAACATACCCTTCCGCCCCCAGCAGAGGGAATAAGGCCACTGATAAGGCTGTTGTATTTTTTAAATCTTATTTATTTAGAAAATATTGTCTAATTATTTAGCCTTTAAATCATATAAATTAATCAAAATTGTAATTGTGGTTATGCTTTTCTTATGCTTGAAGCCTTTAGTTGTGTAATGGGATCAATTGTCTGATTCATGAATAGAAAATAGCGCTATGCTTAGAAGACAAAGTCACTGATGAATCCATACAGAAAGACTAGGGAGCTATTCAGGATCTAAATGCTGTATGTGTGAAATACTGGAGGCAGGCAGGTGTTGAAAATCACTCTGCGCTTTAAATCTCTTAGCTCAAAACTTTGCCAGCCCCTCTACCACCGACCACTGCTAAATATACTGTACTCTCAATCCTTTAAATTAACTTTCTCTGCAATTCAGTTTGAGGTTCTTGTTCATTTGTGTGTGTTTTCATATGTGTGTGTATGTGCGCATGCATGCATATGTGTGTGTGTGTGTGTGTGCGCTTGTGTGTACGTGCGTGCGCTTGTGTGCGCGTGTCTGCGCGCGTCTGCGTCAGTGTGTCTGCGCGTGTGTGTCAGTGTGTCTGCGTGTGTGGGTGTGTGTGTCAGTGGGTCTGCATGTGTGTGTGTGCGTGCATGCGTTTGTGTGGGGGGTGGAGTCTTCTCCCAGGCACTAGTGGAAAGACAGTTTAGCAGCGAGGTGAGGAATTATGGGTATGAGAGTGGGGTGGAGCAGACAGGCACTGTGAGTGACCCATTACCCCTCAGTAGTGTGGTGTGATAACATGTACTTCTCTATAGAGATACAAACAGCTTACAGCTTAAGGGTTCTGGATTGTTCTTTACTGGACCCATGCTGTGAGACCTTTTTGAAATGGAATATTTTGGGCATATTTCAGGAATATTTGATAGGGTCAGTCTAATACTTATCAGTTGCTTCATCTCTTACATATGAAATATTTAACTGGCCAAAAATTCCATGCAGCGAAGATCAGGTGGTGACATCATTTGTTAAATTATCAGGAGATTCATTGACTGTCGTTCTGTAGACCATGCTAACTCATCATTATGAGCGCTTTCCGAGGATGATGTCAGGAATCGCTTACAGAGGATGATGTCAGGTATCGTCAGATGGGTGTGCGCGTTTTGTCAAAAACAAGCTTCCCGATATCAGGCTGTTTATCACTCCCAACAGGAATGTTTTCACAGCACTGGAATTAATCTCGGGCCGTACTGAAATGATTCTCTGAAAGCCTTTCTAAAGTGCTTTTCTAAAGGCAGGCCAATGTGTCAATGCGTGCAATTTTTCAGTCACAAAGCTGGCCTCTGATGCTCAGAGTAATAAACTTACATAGGCCTAGGTTTGCATTCCATCTTACAGATATGTATTCAGTAATGTTGCAAGTATATTGCAAAAATGTACTTAGGATCTAGGTCAAACAAACTGTTGAGTAAGGCAAATACACAAGAGCTTCAAAGATAAAGGACTGAAACCTCATGTATGTATAGGCGGTGTGGTCCCCTTTAAACCAACTGTATTGGTAAACACTACAAGGCTCAGCAGGTTTATCTTCATGACACACGGGTTGTTTTTAACAGGGGATTGCAAAACCAATCGGCACTGCATGTCCTTCTGAAAGAGTCTGTTTGAACCGAGCGTTGCCCTGACTTTGTGGCTCTTGCACAGAATCACGCTAGAGCAATGAAGTCATACGTGAAGTCATAACTGAAGCAGTGAATCATGGGACAGTTTCCATTTTTATCTAGAGATATTGTGCCTTCAGGGGCACGCTGCCTTACTGTGTGTGTCTGATCTGTGTAATAATGGAGGAGGAAAATGGCGGCGGATGACTGCGCTTTCTGTGGATGATGTGTGTGCATAGGGCCACAGGGTGCGTGCGTGCTTGTGAGAGAGAGAGAGAGAGAGAGAATCTGGCAGAAAGAGAAGATGGGTATGTGCACTAGTGCCTGACTGCGTTGTCATGGCGATTCCAGTACTAGCCTGTGGGCGACGCCCATGCCGGAGAGCTCAGACTGTCGGGGCTGGCGGCATGAGGTCATAGGGTGACTCACGGCCACGCCTACACTGGCCGGCCGCCCCGCTATTCGCCACAGTTTCCTTCACTCCGTAGAGCATTCTGGGAAGCTACACTCCCCTGCAGTACAGCTGCAGAGACAGCGCCCTAACCACCTCCCTCCACCCCCACCCTCCTTCATTCCTCAGGATTCTCCTCCTTACATCTGGTGACTGATTCTCACAGCTCCCCGATTCCATGAGAGGTTAACATCCAGCTGGGAATAGGGGTTTGTGTGTGTGTGTGTGTGTGTGTGTGTGTGTGTGTGTGTGTGTGTGTGTGTGTGTGTGTGTGTGTCTGTGTGTCTGTGTGTCTGTGTGTCTGTGTGTCTGTGTGCGTGATTGATGGTGTTATCCCTGCTGTTCTATGCCTGCTGTGAGGAAACAAAGCATTCTGTCATGCTGTTGTTCTGGCCCAGAGGACACAATGCATCTTGGGATGCGCTGTATTACGGAAGTGATTGCGTTTCTGCTGTTTAATACGGAAACTTAATAGTGATGCTGTAAGCGGTGGTGCGTTTGCCTCCTCCTACCGCTGTAACGTATCTAGAGGAGGTGGGGAATGGGATGGCTGGACTGCGGCTTTCATTAGCGCACAGACGAGAGCTGGAATTCCACCTGTGGCACACTTAACAGACCTATGTTGCCTGTCTTAAAAAAGGTGCTGACTAAGCATTTTTGTGTAGAAGCATTCAGTGCAATATGTCACATGGGTTAGCCTATTTTAAAACTGAAGGCTTGCTTGTGTTGTTGTAGTACTGTTGATATAATAAAGAACATGTCTTTCTATTAATTGATTTGGAGAACATAAAAATAAAAAATGTATAAAAATACATTCAATAGGCCTAAGTGTTATTGAAACTCTCAAAATGTGTTTGTTCTAAAAGGTGACCTGTCACATTACAGTTTATAACTATACACGCAGGCATGCTGAAGTTCAGAAATGCAGTAAAGTTCAGAAACTGCTGTCATATATCTACTTAAAGGAGCTATACCTCATAAAAAACCAGGTGAGTTTGAAAACAAGGGGGGGAAAGTTCGGTTCTTTTTTCATTCGTGTTTGCCGTAGTTAGTGAATACAGTGGCCTATCTCTCCCCCCTACCAGATCTGTGTCTCTGCCCAAACAAGCTTATCAGTAAGATTAAGTGACCCGTACGTGACTTCTGCAGAAATGTGTTATTGGGATCCGTGGAGATCAGTTCCTCGGAAGGACAGTTGTGTTGCCTTACTCCAGGTCAGCTCTGCAAACGGTAACTGATCTCTCAGAGGCTCAGTTCACCAAACTGGTTCAATAAAGCTAAAATTTTAAATGAGTGACTTTTTACTTTATCTCACTGGTTATCGACTTTACCTGTCGTAATTCTGTTTGAACTAGCGACTCGCAACTCACTCAGTGGTGTTAATGGCACATTTGGGGGAAAGGAACCATATTTGAAGTTTAGTTAATGAAATCTTTTTGTTACGAACTACCAACAGCTATTTTTTTGGTGTGAAAATAATCTCATATACAGAAGCAGGATGAGGACCAAGTACTCTTTATCTCATTCTTATCACAAACAAATTTGACCAGAACACTGACAAACATCAGTGGCCCAAGTGGCTGAATAAAAGTTGATGATATGAGCAACGTAAGAAAATTAAATTGATAATTTTCTGGACCTTGAGCCTTAATGCACTGCAGCTGAAGTCTTAATTCACATGCCGAACCTCCTGTTTTAATGAATGTGCTGCAAGTCGTTTTAATTAACCTGTGTGTGAAACGCCGTAAACCTCATGCTCGAGACGCCTCTCACCTGACCTTTCTGTTAGCTCATCATAGCTTAGGACTGAACCCATTTAACCTGTCACCCTGTTTCTCAGAGTAAGCTGACACCCTTCAGGGCCACACGCTGCACAGATGGTGCTTAGCACACATGTATGTTAATGCTACATCACCGCTATCTCCTCAGACCCAGCCCTGGGCTCTCACCACACATTGTTCATACAGTATATGTTTTTTTTGTTTTTAACTGGCCTGCAAACACTTAGAAATAAGTTAAATGTAAATGCCAATCTTTGTTTTGTTTATGTCTTTGTTTTAGATATGATATAATGTTGAGGTTTCTATTAGCACAGGGCTATCCGCCCTCCCCGCTCGCACAGGGACAGTAATCGAGGCCTGCCCTTTGTTTCCTGTGGTTCCATTTCCTGTGTAACACACTGGGCACTGAAGCGGCTCTGGGATAACAGATGGTGGTGTTGCTCTGGCTGCGCAGATCGGCCTGTTCCGCACGCATATGGGGGTGTTGTTCTGGCTGCGCAGATCGGCCTGTTCCGCACGCATATGGGGGTGTTGCTCTGGCTGCGCAGATCGGCCTGTTCCGCACGCATATGGGGGTGTTGCTCTGGCTGCGCAGATCGGCCTGTTCCGCACGCATATGGGGGTGTTGCTCTGGCTGCGCAGATCGGCCCGTTACGCACGCATATGGGGGTGTTGCTCTGGCTGCGCAGATCGGCCTGTTCCGCACGCATATAGGGGAGGAATGCAGAGAATGCTGTCAGCTTTGATGTCTGGCGCTCCCTTACGTGCTTACCTGGTCCTGGACCTGTCAGACTGACTGTGCGGACGTCTCTTTTCTGTTGCAGTTAAGATGGGAACACACACCAGAAAGGCAACCACGTTACGCAACTTGGATGATTAGGGTTTTGCACTGTCAAAGAATGGGCGAGCCAGCCAGGTGACACACCTGTAGAATGGGCGAGCCAGGTGACACACCTGTAGAATGGGCGAGCCAGGTGACGCACCTGTAGAATGGGCGAGCCAGGTGACACACCTGTAGAATGGGCGAGCCAGGTGACATACCTGTAGTTGTAACCTCATCTGTCTGAATGAGCTGAGCGGGAACAAAGGACCCAAGTTATAAACACATGTAGATCTTAAACTCAGAGCTCTCTTTGTGCAGCATAGTAAATTGTAGGTCCTCTGGATTTTAATAAGCAGCTGTAATCATGTTCTGGAGGACCACAATGACCCCTCCTTCTCTCACATTTTCCCTTAACGCAGTGTCAGGTGTCTGGACACCGGCTGCATTTCATTTCATCAGAGCGCCGACTTACAAAGCAGCATTTTATGGTAGGGAGTAAAAATGGCGGTTTTGAGCACCGTTCCGATTTGTATGCATCACAGAACGCTGCCTACTGTCTGGAAGCAGTATCAGATGTGCCCTTCACCAGGTAGGATAGCTCATGAATCTTTGCGACGACCTTCTAAATGTTAATTTCTGTCAAAACAATGGTGGCTGCTATCGCTGCCATGATCGAGTACGGACACCACCTGATGTCAGATTTGAGAAACAGCCGGAAAACAAAAGGAGTCTGATATTTGCTTCTCCTGTTTCCGTACTGACCCCGCTCCTGAAAGGATTGAGAGAGGGGGCTGTGAGGGTGGTGTGTGTACTGCCGCAAAACACACTGAGTCTCCCTATCCCCTCCTCCAACACAGACACCCCGGTCCTCCAGCACCCGGTCTCATTTCCATTCTGAGACGGGGGCTTTTTGTGGCATATAGACGTGGCTCTGGGCCGGCATGCCATAACTCTTATGCTGCCTCCCCATTTAATTCTGTTGAAACAGTGGTCCGCCACACGGCTCCACAGACGAGAGCCCATCTAGTGACATCACAATTCATTCAGATATATCCTCTGCCAAACAACTTCCTGAGGGGCTGAACGGGACAACGGGCAGAAAGAAGCTTTGGAGGATAACCGGGTGTGATTCTTCTTTTTTTTTTTTGTGTATGTAACTTGTCAGATTGGGAAACTCTGCCAACTGTCACCAGGGAGCCACACATTTACACAGCAGGAGCCAAAAATCTGAGCCAAAAACTGATGCAAAAATGAGGAAACCATTCAGATCGACCCTCACGCTCAACAAAGTTTGACTGTCACCTCTGACCTTTGTTCTGTTATTATCATTATTATAATTATTTGGCAGACACCCTCCCCTTTGGTGACATAAGAGATTGTTTTGTCCAAAGTCCAAAAGTGATTTTCAATCCTGCTCTAGTTAGTGCTCTAGATTTTTTTTATTGCGATGGGATTCTTTAGCATTACATCATACTTGGACTTGGAGCCAGCCATCCCCTGACGTGGACTTGGTTAAAAATATTTCCTGGAGCATTATAAATAAAAAGCTACGGTGGGGTACTGTCTCGGCACACTCTGGACTGTGTCTGTCAGGGGAAGGGGAATTTTGGGGGTCACTGGGGCATTGAGGAGTGGGAGGAAATGGCACGGGAGTGACACAGATGTTTTTGGCAGGTGGTGACAGGGACACGTCTCATACACTACATTATATTACCGCCATACTCATTTATAGTTTTGGGAGCTTTGTGCTGTCTGGCTGACCGTATGTCGCCAAACTGCCTTCGAAGATCAATCTACCCCTTTTACTGCCCTGTGAGCGGGTATAACCAGTGCTACCTGCCAGGGTCTTCCAGTTGAAGGCTATATCAACCAGAATCAGGTTCAGTCCTGATTTCTTGTGAGAGTCTATTTGTTATATTCAGTTTTGAGGGGTGTGTTTTCTCAGCTGTGTGTGGGTCGGCCGGCTTGAAAATTGGTCCTCTCAGAGTGCCCTGTAGAATTTTCCCCTCGACACTCAAATAGGCCATCTGCTTTAAAGTTACAGGTTGACAAAATACACTGTGATTAAAGTTTTTTTTGTGCTCATATAAAATACTTTTGGCTTAAAGATAAATGGGACTTGCCAAAATG
Source organism: Synaphobranchus kaupii (assembly GCA_029718625.1). Lineage (NCBI taxonomy): Eukaryota > Metazoa > Chordata > Actinopteri > Anguilliformes > Synaphobranchidae > Synaphobranchus > Synaphobranchus kaupii. The sequence goes on along the minus strand of CM056380.1, from coordinate 57,843,867 downwards.
TTATGTGGCGTTAATGCCTACGATTATAAGTGCTGTAGATTTTATTTTATTTGCATTAATTTATCATCCAAGTCCCCATTGACTCCCTCTTGGGAATTTCTCAGAAATGAGCTAGCTCAGTAGCATTTTAGCCAGCAGTTTCTCCTCAACATTCCATCACGCTAATAAACAGGCATAAAGCTCTCCAGCTGTTTCCTAAAAACTGCCATCAGCTGGTTCTCCCATGAAATCACGTTTCCTCTGTGGGGTGCTGTCCAAAAGTTCATCTTTTTGTGAATTGCTGCTGTTGCTTGCATGGTCTCAAATGGAAAAGGTGTTCATCTGAAAATTGGCTGTTGCTAGAGAGACCGTATTTATTGTGAGCTTACTATTTACGGTGTTAACGCCTGTGCATGTGTCTGTTCTCCAGCTTATTGCCTACTTGTCGTGTCATCCATTTGTGCAAGTTTAGCAAACCAGGACAGTTTATGGATTAATTACGCCTACTAAAGCCTTTATAGGGCCTGCCTTGAAAGAGGAAGAGGTGCCGTTTGATGTTTTGTCGTGTAAGTTCTAAATGCATGCTAAGCACAGAGCATAGGCTACTTTATGTATTTGGTCTTAGTGCTTTATTTTCAAATAAATCTGTAACTGTTGATATCCAAAAGGGAAAGACAGAATAAAATGATTGAGCAAATTTGTTTCGGTTTATGTTTATAATAGACAATTGTTATATTTATCTAATGTTACTTATTTTGTTATTTTCAGTTTTAATCAACCACCCAAAAACAATAGGCATTGTCATAAAAATAAGTGGGAAGTGGGGGCAGCACATTTGCCGTACTCGTAATGGAAATGTGTCTCACTCTTACCTCAGATTACCTCAGTGTCTCAGATTATTTTATGCTGGTTTTGATCTACAGTTAAAGTTACCCCTCGCTCTCACCTTTGTTCTAACCAAAAATGTATTTCACCTTAGGATGTATGAAAGAACATTTGAGCCCTCCTTACTGACCTCCTGGGCAGCACGTTTTAACAAAAACAAAGCCATGTTTGGTACTGTTTGATACCATTTTGAAAAGCAGTGTGTGTTGGAATGCACTATCATACTATAAGTCAATAATAAATGAGAATACTGTGGTGGTCTTATTTAAATTTCCCTTATATTTTTTGTCAAGTGTATAGGAATTAGAGCCTCTTTATTTAGACGTGTTTTCGTCAGCTGGACGCCAGGACAGTTTGACTCTTGTCATTGTGAGCCTCATTCCAGTGGCAAGGGTATGGAAACACACAGGACAGGACAGAGCAGGGCAGGCCGAGGCATACAGCAGAGCCGACAGGGTGTGTAGCAGAGCCTGTAAGGCCTAGGGATTACCGGCCTTTTTCATCCATCCTTCTACAGGCGTTACCACATCTTACCTCAAGGTTGGGGAGTCAACCCAAGGGTGTTTTTCCAGTTCTACGGAAAGAACCACGTGGCTGTCTTGTGTTTCCTGTTTACATCTGAATTTTACCTTGCGCTAGCGTGTACTATCGGCCTTCGCTCTGTAAGTCGGCCCTGGTGTAGGGCGTCTGCTTTATAAATAAATAAAAACAACCTCTATAAATAGACTAATAGTTTTAAGTCCCCAGAGCATCAAAGGCTTCTCATTGGAGGAGGTCGCAGCTCTGAACGTGCCGCTGCTTGTTCACCTGCGGTCAAGGACGGATTGTCTCGTCAAGCCTGTTGAACGCCTGTCTTTCAATAAACCAGTTGTAGATAATTGGCAGTTATTTCCAAGTGCCTTACTGTGTATGTGCTGCCTTCCGGCATCCATCTGTGTGTGTGTGTGTGTGTGTGTGTGTGTGTGTGTGTGTGTGTGTGTGTGTGTGTGTGTGTGTGTGTGTGTGTGTGTGCGTGCCTGTGTGATCGGTACAAAGACACCGTCTACCCTCGGTGGACTTGGATGTCTTGTAGCCTGTGAAAACGGTCATGAGTTATGAGTCTTTTAGGCAGCAGTCAGCTTGTTATTCACATCCAAAGCCAGAGTACACATCCTGGCATCCTTTAAATTGTGGATTTGGTGAGGTACAGTCCATCCGAGGTGTGCAGGGACTTTCTGAGAAACTGACCATGTGATTTCCCTGAATGCCTTCAGTAATAGCGATCGATATTTGCGCTTGGATTACCGAGCCAGTAGTCAGAAGTGGTCTGTCACATACTGCATGCTGCCTTGTCCTTCATTACATCATTTATTTTCTAGAATTACACCCTGCCTAATTCAAAGGGAATGGCAGCTGTTTTCATTCAGTTTCTAAATTAGGGAATATTAAAAAGCCATTGCGGCAGTTTATGTGTCCTAAAGCTTGTGAAGACTCCAGCCCTGGAATACTTTGGTTGCTTGGAATTTTGAACAGCGAGGACTAGAAGAGGGCAGGCTTCTGTCCCTTTCAGCCAATGACAATCCAGGCCAAGTTAACCATGTCGGAAGCTTTGATTTGCTGAGATATCATTTTCTGAAAATGATAACCCATTGCTTTGTTGATGGACACAAGGCAGGGGCTTAAATGACATGAGAACTGTACAACTGTCCTTTATATGTTCTTGTATATGTTTTATACGTATGTATTCATTGATCTCAAACCTCAAACCTGCATTGAAAGTGTTTGATTTCATATCTAAGAATGAACCCTTTCACACTTTCCCCAATAAAATATTTTCATTACCCTAATCCTTTAGGTACAAAAAAAGAGGAGACAAAAATTGACGCTCCAATGATCTTAATAATAAGATTATATTATGTGATTAGATTATACAGAAACTGTGATCCTGTGGGAAACTGTGGGGACTGCTGTTGTGAGTATTGTTTGAAGGCCTGTCATTCCTTGGAACGTAAAATCATCACTCTCTTCCAAGAATGCTTATTAACGCAATTAACTTTGTCAAAGACACTGTCCCAAGGTTTTGGCTTGACGGTATAATGTGTGAGAATCACACTTTCCCAGCAGCCACTGGGGCCCATCCCTGAACGCTGGTAATTTTTCAGGAGGTTACGGTGCTCGGCCGCGCGGCTATGCTTACCGCCACCTTCGGTCTTTCCTACAGAACACCCCTCCGTCTGGAGCCTGCTGGGGTTTCCTCAGTCACTGTTTGAGGACTTTCTTGCCAAATTGGATCAGTTAGCTGTTGGACTTCTCTCTACGAAATCAGACATACCCATATATTACCATATATTTTTTAGCATTACACTGTGTTGAATTAAGCTTTAGCATAGCTACTCAGGCAGTCAGACATTTTCTCAGAACATTACAGATGTGTACCTGCTCTGAGCCCTGCACTTTGAATGGCAGAGATGATTGGAAGCCTTCCTTGGGATGAGCTGCTTTTTTTGAAGTGATGTATAATTTGTAAAAAAAAAAAAAATCTAAGATATACATAGTATCTAAGTTGTCATGTCTAAGGGGGGTCTTCAAATTGTATATTCTCTCATGAACTAGGATATTCTCAGTGTCAAAACAAGCTGTGCCAATGGAGGGTATGTTTGGTTACCATGTTTTCATGCCTATGTAGGGAGTGGTCATTTTGGCAGAGGGGCACAGAAGGGTAACTCCACAGCAGAGCTCTCTGCTCTCTTCCCCCTCTGTGAGGCTGTCGGCGGTGACAGGAGAAACATTGGTGAAAACTACTCGAGTGCGAGGAAAGCCTTTATCAGGTCCGAATGGAGGCAACAGCTTGGCGGCCGATATCCTTATACCACGACTTCCTGGTGTGCAGGCCTACTGTGGAAGATATAAGGGTGCCTTTATTTTCCAACCCTAGAATGTAAAACATTGAGTGCTCTTCCCTGTGTGTGTGTGTGCGCATGTGAAAGAGTGTGTGTGTGAGAGTGAGCGAGAGATTGTGTGTGTGTGTGTGTGTGTGTGTGTGTGTGTGTGTGTGTGTGTGTGTGTGTGTGTGTGTGTGTGTCTGCTTCAGTGCCTGTGCTGAATGTTAGCGGAATGGTCTCAGCCTCTAAAATTGCAATCCTCTGGACTGGGATGCAGTTGTGATGGGAGTGGCCCATAATGTGCTGTCAATCACTGACTGACTGAGCAATCAAAAATACTTCTCATTCCATGGTAAGATGCTGTGACTGGTTAAAGTCACAAATTGTGAAACTGCAGCATATGATGGCTGCACTCATTTAGCGGTTTGCGGAGCCTCCCCATGTTTGCTAGAATACAGGGGCTGATCATGTAAGCAGATGAGGAAACAAACTTTTGTTAAGTGAATGAATTATAAATGTTAAAAGATGCAAAGAAGATGTAAATGTTAAAAGAGAACACGTCTCATATTAAATATTATGAATATCAATGTTATTCATTGTTCTTGTTTAGCTGTGTCTGAGATAAGGTGGTTCCTTATGCCAAAGGTCCAGACTCTGTTTCCATAATCTTAAAAAGAAAGGGAAAAAAATCCCAACTCTGATACCATTTACTGGAGGTTCTACTGTGAAGCTGGATAAGCTATTTATGGGGTCTTCAGGTTTTATAGCCTATTAAAGTTTGTTACAGAGTAACATGTGTTTACAGTGTTTTTGCAGTGTTAACTGACGTGTGTTTATCAATAACCTGCGTGTTTTAAGGCGAGATAATCTCTTGTTGTGAGAGGGGAATCTGTGAGGAATTTTTGTGGGCTATTTTGTTCTGCTCCTCAAGAGGGAGCCATTTCTTAACTATGACCTCGCCAATAGGGAGGACGTGAAGTACTCCTAAAACACACTGTAGGGGTGCGTCCCAATAGTCGAAAAATGCCACCTTTCCTCCTCCACTACCACTCCTCTACTCCGTGCCCCAGAAACGGATCTTTGTGTTTTAATCTAATGTCGCTGATTACATCTTAATTACATATTAATGCTTACATATTAATTAATGTCTCGACGCACACCGCAATGTCATGTACATTGGATACTGTACATGCAAATACTTGTACTCAAAACGTTCAGGCAGTTTTGCATATTTCCAGGTAGGAGAGGAGTGCTAGTTCGGGAATGGAGGTGGGGAGGTGGGGAGTGAAGAATATTGGGACGCACCCAAGGAGTGATATGAAACGGCAGCCCTGAACCAAGTGTAGGACTGAGGTCAGCTATCATGTGAAATGCGTTCTCATAGACAGCCGTTGCCCCCTGCTCATCTGCAGACCAACACTAATACTTTACTTTTGTGCCGTTTATAGTTTATTTCATAAACGCCAGCGTTATACAACAAGAATATTCGAAAAAGAGCAGTACTGTAGTGTAGTCTGTGCCTTGTTACGTTCCCCAGGGTTGAATAGAATATGTGCATACAGGACTGTGAATAATGTACCAAAAAAACACAGGGCTGAACCCGTGTGGGAGGACATAGAGGGAGAGAGCCATGCTTCATTTAATGACACAGTACATAGGGCAGATGGCAGCTCTGTATCAATACTGATACAGAGCTGCGCCCCCCTCCCCCCAATGCATGGGAATGCATGTAAGCGCCATATGACCAACAGCCTTGGGTCAGAGAATCAGCGTGCACAGGGCTCTCTGAGATGGGAGGGCCTACAATGAGGGAGAGACAGAGAAGGAGAGAGACACAGAGAGAGACACAGAGAGAGAGTAAACGAGGTAGAGGGAGGAAGTGATAGAGAGACAAGGTGAGGCACAATAGAGGAAGAGAGGAAGAAAGGGAGGAGGGGGAGGAATTGAGAGAGAGAGAGCAAGGGAGGGACAGAGAGAGAGAGAGATCAACTGAAGCTACGAGAAAGAAGATAATGGAAGGAAAAAGATGGAGAGGAAGAGGGACTGGCAGAAAGAGAAGAGGCAGGATAAGAAGTGGGAAGAGAGAAGTGAGGGAGGACAGAAAGAGGAGTGAGCGAAAGAGGTGTGATAATGGATGGAGAGATTACTGCACTGCAGTGATGCAGCAGAGTGGAGTGTATGGGACATGCCCGCATTGCATTATGAACCCTGTCTGTTGGTGCACACCGCTGGAGTGTCTGGCACCGGCACTTTGAGCATGCTCAGTACACTCTTTCAGTGTGCCAGTCAGGAAGGGCTCCGCCTCCAGGGAGACTGTAGGGAGTCTGTGCAAATTCACATTTACATCCAGTGTTGAATCTGCAGCTGAGCTGGAAGGTACCTGGAGCTGCATTTAATTCTCATTGAAGGGAATGTAGTTAGAAGGTGCTGTCTGCTTGTGGCAACATGGCATTTATTCTTACTGTAGTGCCACTAATGACTGGCATCTCTGGTGTGAATTGCTTGAAATCTCATTCATCCATATCAGAGGTATTGTATATAAGAGGCGGGGGGGTTCTTGATCTGCTCCCCAAATCTCAAAATCAGCTAAATGCTTAAAATAAATAAACTGCAATGATTAAGTAATTACTACCAATATCAACATTTTTTTGATGATTTGTTGACCCTTTTTAAGAACCATCATTTAAGAGTAATTAACTTCTTTTTTTTTTTTGTAGCCTTATTTTTTTGTTTTTGTATCATATTTCTTCTTGCATAGTTACACAAATGAAGAAAGCAGCTTTGTGTTTTTAAATAGTTAACAATGGCCTACATTCCAGAGGATCTCTCATTCTGAATGAACAAATAAATTAATTGCATATTTAAAACCATATGAAGCCGCACATCAACTCAATAGCAGCATAAGCAGTATACATATTGAGGATAGTAGACAGAAGTTATCTGACTTAAGTTGTAGTGCTGTTTCCATTTCAAGCATCATGGCAAAGCTGCACTTGAAGGATTTTTCTTTCTGAAGACAGTATTAATGTCCTTGCCCTTTTAAAAACCCAGAACAATTTTTTTTTTCTCCAGAAGAATTGAATGTTACGTTGATTTGTGCATTGGATGCATTTTCAGGGTCATACAGAGATAAGATGCATGGCCATTCTTTAAGCTTTTAAGAATACCTGCATTGCAGCTATTTTATGCCCAACAAACACTTTGGTCGGGAAGATATATTTGAAAGGTGCTGATTTGATTAAGAGAGCCAGATTGGGCATTGTGCCAGGACACTGCGGTCCACCCCTGCTCTTTAAGATAAGGGGCATGCCATTACTTCACCATGGATATAACTGAGAGGGAGATACCAGCATGATGAAGTTAACCCCTGCATAAGAAACCACATATCAGTGAATGAAATGAATGTAGTGGGATACAGTAGTAATGAAATAATGATAAGGTTCATGCGATGCGCTAGCATAGTGCACGCTCTTGTCAGTGAGCGCTCTCTTAGGTAGTTATTTAATTCAGAAGATAAATGTTTGGACTTAATTTCAGTGACACGCCTCCATTGTCTGGCTCCTTTGCTTTGATTGCACTGTTGAACACGCATGAAGTGATGTCATCGAATTTAACATTCGCAATGTATGACGTGCATATGGGGGGAAAACAATCCAGAATTGCATCCAATAGATTGCTATATGCTCTAGTTGTAAATATTGTAAAATAAATATATAAAATACAGTGGCAGTAAAGCAATCAAAAGATTACGTGAAGATTAGGTGTTTTTTTTGGCAACAAGCGAGAAACTTGTCTACCTTTTCCAGTGGCCTGTATTGCTTGTGTTTGAGTGGATTACTGATTAATGTTTACTGCCCTTGGGAAGGTTTTCCTTTCATTCTGCATTGCCACTCCTGTGGTTGCGTACCAAGAATGTCATTTTACACACTGTTGTGAAAACATCTACACATGTGCTGGTCATTTTAAATCTCCGTAGCCCCCGACGGGTACAGATATTACGGCTGTAGGACAGGAGGGAAGGGCATCTGAGTTTAAGGTGGAAAAGCCCCCCCCCCCCCACCCCCCCCCCCCCCCCCCTCCCCTCACAGAGCAGGCCAAAGTACAGGTCTCGCAATGTGTCGAGAGGCTGTGGCAGAGCCCTTGAGTAAACGTCAGCCGCTCTGGGTGTCGCTGGAAAACCTGACGGGGACCCGTTCTGGGGGCCTGACGAGAAAGGGAGTGTAACGCAGCTAGTACCTGCCCTTCAGGCAGACAGGCGGGAGGAGTCTGCTGCAGCTCGGAGCCTCTGTCGATGGTCCAGTCGCTCTCGAGCGCGTCACGCAGGAACGTAGCGCGGAGCATGTGGCCTCTTCTAGGGAGCAGCCGGGAGCTCCGGGCTCACCTGGTGGAACGGATGAGCTGCATGGGTCAGTATGGCTTTCCCAGCCTGCCCCTCTCTACCTCCTCTCTCTTTCTCTTTTTCTCTTCTTCATTCCTCTTCTCTGTCCCTCCTTTGCTCCCCCCCTCTCCTTTTCTTCCTCTCTCTGTCTTTCTGTCACATTTTCTCTCTCTCTGCCACTTCCTCTCCCCTCTCACTCTCTCTCTCTCGTTCTCTCTTCCTTTCCTCCTCTCTCCCTCCCTCTACATCATTGTTCTCTCTCTCTCTCTCCTCCTCTTTTTGATCTGGCTTGGGGCTTTCAAACTGAGCCACAGGGTGCGTTCGCATTTCTTTTAAACTGTCAGGCAAACCCTGTTGTGTAATTTCAATGGGGGCGGGTAGTGGTGTCTTGTTTGCCTCACGGTTCCGAAGTGAGAGAACGCGCAGACTACATGCCGCAGTGTTGGGAGCTTGAGAAGGTTCGGCTGTGGTGTTCCACGTGGCTGAGCAAGGAGTGCAGTGCGTTTGCTGTTGTGGTGCTCAGCACATTAATGCATAGCTCTGACTGCCAGTGTGCACCAGAGGGCGCTGTCCTCAGTGACACAGCACAACTCCAGCTTCTGCTCTGGAACTGTGGGACAGGGAATGGAAATGTATTTTCAGTGTCAGGACGGACAGCTATACTGTGGGGTGCACTCTAAGGGGGTGTACTTCTGTGTAGAAAGCAAGTTGTGTGGTGATGATGATGATGGTGGTAGTGGTGGTGATGAAGATTAAGTATTTCATAATGATTTTAATGTTAAGAATTATAACACTTTTTAACTGCTTTAAATTATTTTATTGGCTTTAAATTAACTAGCATAATCATTTCTGGACCATTATGTGTGTTCATGTATTTGTACAGTTAAAATAAGAACCTCTCGATATTCAATGCAGCTTTTTAGTGAACTGTTCAGCAACACACAGAGTAAACGGTTGAGAGGACACAACGAAGAACTGCATTTTCAGAGGTTTACTTTGAGCTTTGGACATTATAATTTTCATCCTTTTTGTAGCCAATAATACTCCCAGCGTGAATCATTCATTTGCTGGCTGGCTCAGCATTAACTTGCCACTGCTGTTGTCATGGATACAAGGAGCAAGAAAATAATGTGGTTAACTTCTGTGTGTGCAGTACCGTCTCAGGCAATGAGTAATGGAACTAAAAGCTAATGAAGGGTTAGTCTAGATGTTTAAATAGAATGCTCTGGGAAACACTGTTAGGACCAAGTTCATAAATCACAATATACTGTATTATAAAATGTTCTATCTACATTAAAATATCACTGCTTCAGTTGTGCCCCCCCGCCCTCCGCCCCAAAAAAAGAGAAGAAATTTTGCATCTGAAAAGGGTGACAGTGTACTCATTGTGTTATGTGTAGCCTTTCCATAATCACAGGCTGATGTAATGAGAAGGTTTAAAAGCCAGGGTCTGTTCTCAGGAAGACACGTCGGACATTTGTAAAGGCCTAGCAACCCTAGCATGGTTGAGCTTGGCATAGCCAATTAAACACCTTTCCTGAGGTTCTTTCAAATGCTTATATTCAGGTTTTTCTAGTAGGAGACATAAACTGAATGTTGAGCTTGATTCACTGTACACAAGCATATTCAATTATACATTAAACAACAGGCACTTTAGGCCTTTGGCAAATATTCCAGGTCTAATTGGAATTTGATACTTGGTATGAACATTCATTCATTTGAATCACACTGAATACATTTTTTCATACTGAAAGATAAATGTTAAATTGCCTAACTTTTCACTGTTCCCAACGGCTCACCTCCTTTTCTTTAAAGTGTGCCTTTATGCACTGAGCACTGCCATACAGTTCTGTGTTGTTATCATGGTTTCACAAACCAAAACCTTTAAATGAACAATGGTGAAAAATGATCAAAAATAGTATCAGTGTAGCACTAAGAGGTAACTGACCCCTTCCACCCCTATATAAGCAGTTGTTTGTTTTATAGTAGTCCTCTGGACAACACTGAAGCTGTTGTGAAACAGTTCTGACAGAGAGCATACTGACCTACTGGAAGTGATCTCTTCTCAAATTCTAAATTCACATCAGCATTAATAGCATGACAAGCACGAGGTAAGACGTTATCAAAAGGCTGAAGTAATAAGAACAAAACAGAGCCAAGGTCACCGCCGTGGGTTAATGGCACTTATCTCTTGAGGTGTTTCTAAAACCCATATCTTATTGTCGGTGTTCAGATAAGACTTGACTGCAAAGTCTGTTTTCTTGAAAAAGCAAATTCCTCCTGCTGCTCTTTTGGACTGCTGTGTTTTAAAGCCATATTGCACTTATGTCACATAAATACATGTTTATCCATAGATTACATATCCCGGTTTTCCTTTAAATAACAGCTGGAATTGACAACAGGCCTGCGATACTTGACGTCTTTCCATTATCAGCTGCACTGATGAATTATGGGTTTTCCATATTTTATCCACTTTCATTTTGGTCATTTTTTTTTTCCAGAAAGCATGTAGTACAAGTGCCTGAAAGCCACTTAAGTTACCCTTAGCTGAGTGTTGTGTGTTTTCTTTCCTTCTAGATGAAAGAGACAGAGTACAGAAAAAGACCTTCACAAAATGGATAAACCAGCATCTCTTTAAGGTAAGTTCTTTTTTTCTTTGCTCTTAGTGGTCCTAAAAGCATGCTTCAGTTGAATAATGACTACTGGATAATATCAATAATGTGATTTTTTAAAGTATGATATTCTGAAATGTGTTCTTAATCTGAACGTATTAAAAGTTTGGTTATATGGATGGCAGAAAAAGGTGTGCGTGCGTGCGTGCGGCGTGCGTGTGTGCGTGCGTGCGCATTTGTAGCATTTTCAGGTGATATCACTTGAATTAGTGAAGGTAATCAAAAGAAGTAAACCTGAACAGGACAGATCTGTTCAAATTCCCACAAAAATAGGCTTTTTTACATCTGGTCACTTAATCATCCCCTGACACCTGATCTTGCCTGATCGACCTGGTTAAATGAAGTTAAAGCGGTTATCTGGGTCCTGAAGGGGCCTGCAGTGGTAAGCCATTGCTTTCAGTCAGGAAGGAGTAATAAAGAGTTTAAGATACAAGGGAGTACTTGGTTAGATAAGATTGGATTGTAGTGAATGGTCATTTGTTCCAGTTGCTTTCCTGTGGCTGTCAGAGTGGTGCAGTAGCCAATGATCTCTCAGTTCTTGTGGAGGAAGGTGGAAACTTGGCAGACCAAAGGTTTTTTCCCTGACCAGTGTGAATGCTTTCATATGTTGGATTCAGTACAGAGGTCCCTGTTGTACTCCCATCTACTGGTCATTGTAGCAATTCTCAATCTTGTTTCTTAAGAAACATTTCTTCATCTGAATAACATCTTTGTTAATGTATTTGGTCATTTTTAAAAAATCATTGCTGTCTGCAGCTTTGAGTTCAAAGCCACAGGAGATTGATCTGAAATATGACCAAAAAATAAAGTCCACCTGCTGGACGCACTGGTGAATTAGAAACAGAAGTGGAAAAGACAAAGAAACACATTAATTCTCTGGACAGGGATATAAAATGCTTCTCGGCCCCATACCTGCCATAGAGTTGCTGTTGAAGTTTACGTGCATGCTTTGATATGTCTGGATGTTAACGTTAGCTCGTGTATGCACTGTGACATTCTATTTTCCTCAGAGGAGGAAAGTGCATTCATAAATACATACATTATATAAAACGTATTTTATTCTGAGGTGAAAGAAAAAAACTATCGCAAAAATTATTCAACTTCATCTACTGGGCAAGCACATCTTTGTCTCTGTAGACCCTTTCTGTAAACAGTTTCTTCTGAACAAAAATACATCCTTCCTGTTCCTTGATCAATGGACATTCCAATGTTTTTCTCTGAAGGAGATGAGGAATCTGTTTACCAAGATTAGGCTATAACTTTCATAGTGAGTGGCTGTAATTTGCAGCCAGAGAAGCCATATTTTCAATGTCTCAAATTTCATATTCCTGGAACCAATCACTTGATAGGGCTTTCTTCTCCTCTACTGGACTGAAAATGAAACCAGGAGAAAGATTTACTCACAGTATGAGGTGTGGGGTGGTTGTGGGCCAATGATAGCTTCAAAAGGCAAAACTTGAAAAAGGTTATCTTTGATTTCAAATTTGAGGGGAAATAAATGGGCGAAAAAGTTCTCTCCTGATTTCAGTAAATCAGTGTAGACTGGCACCAGAAATTCATAAGTGGCTAAAGAGCTGTAGTCCGGAACATTCTTTTACATTAGTGTTGATAAATATGTACAGAGGAGTTTTGTAGAGTTTAGTTGTATGGTTGGCAATGATGAAGCCTCTCTGGAGTTCATACAGCATAGTGCTGGTCCTGCCCCGCCCTTATACAGGTAGCATGCAGGGGAGATGCTTTTGTTGATTTAAAAGGCTCATGGATGGATGGTTAGTTGTTTTGGTTCATCTGCACGTGGAATGTGGGAAATACCTAGCACATAGAGACAATAGCAAGCACCTGCATGCACACTGGCTGCAGATAATATTTTGTGGTTGCTATAGCCAGTGAAAGATACTGTGGATTTATAGGACTACCATACATGGTGCTGTCCTCCATGGTGGAGAGGAGAGGGAACGCTACCAAAGAGAAGTTCCAGTGGCTTTTGAAAGAAGAGTCCGCTTTCCGGTTCCTTGCTGGTGCCATTAACTGTAAATGCATACCAGTGCAATCTTTAAATGGGAGACAGTTGCATTGCCTTTTAACTGGACACAGGTACGCCGTATTCTAACCTGCGCTACGCGGGTGCGTTTCTCAAAATGTGGGTGGCACAGGGCATGATATTCTAATGACCTGTTTCCTTGTACCTGACCCCTGGGTTGCCAGCTTTCTACTAAAAAAATGTTTGCGGGGGGTATACATTTTCAACGTCAGTGACATTGCCTTTAATAACCGCATTTGCCTTTGTAAAATCCTGCATCGTAGTTGCTCTTGCGTGATGGGGAAGGCAGTGAACGTATTAATCCATCGCATTGATAAAATGATCATAGCTCCTATTGACGACTTGGATATACCCATCACACAATCAAAATAAATAATAGACAGTGGTTGTATGCAGTATTATTAAGTAAACAAATAAATCGTTGGATTTACTGAAAAAAAAAAAGATTTAAAAATCAAATCTTTTTTCAACAATTACATTTTTTTCTAAGTCATTTAGCCTACGGTGGTTGAACACAATAACCTGTATGCGACGTCTTCAACTTAATTTTGGAGAAGCTGTGCTGACACAAATCGTCTCTCTGTCAAAGCGAATATGATCCAGACACTGTCTATCAATTAATCAATCTAATATTGGTCTGGTATGATATACCAGACGGTCAATCATAGCCTACTTTTACATATTTTTCTTTTTATGACAGCTCTTTGATAATTGCAAGTTAGCTATACAAAGGAAAATATGACCAATATTATGTTGAAATAACATGCACTCATTCTAATATCCATTTATGCGAAAGATGCTGTATTTTTCACAATAATTTCTTGGCGGCGCTAGACATAAAGCACCTTTTTTTAATAACAAAGTTGCTACGAAAAAAATTATTAAGTGAAAACTCTGAATATGTGTATCTTGCACGACTTGCAGACACGCCTCATTTTCATCAAATCTCCACCCTGCGCGCATAATGCCGCATATGAGAGACGCTTAAAACAGCGGATAAGTCAAATGTGTGAATCACCAATAGCTTAAGCTACGCTGAATTTCGGGAGTTAGTCCCATTTGCGCGTGCTTATCTCAACTCTGAACATGGTCCTATGAGCTCAGATGCAAAAGCAGATAAATCAATTTTTGTCATTTTCACTGATTCAAGATTTTTCATTGTGCTTTTTTGGTATAACTTATCAATTCCAAAAAGGGTGACCCTAAATTGATGTAAGTAACAGAAAGTAAGATTTTCACAAACTCAGTACTTGTTTGCAAAACCTTTTGGGTCAATTCTAGCTCCATATAAAACATGTACATAATACCACATAAGCTAACAGGGCAAAGTCAGGATGCATTGCAGTGTAGCTGATAGCCAGGAGTGGGGAACTGCTGGATGAAATCAAGAGTTCATGCGCATAAACTGATAAACGCCATTCCTGACTACAACGAAACCAAATACGTAAACAAATACAAAACAATTTTACAGGTACTAAATCGAATTTCACATACAACTTCTGCATCACAGAGACATGGCCCGGGTCTCATTGACGGATGCTCAAGTGTGAGCCTGCTCTTGCTCATGGAGCCGCATTGGGTTGAGGACACATGATTGGCTAGTACAACGACAGTATCGCGCCCATACAGGAGGCTGAGACCCAAACCAAAGAATCTGCAAGAGCAAGACATGATGATCAAGAGAAGGCTCGCACTTGAGCATCCGTCAATGAGATCCGTGTCTCTGTGATGCAGAAGTTGTATGTGAAATTCAATTTTGTACCTGTAAAATTGTTTTGCATTTGTTTACAAATGTGTATTCAAGAATTATGAAAGTGTTCATTTACAATTTAATTAAATTGTGAATATAATTTGCTGATTTAAAAAAATTATGAAGTAACTTCGACACAAATCTTACAAATCACATGGCACTCGTGCAAATCCTAATACACATTTACAAATCACACATCATGCCAATGCAAGTCCTAGTTTACACTTGCAGATTGTGATTCACGTGTGCAAAACACAATGAGCCCTAAGTGTTTGCAAATCTTTTTGGGTCAATTCTAGCTCCATAGTTTTAATGTTTTTATATACTTTGTAGGGTTTTTATTTAAATAGGAGCCTGATAACTATTGCAACAGTGAACAACCATATCTAATCTACCAGATTTTTGCCCAACAAACTTGGTGAACTCAACAGAGATGTAAATCTGTAGAATAGCCAGAGAAACCTTGTCTGTCCTATGCAATAAATAACAGTTATTGTGGCAGTTGACTGAGAGGTAATAGTGGTGTACTAAATTGTACTGAATTGTACTGGACTGAGGGCTGATAGTGGTGTACTGAATTGTACTGGACTGAGGGCTGATAGTGGTGTACTGAATTGTACTGGACTGAGGGCTGATAGTGGTGTACTGAATTGTACTGGACTGAGGGCTGATAGTGGTGTCCTGAATTGTACTGGACTGAGGGCTGATAGTGGTGTACTGAATTGTACTGGACTGAGGGCTGATAGTGGTGTACTGAATTGTACTGGACTGAGGGCTGATAGTGATGTACTGAATTGTACTGGACTGAGGGCTGATAGTGGTGTACTGAATTGTACTGGACTGAGGGCTGATAGTGGTGTACTGAATTGTACTGGGACTGAGGGCTGATAGTGGTGTACTAAATTGTACTGGACTGAGGGCTGATAGTGGTGTACTTAATTGTACTGGACTGAGGGCTGATAGTGGTGTACTGAATTGTACTGGACTGAGGGCTGATAGTGGTGTACTGAATTGTACTGGACTGAGGGCTGATAGTGGTGTACTGAATTGTACTGGACTGAGGGCTGATAGTGATGTACTGAATTGTACTGGACTGAGGGCTGATAGTGGTGTACTTAATTGTACTGGACTGAGGGCTGATAGTGGTGTACTGAATTGTACTGGACTGAGGGCTGATAGTGGTGGACTGAATTGTACTGGACTGAGGGCTGATAGTGGTGTACTGAATTGTACTGGACTGAGGCTGATAGTGGTATACTGAATTGTACTGGACTGAGGGCTGATAGTGGTGTACTGAATTGTACTGGACTGAGGGCTGATAGTGGTGTACTGAATTGTACTGGACTGAGGGCTGATAGTGGTGTACTGAATGGTACTGGACTGAGGGCTGATAGTGGTGTACTGAATTGTACTGGACTGGGGATGATAGTGGTGTACTGAATTGTACTGGACTGAGGGCTGATAGTGGTGTACTGAATTGTACTGGACTGAGGGCTGATAGTGGTGTACTGAATTGTACTGGACTGAGGGCTGATAGTGGTGTACTGAATTGTACTGGACTGAGGGCTGATAGTGGGTGTACTGAATTGTACTGGACTGAGGGCTGATAGTGGTGTACTGAATTGTACTGGACTGAGGGCAGATAGTGGTGTACTGAATTGTACTGGACTGAGGGCTGATAGTGGTGTACTGAATTGTACTGGACTGAGGGCTCATAGTGGTGTACTGAATTGTACTGGACTGAGGGCTGATAGTGGTGTACTGAATTGTACTGGACTGAGGGCTGATAGTGGTGTACTGAATGGTACTGGACTGAGGGGCTGATAGTGGTGTACTGAATTGTACTGGACTGAGGGCTGATAGTGGTGTACTGAATTATACTGGACTGAGGGCTGATAGTGGTGTACTGAATTGTACTGGACTGAGGGCTGATAGTGGTGTACTGAATTGTACTGGACTGAGGGCTGATAGTGGTGTACTGAATTGTACTGGACTGAGGGCTGATAGTGGTGTACTGAATTGTACTGGACTGAGGGCTGATAGTGGTGTACTGAATTGTACTGGACTGAGGGCTGATAGTGGTGTACTGAATTGTACTGGACTGAGGGCTGATAGTGGTGTACTGAATTGTACTGGACTGAGGGCTGATAGTGGTGTACTGAATTGTACTGGACTGAGGGCTAATTGTACTGGACTGAGGGCTGATAGTGGTGTACTGAATTGTACTGGACTGAGGGCTGATAGTGGTGTACTGAATTGTACTGGACTGAGGGCTGATAGTGGTGTACTGAATTGTACTGGACTGAGGGCTGATAGTGGTGTACTGAATTGTACTGGACTGAGGGCTGATAGTGGTGTACTGAATTGTACTGGACTGAGGGCTGATAGTGGTGTACTGAATTGTACTGGACTGAGGGCTGATAGTGGTGTACTGAATTGTACTGGACTGAGGGCTGATAGTGGTGTCCTGAATTGTACTTGGACTGAGGGCTGATAGTGGTGTACTGAATAGTACTGGACTGAGGGCTGACAGTGGTGTACTGAATTGTACTGGACTGAGGGGTGATAGTGATGTACTGAATTGTACTGGACTGAGGGCTGATAGTGGTGTACTTAATTGTACTGGACTGAGGGCTGATAGTGGTGTACTGAATTGTACTGGACTGAGGGCTGATAGTGGTGTACTAAATTGTACTGGATTATGGCTGAGGGCTGATAGTGGTGTACTGAATTGTACTGGACTGAGGGCTGATAGTGGTGTACTGAATTGTACTGGACTGAGGGCTGATAGTGGTGTACTGAATTGTACTGGACTGAGGGCTGATAGTGGTGTACTGAATTGTACTGGACTGAGGGCTGATAGTGATGTACTGAATTGTACTGGACTGAGGGCTGATAGTGGTGTACTTAATTGTACTGGACTGAGGGCTGATAGTGGTGTACTGAATTGTACTGGACTGAGGGCTGATAGTGGTGTACTGAATTGTACTGGACTGAGGGCTGATAGTGGTGTACTGAATTGTACTGGACTGAGGGCTGATAGTGGTATACTGAATTGTACTGGACAGAGGGCTGATAGTGGTGTACTGAATTGTACTGGACTGAGGGCTGATAGTGGTGTACTGAATTGTACTGGACTGAGGGCTGATAGTGGTGTACTGGATGGTACTGGACTGAGGGCTGATAGTGGTGTACTGAATTGTACTGGACTGAGGGCTGATAGTGGTGAACTGAATTGTACTGGACTGAGGGCTAATAGTGGTGTACTGAATTGTACTGGACTGAGGGCTGATAGTGGCGTACTGAATTGTACTGGACTGAGGGCTGATAGTGGTGTACTGAATTGTACTGGACTGAGGGCAGATAGTGGTGTACTGAATTGTACTGGACTGAGGGCTGATAGTGGTGTACTGAATTGTACTGGACTGAGGGCTCATAGTGGTGTACTGAATTGTACTGGACTGAGGGCTGATAGTGGTGTACTGAATTGTACTGGACTGAGGGCTGATAGTGGTGTACTGAATTGTACTGGACTGAGGGCTGATAGTGATGTACTGAATTGTACTGGACTGAGGGCTGATAGTGGTGTACTGAATTGTACTGGACTGAGGGCTGATAGTGGTGTACTGAATTGTACTGGACTGAGGGCTGATAGTGGTGTACTGAATTGTACTGGACTGAGGGCTGATAGTGATGTACTGAATTGTACTGGACTGAGGGCTGATAGTGGTGTACTGAATTGTACTGGACTGACGGCTGATAGTGGTGTACTGAATTGTACTGGACTGAGGGCTGATAGTGATGTACTGAATTGTACTGGACTGAGGGCTGATAGTGGTGTACTGAATTGTACTGGACTGAGGGCTGATAGTGGTGTACTGAATTGTACTGGACTGAGGGCTGATAGTGGTGTACTGAATTGTACTGGACTGAGGGCTGATAGTGGTGTACCGAATTGTACTGGACTGAGGGCTGATAGTGGTGTACTGAATTGTACTGGACTGAGGGCTGATAGTGGTGTACTGAATTGTACTGGACTGAGGGCTGATAGTGGTGTACTGAATTGTACTGGACTGAGGGCTGATAGTGATGTACTGTATTGTACTGGACTGAGGGCTGATAGTGATGTACTGAATTGTACTGGTCTGAGGGCTGATAGCGGTGTATTGAATTGTACTGGACTGAGGGCTGATAGCGGTGTACTGAATTGTACTGGACTGAGGGCTGATAGTGGTGTACTGAATTGTACTGGACTGAGGGCTGATAGTGGTGTACTGAATTGTACTGGACTGAGGGCTGATAGTGGTGTACTGAATTGTACTGGACTGAGGGCTGATAGTGGTGTACTGAATTGTACTGGACTGAGGGCTGATAGTGGTGTACTGAATTGTACTGGACTGAGGGCTGATAGTGGTGTACTGAATTGTACTGGACTGAGGGCTGATAGTGGTGTACTGAATTGTACTGGACTGAGGGCTGATAGTGGTGTACTGAATTGTACTGGACTGAGGGCTGATAGTGGTGTACTGAATTGTACTGGACTGAGGGCTGATAGTGGTGTACTGAATTGTACTGGACTGAGGGCTGATAGTGGTGTACTGAATTGTACTGGACTGAGGGCTGATAGTGGTGTACTGAATGGTACTGGACTGAGGGCTGATAGTGGTGTACTGAATTGTACTACTGTAATATAACACTTGAGAGCTCATAGTAGATTTCTGAGTTGTATTTTATTACTGAGAGCTCAGGTGAATAATAATTTGGGGAAGAGGGGGCCATATTCAGTTGACCCATATAAAGTGGAGGCAGCCGTGCAGTGGTCTATATCGACACTGCAGCTATGGCGGTTAAGGGTCAGGGGAACGAAACCAATGCGCTGGAAGGAGGGGCGTTGGGGTAAAAGCAGGTCAGTGTGGCTATGATTTCAGCTGTGTGGTATTTAGGACAGGGAACGAGAGGGGAGGGGAGGGGAGGAGAGTTGGGCCTACACAAAGGAGAAAGCCTGGGCCTGGTATTTTTTCAGTGACTGGCCTGAGTGCTAAATGGCTGGGAGATAAGGGGCCTCTCGTCAGCCAAAGGACACCTCCGTCGCTTCCAGTCCCACTGGCTGTGTTTAGGCTGGGCGTCAGCGTGTGGAACAGTGGGCGGGGAATCATTCCATCGGGCGGGAATGTGACGTGATGAATGGCGCTGTGTTGTCGTGGTTCTGGGAGTGCTGTTTGACCGCAGTTATTTCAAGGAGCAAACCTCCTCATGACAGGGAGCGTGGACCACGTCAAGATGACAGCATTTCTCTCTGTAAATTCCCCTGCTGTGGCAGAAACATTAATATAAACCATTTTAAAGCACTGGTAATAGCTTCTTTAACTGCTTCTTTGTCTTCCTTGGTTATTCTCCCCCAGTTAATGTCATAAGCAACTGTGAATAGTCTTTACTACTCATTCACCCCTGTCATGTTTTCTGAAACTGGTTTGGCTAAACATGACTGTGGTTGCCAAATGCTAGTGAAATTCTCCATACGTTTATACGTGCCTTTACCCCATTTTGAATTGACTCCAGAAAATTATCAATGTTAATATTAACTCCTTCTATTACCCCCCCCCCCCCCCATTTTGATAATCTCCAAAAAGAATATTTTAAAAATCCTCCATGTTTATCGAACAACTCTTGATCAGAATGTGAACAGGTTGAGGTTGGTGACAGGTTAACCCATTGCTCAGCATTCAGGGGTAGGAGCAGGGGGGAGGGGGTGTCTTTAGGTGTGACGTTAAAGGCCAAGGTGTGAACATTAGAAGTGGGTGGGGCAGAGAAAGGTGGGAGAGGCATGGCTGCTGGCATGAAAACTGGTTTATTTGGTCTATCTCTCAATCTCTCTCTTTCTCTTTCTCTTTCTCTTTTAGGATGATGTCATGAGAAATATTAGTGAACTTGTAAAACATTAAAAAAATGGTTAACAGAGCTTATTAACGAATAGCACACATTTTCAGTGCCTAACCTTTAAAAATCCATGAAAAAAAGTACTGTATATAACTTAAGTCTCTTTATGCTTCTCCCTCTTCCCTTGGGCAAAACAAAGTAACATGCTGCTAGCAAGAAGATAAATAGACTGTCCAAACTTGTTTTGTTAGTCATGTTTGAGTTACTGGGTTAACTTGTGACTATGGAATTTATGATATAGATATGTTGAGTACTGTGAAAGAAGACCGGGGGTCTAATCAGGGTGAATGCTATTACTAAACAAGATCACACGGGTTGCATGGTATTGGTCAAAGAAATGGTCACCAATAAAAACATCCAAACCGGGACCCGATTCATCACAAAAACAAACAAACAAACAAACAAACAGTCTGAACCTTTAATGTTTTTTTTCATTGTCATTCTGTTCTGAGGAAGATGTTGCCGAAATGTCAGAAACTGTGTGTCTGTGCAACAAGAAGGATGCTACGTGTTTCTGATTAATGGCCCCTCTCCATCAAGGGCGGCAGTGTAGTGTATTGGATCGGAAGCTGGGCTTGGAACTGAGGGGTTTCAGGTTCTATTCATTATACCCCAGGTGTCAAACTCCAGTCCCTGGGGGGCCGCAGTGTCTGCTGGCACCGGTGGTTCATTGAAGTCATTGATTGAAGTCAAGGAATCCACACGCCTTGTTCTCTAGGCAGCTGATTGAAAGGAAACCACAAAAACCCGCAGACACTGCGGCCCCCCCTGGGAATTTAGTTTGACGCCCTCTGCGAGTTTACCCTTGCACAAGGTGCTTAACCTGAATTGCTTCAGTATATGTCCTGCTGTGTAAACAGGCGGTGTGTGAAAGCTGAAGCTGTGTAAGTCGCTCTGGTTAAACCCATGTGCTAAATGTATAAAAGGTAAAAAATGACCTCCGACCCCTGTTTTGGCAGAGCACCGTTGCCTTGTTATCAGGATTCTTTCAAAATCGGAGGTGGTAATTCTTTGTATAGCGTGTCTTGACTCATGTCACATGACTAATTCCTCTCGCTCTCTCTCTGTCCCTGCCTCAGGTACGAAAGCATGTGAACGATCTGTACGAAGACCTGCGAGATGGACACAACCTGATCTCGTTACTGGAGGTCTTGTCAGGTGAATCTTTGGTGAGTGTTGTTGTCGTGGAAACTGCCCCCCCCCCCCCCGTCTTCTCCCTGCCTCTGCCCCTGCTGTTTCTCTGACTGTTTCTCTGCTGTGCAGTGTGCTCTTTGACTGCGTTTCTGTGCTCCTGCCCTGAGCCTGTATTTAAGACCCACTTAAATACAACCACCATTTTTCTCCTCCTCTGTTAATCTCACATTCCTGTTTTGACAAAAGGAAAATAAAGCAAAAAACCTACGCTTATCCTAAACCTTGTAGCCACTGTAAGATTGAATCAGTAATTCTGGTTCTGGTCTAGCTGCATTCATCCTTCAGTTCATTCACCTCGGTATCACAAGGGTACTGCGAGGCCTTTGAGCTGAACATTTTGAAGGGAGATATTCCAACTTTATATCCTACAATGGCTGTGCTCAGCTGCTCCACGCTTCGCTAATGACAAATAACCCAATTAACACCTGTTGTTTATCCTGCTTAGCTCCCTTTGCAGTCTTACTCAAAAACTGGGGCGTAAAGAAATTCTTTCCTTCCGTGCCATTTTGTTCAGAATTTCCACTCTGTTCTACATCTTCACCATAGGCCTCTCCTGTGGGGGAAGACGAGACCGTGTCAGGTTATGGTTTCGGCTCATTATTTCAGGTCATACCTGTGTGTCGTACACATTTTTGTATACAGTAATGAGCTCGCGTGGCGCACACTGTGGTCCTTGTCACCTTTAGCTGTGAGCCAGTCCCAGTTGGCTTTGTAATTAAAGAGCTACAGCCTGAACACTAATGAGCCTGCATTTCAATGAGGCTTAAAAATAGTCTCTGTGCTCCTGGTTCCTGTAAAGGTATTTTCAATGAAATGCTGTTAGCGATGTTTCAATGAGTTACACAGACACTGGACCAGCCCCACTGAACACAGCACATTCTGTAAGTTATATTTTAATGAGTCAACATGGAAATTATGATTCGTTATCTGTGCTGAAGTAAACTATTTCTGGGGAAGGCAAAATTCTGATTGTTTGGACTTTGTGGTGACCAATGAAACCAGTCATCTACAATCCACTCAAATTGGTTGGGATCAGGACCATCTATTATTTACCATGTGCATTTTACATTGTGGATCAGAGGGGAAATTCAACATGGTTCGTCAAGACGAGAATTCTCCCCAGTGGGCGTTTATTTGGCCTGTCCCTTTTGTTCACATCCTGTTTTCTCTGCCTTCTCCCTCCCTCCTTCATTCTCTCCTCCATTTTTTGTTTCTGTTCACCCTGTCCTCTTTCACGTGTCTGTCTGTCTGTGTCTCTGCCGCTCACACGTGCGCGGGCGGCTAAGCCGAGGGAGAGAGATTTTCTGAAGACGTTGCGGTTGGTGAGTGCGGTGGAGGCATGTGCGGTTGAGCAGCATGGAGATGCGCAGGATGATGATGACAGGGGGGTAGGTGTGGACACGCCCCCTCCCTCCTCCCCCTCGGTAACAGTACTAAACCAGCGTGTGCCGTGGGCATTAACAGGAGCGATAAAACCCTTGGTCTTTCCGCTGTAGCAGCTAGCAGCACTGCCATTACTTATAACGAGGCCAGTGCTCCCATCCTTCAAGACTCACTTTAGGATCGTCTGACAGTGCACTTTGTAGAGCTGTTCCAGAGTAGAGGTCATCACCATAGCCGCTTGCTTTACAGTTGTAGATTGGGTTTCTGTTCTCTGGACACTTGCTTAGCGCTTGTGCTATGAACCAAAAAGTCACGTTTAAATCCCTTTGGAAGTCCTTTGAATCTCCCAGTGATTGGGACTGCCTGCACACCGACTGCCTTGCATCGAATATGTAAAGTGTTGCTTCAATAAGAGTTCTTTGAATACTGGTAGTAGTCCAATTCATGGACTAATAACCAAGTCTGACTGTTTGAATTATGAAAATGAGGGTGATTCTATTTTGAAAACTCAGTAGTGAGTTTGTTGATCACAATCAACTGCAACACTTGCTTGGAGCCGGGATGAAACAAGGGGATTTAATGTGTCTTTCTCCACTGTTGCACTAG
Source organism: Synaphobranchus kaupii (assembly GCA_029718625.1). Lineage (NCBI taxonomy): Eukaryota > Metazoa > Chordata > Actinopteri > Anguilliformes > Synaphobranchidae > Synaphobranchus > Synaphobranchus kaupii. Next base: position 57,820,181 of record CM056380.1, on the reverse strand, counting down.
CTTTTTGCACTCTTGTCTGACATGGAAAAATCCATTTTACAGATTAAATGGCCATAACTGGGCATTAAACCAGAATGCTTCAAGGCAAATGGAAGGGATGGTGAATCCCTTAGAGAATATTTGGCCGTAGGGAACACATGATATATTTGCAGATTTTCCCGTGCTGAGAAAGAGAATTGGAGAGAGGCGGTAAGGAGATAGAGAAAGTGAAAGGTCGAGAGCTGTTCTGTTTAGCGGCTCAGCTGGGCCCCTCCCTCAAAGGGTCCGTGCTGCGGTGTGCTCTTCCATCCGATTGGCTGATGCTGCGGCGGCCATCGCTTTCCACGTATCTGCCTTTCACGCGGGTTCATGTCCCCCGGGAGATAAGGGGTTTCCCTCATTGTCAGCCTGCATGGCTTTGTTCTGGACCTCAGGCTGTAGCGCATAGCGCTAACGGGCTCTGAGAGCAGGACAGCCGCTCTGTGGTACTGCTGTGCGCAGAACAGCGGCGGGCTGCGCGCTCTAACCACACATTCACCCACGCTTTCACCCACATGTGTATCACAAGCAACGCACTCAGACCCAGTGGAGGCTTTCTCCTGTTATTCACGAGGTAACAATTTATACATTAGCAGTAGGGAAATGTTTTGATTTGATGAGTCTTTCTGTTTTTGCAGTTATTCATTTGAACTCATTCAGTAACCAAGTTGATCTTATATGTTAGGATGAGTCTGAGGGAGAACGTAGCGCCTAGAGCAGCAAAATCCCTGCCGACCCCCCCGCCCCCCCCCCCATCCCCTTAATTTTTTATTTCGCTGCAGAAGGATAGGTAAGGACCCAGTGGATGCTAACGGTGTGGTGAGTCATCTGCCCTTTGAAGTTGGGCTCGTGAAAATGAGATGCGTGTTTGGCAATGACTGATGTCCCCCCCCCCCCCCCCCCCCTTCGATCCCCCCTGCAGCCTCGGGAAAAGGGCAGAATGCGGTTCCACAGGCTGCAGAATGTGCAGATAGCGCTGGACTACTTAAAGAGGCGGCAGGTAAGGCCCTTGCGCGCAGAACGGGTTTCGAAAGCCGTGCCTTGTCATCTTCCCTTTTTGCAGCAGAGATCGGCCATTTTCTGGGCTCTGTGAGACCTGCCACGGGGCCGTCTGTACTAATGTACTGTAAGCTGAGCCGCAGGTCTGCTCCATCAATGAGCTCACTTTTCCATGCATTGATTGGTGTTGCATTTCTGGTAAAGAGAGTCGCATGCAGGTTACAAATCAGTCATCCCCTTCCTCTTTGTGTGTGTGTGTGTGTGTGTGTGTGTGTGTGTGTGTGTGTACGTGTTGTGTGTGTGTGTGTGTGTGTGTGTGTGTGCGCGTGTGTGTACGTGTTGTGCGTGTGTGTGCGTGTGTGTGCGCGTGTGCGCGTGTGCGTGTGTGCGTGTGTGTGCGTGTGTGTGTGTTGTGCGCGCGTGTGTGTGTGTGTGTGTGTACGTGTTGTGCGCGTGTGTGTACGTGTGTGTGTGTGTGTGTGTGCGTGTGTGTGCGTGTGTGCGTGTGTTAGCATACATATTGTATGTGCATTATTTTTGCATCTTTGTGTGCATGTGTTTGAGAGAGTGTGTTGGTAGCCCCCACTATTACCTTTAGCAGGGGTCTCAGAATCACTATCCAGTGCATACATGCTCAACTTTGACATAATTAAACACAAGCCAAGGTTACGGACTGATGATTTATGGTTTCATACACGAGTCTCTGCTTTATATAGATTTATTTCCACTGCAGACATATTCATTAAGGGCCTATGCTCCAGACTACAGTTTCCCACCAGTGCCTTTTACTCAGATTTGAGTTGTCCAGGTGATGTAAAAGAAAAAACCCTTACCGTACCCTTTTAAATAAGACCTTATCTGTCTTTCTCTGTCACTGCAATGAATACAAATGATTACAAATGAGAAATGCTGTCTCAATAGAAATGAAAGCAAAATGTATATTTTAAGGATTTGCAACCAGCTCTTTCAAACAGGAAAGGTACAAGATACAATATACAAATTGCTTTTCTCATCTTAATTAGGTGTTTATTTATTAGTACAGATTAATCTCAGGATGATACAAATGAAGAATTGATTGAGTAAAGATAAAATGGGATTGCAGCTGATTAGAGCAAACATGAAATTTGACTGATTGAAGAAGAAAGTGATAGAACATATGTGTGTATTATCTTTGCCTGTGATGTGTTTGACTCCCTCAGACGGCTACCCAATTATTCTTTTGCACTCAAAACCACATATTAACATTCAGAGAGAAAGAGGGTGTGTTGGCCTTTTTAAAATTTTATGTGCGACTGTGAACTGAATCCGAAATCGATGGCACCAAAGGATGGGGGTCGGAGATAGCAGAAGACAAATGGCCAATTTAGGTGTGCATCCTCTGGCCTTACAATTTGCTGACTCAAGAAAGGTGTAAAGGTTACATTTGTACGTTGATGGTTTTATCAGACACGTCAGTATCAATGCTATAATTTCCCCCTCCGGTAGAAGTCATTACAGAGCATTTGGCTCCCTCTGGTGGCTGAGTGAGGTAACTGAAGAATGTGAAATGCTCCTTATGGGGACATTTTTGTTTTGTCCGTGTTGCTGTGTTGTTAGCTGTACAAAATCAGCTGTTTCTAAGCACAGCTGCCTTGTGAAAAACAGATGGCTTCCCCCATTTCCTGTGAAAGTGAACTACCGCCCGTATTTCAGTTTCTAAAATGGCATATATATTTTGAGGTCAGACATTTTTGTGTTTTGACCAATTTTCTAGGGATTACCAATTCGTTACTATTTTGGAAGAGGACATTACATTTATTCAGTGAGCCGTTTCCTTTTTTTAGCTAATGCACTTAATTAGCTGTAGACAGTTTACTGATCGATTTTTCAAAATGGATTGCAGAAAGATATTTAAGTACTGGGCACATATATCTGCACTATATCCAGAGAGTCCAAAATTGTAGTGGGGTAAGTGAATGTGTGTATTGTGAATGTTCATGAATAGGAATGGGACACCTTTAAGTTTATTTTCGTGTGTCTAGCCGTTAGGCTCATTAAAAACTGTTTTGCTTTGTCACCAGGTGAAACTTGTCAACATCAGGAACGATGACATCACAGACGGGAACCCAAAGCTAACCCTGGGGTTGATATGGACCATAATTCTGCACTTTCAGGTTAGGCTTGGCTTTTACTTACTCTGTTGGATGGGTTGTTAACAAATGAACAGCTTTGTATTATTGTGACAGTTTAGAGAAAACAACAAAGGAAGCTCAGAACATTCTGAATATAAACATGGGAAATGAATGACTGGACTATGAGCACAGGGGCAAGCAGAGTGTGGAATTTGCCATGTAAAATATGTTTCATATTTTAAGAGCTGCATTTTATGTGCCACAGGCTGTGTGGACTGTCTTGTTAATGTTCCTAACCATTTAGGCACAAGGATTTTATGCTGAAGGATTGATACTGGATATTATATGTGACTGCAGCAATTGCCATTACTTTCACTCGCATTCAAGATGCCAAACGCTGTTGAATGTTTAATAAAGATTATATATGCAATCTTCTACCGCAGTATATTACATTATTTTGTAATGTGCAGTTTAGCTTTATTTATGGAGATTTACCGGCTCTACATTGACTTCAATTGCCTTTATTTTGTTGATGCGTGTCAGCTTTTTTGCTCATAGTATCTGTTTCGGTAATTTGTCATCAGAACCAAATGCCTTTCCTTAGCCGTTGTAAGTCTGCCTCCAACCACAGGATGTCCCTGTAGCCTAATATTTTACAAGACCTGTGATTCCTCCATATGGCTGTTGGTGCAAAGGAAATGGTTGTTTCTTGTCAGTAAGCTCTTTAGTGAGTTGTAAATGACTCATGGAAGCGCATGGTCCTTTATTGGCTGGTTTTATAGCACAAGAATGTGTTGTTTATGTGACTGCAAGAAGCTAACATTTATCAAAATAACTTTTATTGAGTGCTTTATTATGCAGCTGACCTAAACCATGAATGGTGCTGGTCTGAACTGTGCAGGATTGGGGCTGAATGATGTCAGCCATAGTGCTTCCTTTAACACCATGTTCTTCCCGGGGTATTACTTGTGTAATGCTTGTGGGTGTGCCCTTATACTGTATGTAGGGACTTTGTTTGAGCTTGTTCCTTTCAAGGAAATCTTTAGATTTACGATCACTTCTCAGCGCGGATTATCCAGGTGTGCGAGCACTTGGGCCGAGATATCGGTGGCAGTGCTTCATTATTTAAAGAGATGGTACAAGAGTTACACTGTGAAATCAGTGCACTGGTTTATGTTTGGTGTCCAAAGGGATGGAGTTCATGTCATGTTTGGTGGTTTCTTGCTGAACGGCTGCGGTCCCTTAATAAACAGAGGGCAGGTACCACAGCAGAAGCCCAGATGGTCGCTGTGGACGGTGTCACGCTCATGCAGAGAGACATCCCACGTATGTTACTGCTGGCAAGAAGTAAGCAGCTTTGACGTGTCGGCCATAGTCATCACTGTCCAGCTTGCCACAGTGGTTCAGGCACTGGGCTTGTACTCAGGTGACTGCATGCTTGAGTCCAGGCGGGGCACAGCAGGTTTACCTTTAAGCATGGTATTGAAAGTTATATTGCTTCAGTAAATATCAGAGCTCAATTTTCTTATTTATGGGAATGAAAGCTGAAATATTCAATACATAATTGTTCAGCTAGTTATATTTACCAACCTAAATGATTGCTATTATTTATGTTAAATGTTTGCAGCATTTAATAATGGTTAATAATGATCACTTAAAAGTGTAGTTTAGTTTAATTTAGTCAACTTTATTATCCCACAGTGGGGAAATTAATTTGGCTCAAACTTGCAATACAAAAGACTTAAAAACATCATCATACAGTAGGCCTATACAATGGGGAAATTAATTTGGCTCCAACACGCGATACAAAAAGACATACGGTACGTACATGGATTTGAACCGGTCAGGGGTCAGTTTATTACTATTTTTCTCTGCACCCATAAAAGACTCGGGTATCCCGCCACATTGTTGTTTCCTAGAACATCATTTATTTTGCTCTGCTGGAGAGCTCATTCTGCAGACGGATCCCAGCTGGGATAAAGTGTGCGCATAGCGTTTTGTCCTTATCCTGTGCTGCAAGAGACGCCCGCTGTCCCTGTTCGATTTCTGCTGAAGAACTCGTACCATGTTATTTTACTGCTGTCCTAGTGGAAGTTATATTTGGAATGGGAGCCCTCTCTGCTGTAGTGCATGGGTGCATTTGCTCAGTATGCAGAATGGCCGCACTGCACACATACACATAGCCCACTGGAAACGGTGCATAAGCAGCCTTGCTGTGCAGTACATTGTTTTTAAAAAATATTTTTTTAGAAAAATATGTGCTCAAGTTGATACGAGCCCTGTTTTTCTGGCAGGGGTGAAATGTATCTGAGGGCATTTCAAAAAGACAGCTGCAAACTGAGGAGAGGAACACCGCTTCATTCTAGGAATGTGCCGCGGGCGATTTGCGTTTGGGGCTGCGGGCGACGATGCCGGCCTTGTGGCCGACGGGCACGAGTCACCTGGGCGAGGGAGCATTTCACCTCGGGGCCAGCTGGGATAATCCGCTGGTGCTGTTCACGAGCCAGGCCAAAACCCGCTGTGTTCCTGCGCCATTCCCTCTCAATCACACCCCCCCACCCTCAACTGCACCTATTCTCTCTCTTTCTCTCTCTCTTTCTCTCCCTCCCTTACTCATCTCTCTCTCAGTTGTGTCCCTGGCAGGGAGCAGTAATATACTTGGCACACAGCTCTGTGGGTAAAAACAACACAAGAGCACAGTTTCAGTAGAGCGCCATGACTCCTTCAGTGGCGGCAGTGTGGAGTGTTTGTGCCCCAGTCCTGCGGGCACGTGATCACCAGAGGGCACATCCCGGAGAGAGAGGAACGCAGCGCGCACTCAATAACCCGCCGCTCGCCACAGCGTCCTCTCGTTAAAAAAAAGTCAGGAAAAAGGAAAAGATTCCGAGTGTCAAAATGTAAAAAGGCCAGCGAATCGGGGAGAGTGATGAAGGCGAGATAAAAAACGAAGTGGAATGTTTTACAGCGCTCGCAGTGATGGATCTCGCTGAAGGGCGGCTCGGGGGGGGGGCGGGAGCTCGCACCTGCCGCTGTCATTCACACGCGAGACGCTTGGCATGGCCGCCCCTGGCTATGGACCTGCTACTTCTTGCCTCTGCAGGGTTTCAGGGGTGCTGAGAGAGTCGCAGTTCAGGCCTCTGCCAAGGCTCCTGTTCTTGGGGAGCATGTGGGTGGGGGGGTTGTGGGAAGGGGATGGGGGGGGGGGGGGGGCTCCCTGGCACAGAAACTGTCTGACCAGTAGGCCGGTGTGCAGGGGCGGCGTGCCTGCCGCACGCTTGTGACGGCGAACGGCGGCGCAGCGAGCTTGCCGTGCATTTGCGAGGTCTGAGTCATATATAGGAGGAATGTATGAATTTATGAGTCTTAAGAAAATACATGCAGGATTTGCGCAGGAATGCCGAGGAGGTCATATATGCAAATATGTCGCGGAGGGTCTATGGCCGTGTGCACTATGTGTTTTGGATTTTTGTGTATTGCATTTTTGCCTTCCTGCGTGTTTGTTAGGGTTAGGGCAAGTTAGGGTTACTTTCTCCTGAATCCCTAGAAAGAAACTGAAAGCCCTTTTTCCTGGAGCAGATACCACACCTAATACGCAGATCACGTGTGTTCAGAAACAATTTTTTTTTTATGCCTGTTTATAGTGCATTTTCCCTTTTGGTTGCTATGGTCCCCAACTGTGCCAGTCTCGTGCGACTGTGATTTGATTCATGACGGTTGCCCTTTTTCAGCAAGGGTGCAGATGCCTACCTGACAGCAGCTGTGTTTACTTGTGTGAAAATAAATGTACGTTGATGAATATTGTGTGTAAATACGGTAGCATTCATCGTGTTCCCATCAGGCACAACATGCCGTGTCGAGCGCGTCTCTCTGTTTTTCCTCTACTGGAGGTTAAGCAGGCTCCAGTGATGGCTCATATCACATTACCTCTTTGTACTGTACAGTAACATTATATCTGGGCGATAAAGGGGAGCTTGTGTCCAGGGCTCAAGGTGCAGACTAATATCTGTTTGCCCAAAGGTACAGGAGATGACGTTACCACCAAGGTGCCCCTGACAGGATGCCTGCTGCCTCACAGGGCACTTTTGCAAAACAGCTCAGTTTACCGCTTCGAGTTCAGAGGTCGCCCGCGTCTCGGGTGATGATTTAGTTACTGGCTCACCAGCAAACCTCGCTTTTTTTTGAAATACGGTGCTGGAACTCGTCCTCACCGCATTCCTTCCTGCTCTGGGAGTGGCGGAGGGATTTAAACGCGTCTCCGTTGGGCACAAGGCACACGGCACACGTGCAGAGACAGGACTCTCGGCGGCGTTTCGCATTCCTGCTGAATGCGGTTGTATAACATCGGCCGGATGGAGACGCGGCGCGAGGCACCGTCGGGCCAGTGCGTTTGGAGACGTTGGGTCCCCCTTGCAGGGGTGAACGATGCTGCGGGCTGTGCGGATGTCAGTGGGGTCCCCCTTGCAGGGGGTGAACGATGCTGCGGGCTGTGCGGATGTCAGTGGGGTCCCCCTTGCAGGGGTGAACGATGCTGCGGGCTGTGCGGATGTCAGTGGGGTCCCCCTTGCAGGGGTGAACGATGCTGCGGGCTGTGCGGATGTCAGTGGGGTCCCCCCTTGCAGGGGTGAACGATGCTGCGGGCTGTGCGGATGTCAGTGGGGTCCCCCTTGCAGGGGTGAACGATGCTGCGGGCTCTGCGGATGTCAGTGGGGTCTTTGGAGATGAGACGAGACGCAGATGGAAACGAGTGCTCTCTTTAACGTCCCTCTAAATCTTAATCGAGACAAGCTAGCGCTAGTTAAAAGCACAGTTTTTTATATTCAAGAAATCATGCATGCAGGCACACATGCACATGCACACATGGACACACACGTGAACATACACATGTGTAGACATGATGGACATGCATACACGCACATAGTAGAAGCGTGCGTGCCCACAATAACATTCACTTATGTAATATGATTTTATATTGCTTTAATATTGCATTTCTACATATCAAACAGTGTTAATGAAGGATAGGGGTAAGGGATGATAGCACAGGAGACCGTGTATTTTCACCTCAGGGTCTCTGTGACAACTTCAGTACTGTACAGATCAGAGCAGATCTCATTGCCTGCCAGACTTGATTGATTGACAGCTGACGTGTTCTTCCTACCTCAGCTCTCGCGATCCCTGGTAGTCGAGCAATACATCTGTAGGGTGCTTTTACACTGCCACTGTTATCACTGCATTCTAGGTTCCATGGGGTTTAGCCTTGGGATGTGCATAAACTAAATATCTTATGCCCTTGTTAAACAAATATTTGAAGCTTTGACCCCGGAATCTTATACTTCTCCCCTCATAGAAGAGTGGAATAGTCAGCTCTTGTTTGCTTACTTCCTGATGGACAGTAAGAGAGATGACAGAAGTGTAAGGGGGTTCAGTGTGAGGCCTGCTTCCTGTCTTAATCTTTTGAAGGCTCTTTGGCTAAACACAGCAAAGACAGCAAATGAGGAAAGAATTTCATTAAACAAATTGATAGGCAGGGGCAAAACTGCCTGCAGCAACAAACCCAAAAATAAACAACCCCCTTCAACGCAGTGCTCTTTCATTAAACACAGGAAATGGGAAATTGAAATAGTTTTGCACGTAGACATGAGGCCGCTGTTATTTAACATGAAAGTTCAAAGTTCAGATTGCAAATGAAAAAAAAAAAGAAATAAAGCATTTCCAGTTAAAGTATCAATCATTACACTGTCAAACAAGAAGTAGTAATCTGTCACCAGAGTTTCAATAGTGAGGACACGGCAAAACATTGTTTTAAATGGGTGCCCAAATCCACGTGAAAGTATCCCAGCCAGGACAGGGTGTGATACTACCCTAGACATGAGTATCTGTATGACTCAACTTCAGGACCTGTCAGGCTGTAACCTTCAGCCAAAATGTCAGGAGCTTCAGAGAGTGTTGTGGCTAAATGGTAGCGCTGTTGCAGTTCAACTGTTATTTTTAGTCTTGTTATGCCATATGGTCACGTCTACCATGTGACCAATCAGAATTCGGTCACGAACGGCTGCCCAATCAGGAGATGCCAAGCATCGATCACATCCCCAAATACCCTGTTTCAGATTGACCGTGCCATTATGTGATATTGTGAAAGGTGTGTGGTGTAATGCTAACTCTCTGTGTAAAATACGCTGACACTGAATTTATTTTAAAAACGTAAAGGATTTTTTTGTTGTTGCCATTTTCACTTGGCAGTGCTTTCAGTCCACATAATTTCCTATGTGACATACAGCAGTAGTTACTGGTGCCAGTTAAATTTGTTTGTGAGCATGGCCTGATAAATAATGGAAACATAATAGTAATAGTTGATGCCTTTTTTGTTCCTTGTTATGGTTTTAATCTCAATGAAGACATTTGTGGGTAGAGTTGCGCAGATATAAAAAGTAATAAATAGTTTATTTTGCTCTGACAGTATCATTGAAAGCCCTGTGTTTGCACTGCCAGTAGGTTATATTCGACATTTTTTTTGGCAGTTATGTGCACACGTTTAAAAAAAATTGTAATTCATGTATGCTAGAATCTGTAGCATAAAAATGTGGGTTTGGCGAGATGTGTCGCGCAGTCCGTTGTGCGGCCAACAAAAATACAAAAAAATAATCAATCGATGGTGAACTGCCTGCTCTGTGGGTTTGTACTTTGAGCTTGTCTTGTTTCAACTGTGTGTATGTTTGTGCCCAGAGAAGCGTGTTTGAGTTTGATTCCTCAGTGCCTGAAATGAGCTCATTGTAAACCTGATCAGTGAAATCACTCCATAAACACACTGCCCCTCAGGCCTTTGTGATCACCATTGTGCCAGCTCTCACTAATGGATTATGCCCCCCAGTGCTTTGTCCAGCGGCCAGATTAGCCCATGCTACTTTGGCTGACCCTGGTTGGCCTGTTATTTTTAAAGCCCGTGTGATACGTCAGGGTCCCCCCCCCTGTCCCTGTATAGGTCTCGGGGGGGTGGTGCGCTGTGCTGAGCCTAGTTTTCACACGCAGCCGCTACACTGGCAACCGGGCAACCAGAGCCGAACCCCCACCGCCCAACTTTGGACTCAGGAGCCTACAGGCCGGGGGGGCGCGTCCGGGGAAACGTAACACCGGGAGGTCTATGGTGGTACCCCTATTTACTGCTCAGAGGGACCCGCATTCCTCCCCAGAGGGAACGAGAGAGACAGCGAAAGGGTGACTGAGGAGTTCAGTGGCTGTCGCTCTCTCTCCGGCTCCGCTGCTCCCGCACGCTGTTTGTTTTGGATTGGCCGGGCGACGGAATAGTTTCAAAGGTCAGAGCGGATTCCTGCAAGCTGCACTGGAGTCAGCAGCGCAGAGCCGCGTGGAACGGAACACGCCGGAGGACAAAGTGCGCAGAGGATAGCCTGTCTGCCTTTTTCTGGGTCTGGAGACTTTTTGACAGCACCGTCCATCCGCCCTCCCCCCCCCCCCCACTTCCCCTTCCTGGCTGATGGGGACACTAGTGGGACGTCTCCCGGCTGGAACTTTGGTCTGACCAGACTGGGGGATGGTCCGAGCTGGGCGACAGAGCTGACTACGACGGTTTGTTCTGGAAGCTGAGCAGAAATAGCTGCTTCTGTGGTTGGGCGAGAGGACAGGGGGCAGACTGAGGGGGAGAGAGGCCTGGATTCAGTTAAGACTGCAGGAATCTGTTTCTCAAGGAGCCAGGAACCGCTGACGAGGGAGGGGACGCTACTGTACTGACGCTGTTTCCCGGCGGCCGTATGTGCGACTGACGGCCATGGGGAATGTGTGCGGTTGCGTGCGGAGCCCCAGGGAAGAGTGCTACCTTGACCCCAACAAGGCTCCGCTCAGCCTCGAACCCAGGGGACCGCGGGAACCGCGGGGCCGCCGCTACTTCCAGAGGAGGAAGAAGAGGAAGTCGGGCGAGTTTCTGCCCACGGACTCACTGAGGAGCCAGAGTGGGGACAGCACCCGGGCCGAGAGTGGAACGTGGGGTACCCCGCAGGGGGACGACGCGGATGGGGTGCGCGGCGAGGCCCAGCCCAGGCCAGGGGGTACCCCAGACAGAGGGGTGTACGTGGGGAAAGTACCCGTCTGTTCCTCCGTGCCCTTGGTGTCCAGTCCGCGGGGTGTGCGGGGGCGCTCGGACGCTCGTCTGAAGGACAGCAAAGCCAGCTGGCCCCCCACCGAGCAGGGGCTCCACGGCGTGACAAAGGCGTCAAAATACTTCGCCCCGAAAGAGAACCTTCTGGAGAGGAGGCTGCTCCGGCTGCGGATCCGGAGGGTGGTGAGCTTCGGGGCGGTTGAGCACAAGCTCAGGACAGTGAGGGGGGACGCGGGGCTGAGCCGCAGGTACCCCCGATTTTACGGGATCCGGAGGAGGGGAAGCACAGGGGATGTTTCACTGGGTAAAGCTACGGGGCTCCCCAAAACCATCTGGAGGACAAAAGTCCACTGCAAAGAAAACAGATCAACAACTAGCTCTGGATGCTCCATGTCTCAGAATACCCTGGGGGATTTCCCAGCTTCTTTCAAGCGTTCCTCAGGACGAAGTGATGAGGTAAACCAAGGTTGTTAGAACTGAATATGTTAGGCTTTCTGACCCATTTTTAATGAAGTGTGTTAATATTCGGCTGGGCTCCAAGTAGCTCTTGTTTATAAAAAGCAGTCTGCACAACTGAAATTCTCTTTGTGTGATACCAATTTTTATGAATGGGGGACAAACCACACGACAGTGGAGAGGTCACCAAATTGTTTTTCTTTTTTTCTTCTTTTGAGAAAAAAAAAAACAGTAGGCACTGTGATAAGAGAAAAATAAGAGAAATAAAAGACAACTAAGAGAAATACAAAGAAACACACTAAGAAAAGTAGTCTGCTGTTGTCAGAGATCACGTTTGCCATTTTTGAAGGAGCATTTTGAGTGGGTTCCAGACAGGAAAAACAAGAACTGCAATTTCCAAGGTGATGGTTTCTGTGGGATTTATCTTTGGAGGCTGACTTGGGCTTTGGCTTGTTAGCTCATTCTTTCCATGCCAGCAGAGCATGGACACCATGTAGTGAACCCTTCCAGAAGCCACACTCTCTGATTATAATGTTAACATTGCCAGGAGGTTAATGCTCTGGTCATGAGGGCAGATTTATGGAACAGTTTCTTTAAACTCAACAACCCTAAGAAGGATATGTGAGCATTTTTTTTTAAAATACGTTGTGGACATTACATGTTTATTTCCCCCCTATTTTATGTTGTGCTTAAAATTTCTGAGCATGTAGAAGTTTTCCTCTGAATTTTCCACTCCTGGCATTGGTTTTGTTAATCGGTTTTATTTGTTGTTTATGTTTGCCAAATTCCACAAAAATCAATTTCTGTACCTGTCGTGCTCCAATAAGATAAGAGGAAAAGCCGATAAGACGATACAAGCTCTTGTGTAAACTGTTGATAACTAGACCGGCCCTCCTCTCATTGAATCTGGTTAATGCAAGTGGTGCACATAATGTGTCATGTGTGCATTATGAAGGCACAGCATATCTTAACCCTTTTATTTGCTATGCAGTGGAAGGAGTGTTTGGATTGTGACACTTGTCTCTTTTGTCATGATTGGCAGCAGTTCTTGTTAAAGTGACATGTCATTGGCTCAGGTGCTGTGAGCATGCCTTTTCTAAGGACAGGACAGCCTGGCCTCATTACAACACCTGCTGACCCATCTCTTCCTTGTGACAATACCGGCTTGCCTGTGCCTTTCAGTGACACCCGATCTCTGACCATATTGCCACATATTGCTGAAAAATAACCAGATCCTTTATGTCCCGAACGTCACTCTCATAACGATCAGTACCATCTCACTGGGCTCAATATTTCGGCATCGGTTGTTCAAAAGTTGTTACGGGTTGCTAAACTTTTCCTGACCTTTATTGATTTGTCAGTATGTGGTATGCTTGAGGAGTTCACTTGTAGGCATCCAAAGGGCATCCAAATTTGAAGTTGTTATTGTTGTTCTTGTTGTAGTGTGTGTGTGTGTGTGTGTGTTGGGTGGGCAGCCGTGTAGATGAATACTTAGGGAAATTCAACTGTGTGAAATATAAGTGATGCAAATGCATGGGGATATTAGTTCAGCAAATAAATTGCAGGATCTTTTTTCCAATTCCTCTGTAAACAATTTCCTGGGAATAATTCATTAGCCTTCTCTCTGCTCTGGCATTACAGGAAATTAGAAGACAGTTTCACATTGAAATACAAACCCCAATTCCAAAAAAGTTGGGACAGTATGTAAAATGCACATAAAAGCAGAAAGCAGTGATTTGTAAATTCTCTTTTACATATATTTAATTGAAAACAGTACAAAGAAAAGATATTTAATGTTTTACCTTATCAACTTTATTGATTTTTGTAAATATATTCTAATTCCAAATTTGATGCCTGCAACACATTCAAAAAAAGTCATCATTGAACAGTGATACATTTTTATTTTATTTTGGTTCTGTACTCTAGCACTTTGAATTTGAAAGGATACAATAACAATGAGGTTGAGGTGCAGACTGTCGGTTTGCTTTAATTTGAGCATATTTTCATCCATATCGGATGAACCGTTTAGAAATTATAGAACCATTTGTACATACCCCTCTCTGCATTTCAATGGTGTGAATTGGGGGGTGGGACTAGATTAGGCTGTAAATTACACGGGAATAGTATGGAACCCATGGTTGGCTAAATGGCTGTAAGTCATCAAGGGTCTGCGTTATCAAACGAGCCTCAAACCATCACTCTGCTGCCAGATATGCAGTAGATATGGATGGATCACTTCAAGGGTTGTTTCTCCTGACAAATTTTCCTTTTGAACTCTATGGAAAAATAAATCCGGAGAAGGAACCCTTCAAGATCTCCATCCATATCTACTGCATATCTGGCAGCAGAGTGATGGTTTAAGGCTTGTTTGATACGTCAGACCCTCGATGACTTTGAGCCATTTAGCCAACCATGTGTTCCATACTGTTCCTGTGTAATTTACAGCTAAATCTAGTCCCACCACCCAATTCCCATAGAGATCCATTCAAATGCAGAGAGATTATAGTATCGCTTGTAGGAGAACAGAAAATAAGATATCAAGAGTCTTTTGATATTGTTGGGTCACAGACATCAGGAAGTCATGGCATGCAAAGGATATGCAACAAAATATTAAAAATGATTACTTTATTCTACATTATATTAAACTGTCCAATATTGTTTGATGCCCGAAAATGGGGGAGGGGGGGGTGTACAAAAGGTTCTAGAATTTCTAAACGGTTCATCCAATATGGATGAAAATATTCTCAAATTAAAGCTGACAGTGTGCACTTCAACCTCATTGTATCATTGTAAAAATGTGTCACTGTACAATTAATTATGGTGCTCACTGTGTATAAGCAAAGGCCCTTTAAGGGCGCAAAAAATCAAGAGCTTCCTGGTTGTATTAGCAAGCTGTGTTGGGGAGGGGGGTGAGTGTACTTTTTTCCCCTGTCACACAGCAGTGGTATGTGTGAACACTGAGTCATGCCTCACACTGACCACATTAGAGTTGAATGACTTGAAATAATGTACAAAGGGAACAATAACCTGCCATTGACTTCAGGATTTTGAATCCTGGTTTTTCATGTGAATGCAACCTTTATTCTGCTCCCATCCTGATGAAAACCCGCCACTTTGTGACACAGTATCTTACAGCTTCACAAGTATTAAGTATCACCCGATATTGCTATTGGCCTTTTCTTCCATCAAAGCCAGCAACAACAAAAATAGAACTCTTAGGGCAATGCCTCTGGATGTTCTTAAGGGCTTCTGATTACTGACAGAAGAGGAGGTCCCCAGGGTTCATGCTTACAGTTATTTTCATACTTTCATATATTTTGGATCGATTCTAGATCCTTCTCTCAGCGGAAAAAAAATAAACCTCTTGAGTGTCGGGCTACCTGCACTAGTGTCTTTATAAATACTATATACAGTAGATAAAATTAGACCCTAATAGTCAACATAAAAAGTCTACATGATTCAATAAAAGCCAAGATCAGCTTAGTGTAGGCTACACATTTATCATTTGGCTCCTACCATGTCAGTAGTTCCTCCTGCAAGTTCTGTGTGAGATCATGGTAACGTCATCATCATCATTAATATATACTGTAGCATTGTGATTGATGTTTAAAATGGTATTTTTCTGGACGTGAGACATGATATTTGTATGTTTATATAAAGACCTGCATATCTTTATATATGTGTTCAATATACCAGCACTCAGATAACATCTCGTCTTCAGAGAAATATATATTTTTCGGAGCTCTATCTTCTCTTCCCTGTGACTTAAATGTGTTTATTGGGTACTTCCATTTCTTCCCTGTGACTTAAATGTGTTTATTGGGTACTTCCATTTCTTCCCTGTGATATTAATGTGGATGTTTTTTGGGTACAGTATCCCTCCTCTTTGAGATTAATGCGGATGTTTGGGGTCTCACAGATTTCGGAAATCCATGTCACGGGGGAGTCGGAGGACATGACAGCCAAAGAGCGGCTCTTGCTCTGGTCCCAGCAGATGACCGAGGGCTACACTGGGGTCCGCTGCGACAACTTCACATCTTCCTGGAGGGACGGACGGCTGTTCAACGCCATCATCCACAAATACAGGTATGCCAGATCCGTATGTCTCATGCTGTCGTCTGCAGGTGCAGCACTACCAACCCATGTTTCTCTTAAATAAACAAATTCAAGTATCAAGAAATTAATTTGCGCTAGTGCGTTCTGTCCAAAACCAATGACGGTGTATGGATGGGACAGGTACACATTCACTATTGGGCAGTCCAAATCGTGGTGAAGAAAGGAAAAGAAAGGAAATTAGAGTTATGAAAGGTTGCCTGCAAGGCGGCGCTCACTGTGGGCACTTATTTGGGACTGCTATTGAGTGGCTCCTTCTTGTGCTTCTGGTGTACACGAGACGCAGGAGCTAAAGGTGGAGTGAAAACTTAAAACACCTCATACTGCTTCGGAACAGGAAATTGATTGACGAAGTTAAAGAAAGAGAGTGGTAATAGACCAAATGGTGGAGTAAACCTACAGGCCAGTGTCTTCTCTTAGCCTGTAGGCTTGCTTTTCAATAGTCTGTTTTGATTGGTGAGTTCAGTGAGGAGCTCCAGGAGATTTGACTGGAGATTTATAACCGTGCCCTGTGGGTGAAAGGCTGTTTTTCAAAAGAGGGAATGTGCCAATATGAACTTGGAGATCCAAGTAGATGCTATGAAGCCGCATATACAAAACCACAGAGGGGAAACAGCCCTACTGTTGTCATGGATTCAATTGTATTCTCTGTGTATTAAAGTTAATAATCTGTCCCTGCGTGACTCTGGCTGGCTGTTCTGTGTGGCCTGGGGAGTGGCTCACCCAGCCTATGCAGAACACAAGCTGACCAGCTTTCTGTGGGCATGGCTTTTTTTTCTGCTTTGACCTTTGGCGTCCTCTTTCCACTGCTGAGGTCTGGACAACAAACCCAGATTAATCGCACTGACAAATCTTGCAATGGTGAACGTTCCGTGTCTTCAGGGTCTTCCTCTGTGCTTCCATAAGACCAAGAACTATGTAAAATGCTCGTTGTGCTAAAGTGTGTCCTTACGGGATGTGTTAGGCAACAGGAGCAGTGCAATGGAATGCATAGATCATTGCAGTGCTTGTATATTCAGCACAGCCATTTCTGTTTTCACCAGCCTGGCTAACCAATTCTGTTTTAAGCCCTTTAACTCATTCAATGCCAGAATGTTCCAGAACACTAGAATCTGCAATGCCTAGCCAATATGGATGCCAACATTCAAATATTTTAGATTGATCCTGTCAATGTTCAAACCTCTAATAAAACACATTATTTTACCTATTGAGCAGAATTGCACCAATCTTTGGTGATGCGTAATAGTGAAAACAGTTTTCCATCAAAATGAACAATTTGAATTTGGGCACTGCTGGACAGTTTAACAGCATCTGTTTTGACAAACCACAAGTGCTTTGTATCATTTGTGTAAATAGTTAAACAATAAACTGAACAAATACATGCGTGACCTGCTCCATCATGTTGAGTCGCTTTGACCCAGAAACCTATTTTCAGTTTTATAAAAGAGGATAGTCTCAGCTTTCTGGCGATGCAATATTATCTTCCTAATGCAAATATTAAGCAAGATATGCCCATTTGAATCTTGACTGTCACCAAACCGTGTTTTTGATGTATTCAAATAAATCAGAGCTGTAGCGATCCATTGAGTTTGTGACAGAACGTTCATTCAGACATAACTCAACATTAATAGGCAGCCCACACGTTATCTTGGACTAAATGCAGATTTTAGGCATGTCGTTGTGTTTGTACCTTGGGTTTTAAAGTTGTTAACGTACCATTAGACGAACATGAGTAAATTATTTGAATTGGATGGCTGATTATTTAGCCTATTTATTCGTCACTCTCAACAGGTTGCGCATCTGCCGGGACCGGAGTCAAAAAATATTCAGCTATGAGCACGGCCCACTCATACAGACATATAGAAAATATTTGGGCAACATGTCATGGTTTATTTAGCGATTAACATCATTTTGATTGGATTTTTTAAATGTTTTGGTCAACATAAGTCGCCCTTGGCACTTTAGAATGTTGGTATTTTTGTCGACTTATGTCACCCACGGCACTTAATGGGTTAAGACATACCATATGGAAGTCAGAGCTCTATATTAGGGTCCATGTACTCTGGGATAAGAGAGAGGCTGAACAGGTCAATAGCTTCATTATTTTCACAGCATGCCTGTAGCTATAGCAAGTGCCCTGAATAAATAATTTGGCTCTTATGATGAGCATAGAGTTGTTTTTGGTAAAATGCAATGAAAATAATTATATTACCCAAGTTAAACAGCTAGCAATATCTGCCATTGATATGTGGCACTACATTTGGTAAAAAAGCAACTTAAAACTGGATGAGTCTGACACTGATGTTTACCAGTCTCGCACACAAGCAAAAGTGAGGCAATGATAATAATTTTATAGTGGTGTTTTTACAAGCAAGTAAAGGGATACTGTTTATTCCATTATTCCTTTCCATTCCAAAATAAATGTTCAAATTTCCCTCATAAATTCACGCAATGCAGCTCCAATATCTTCTCATATTTCTCATCTTCTCATATTTGTGCAAGAATTGTTGAGAGGGCAGATTCAGTAAAGGATTTATTAAAGAAATTGTGCCAGAAATAAAATGGCTTATGCAAGATTGTCGTAACCTTTTGCATGCTTTATCCGGGACTGTTTCTGCTTTTGTTCACACTAGAGCCAAAACATTTCCGGGAATCTTAATAGGTCCTGATCTGGAAAATTTCCGGAATGTCTTATACGAAAAATAAACTCCAGCTCTGTTCACACATGAGGCAGACACGGGTAAATTTACGGGTTAAGATTCATGTGTGAAAGGGGATATTGATATTAAAATAGGATATGGAGAGGGCTACGGCGTTCTTGGTTTTGTGTTATGTTGTAGGTGCTCTTTGGACTAAATCCGGGGTAGGGTCCGTAATAATTAGAAGAAGTTGTAGTCCAAGGCAGCTCTACAAAATTAAAAAGCCTTTATTGAATGGCTCACATTATTTAGAATATAAAAAGTCCAACATGTTTCGGCCTACATAGGGCCTTCATCACTTCATAGACTTTTTATATTCTAAATAATGTGAGCCATTCAATAAAGGCTTTTTAATTTTGTAGAGCTGCCTTGGACTACAACTTCTTCTAATTATTAGGGATATTGATATTGTCTGGCATATAAAGAGATGACAGTATTCATAATCACTGTATGCACATTTTATGCCTTGTAAATCACGTAGATATTTCTACTCATAATTACTGTAACAGCATAATATGTTGGTGTCATTGAAAGAGCTGTATTTGATTGTCAACTTGTTACTTTCAACATACAGCGCTGTACTGTAGATCGCTGGTTATATCGCTGGAATGTGAAGAGTTTTCACCTGTGCTTGACATTTAAATATTTATTTCTGGGGGGTAGATTTCTTTCCTCAGGGTCTGCTGAAGTAGTTGATGTTTTGACTTAAAAGATCATTTGCACACTTTTTCATCTCGAGGCTCCGTAAAATGACTGCCCTTGAGAATTGTTGAGATTGTGAAACAGATCATATCTATATGCAACACCCACTTCTAGCATTCCCTAAACCAGCCCGGAGGCCTATTTTCGACCGCCTGAAATGGCTGTTACTAATGAGGGGCAAATTGTGTCTCGCAGGCCGGACCTGGTGGATATGGGCAGAGTCTCGGCTCAGACCAGCCGGTCCAACCTGGAGCAGGCCTTCGGCGTGGCAGAGCAGCTGGGCGTGGCCAGGCTACTGGACCCTGAAGGTGAGCTTTTTTTACCCCCTCGTTTTGGGCGGTAGTGTTTGACGACACAGAGGAACGTCCAGACACCCACTGGCTTCTCTCCTCCATAATTTGTGCGAGTGCGTCTGTGGGGCTTAGACCGTAACGCAAATATGGCGGCAGCCTAAACATCCGCTTGTGGGCAGGGAAGTGGTCGTTTATGGGGTGTGCAAGGCACACATACGCTGCGCATCACATCTGTGAAGAGAGACAATGTGCTTCACAGCGTTGCTGCACAATTGAACTGAATGCCTCTCTCTAATCCAGGGGTGGGCAATTCCATTCCTGCAGGGCCGGGTGTGTATGCAGGTTTTTGTTGTCACCAATTACACTGGCCAATTTAGCGAATTAGCTCAATACATTTGTGCTGGTCTAACTGTAGATTAGACCAGAATAAGGTGTTTCATGTTGGCACACAGGAAGAGTCTTCAGCTGTCCTCCATGAAATGTTGCTAAAATATCAATTACAAAAAGATTGCGCTTATTAAATAATGAAGAGCAGAAGTCGGCGTGAAATCCAGAAACAGAAAAGACCCTCCTCGCCCACCCCTGCTCTAATCCAATAAAATACATAAATGTATAAATTAATGAAATGACTGTAACTGTGTACGGAACTCCATGGCTGTTACGTGGAATGTGGCAGGGGGTTGTCCCAGGGTTAGTAGCCGTCACAGTGCAGCAGTCACAGTGCAGATTGAGTCACATGGCAGGTCACATGGCCCTGCGATCGTGTACCATACACTCCACTCACTGGGAACATTTGGATGGAATAACACATTCTCACCGGTGGAGTAGAATGACCTGCTATTACACACTGCACATATTTACTGCTTAGAGTATGCCCTTACATGTTCCAGTTGTACAGCTGTATGCCAATATTCATTGATGTTTACAGAAGAGAATTTGCATTGTTTTAGGATGGGCTGGAACCAGCAACCTTCTGGTTTCAAAGTCTGTTACATTAACAACGGCGCTGCATACATACTTCTGTCTCGTCCTTTAGACCACCCCATCACATTGCATCACATTACTCCCATTGCTCCACATTGCTCCGCTTTGCACCAAGCTGCCACTTACGGCTTTCTAACTCCATCTGGGAAAGCAAAATCCGAACATGAAGTAATTTTTTTTATCATTCTTAAGAAGAGTTGTTATATTTACGATATATAAACATGCAAAAGGGTCTCTATCAACCTCAATGAACTTTCAGTATTATCTGACAATTCATCCTTTTTTCTGAATTGGATTTAAGTACAAAATGAACAACTAACTGTAATTTCATGAATTTTGTGTTTCATGTACATTTCATAATGAAAAGAAAATTAATAATTTGAATTGATATTCCAACTTTGCTTAAGAAAGGCAGTTTTATATAATGGTTCGCTCTCTTGTGACCAGATGTGGACGTGCAGTCTCCTGACGAGAAGTCAGTCATCACATATGTTTCAACACTGTACGACGTCTTCCCCAAAGTGCCAGAGGGCGTGGAGGGAGTCAACGCTAATGTGAGTATGAGCTGGATACATATACATGCGCATGTTTAGCTTTAGGTTAGTGTGTAGTAATGTATGTTATATTTGGGGCTTCTATATGTGGTTTATCTCTCTGCAGAGATGAGCTATGCACCTACTACAGTATGGGATCGCAGTACGGCAGTAGATTATAATGGTTAGGGAACTAGGCTTGTAACTCAGGTTGTGGGTTCAATTTCCAGCTCATGGTGCTGCTGTTGTGCTCTTGAGCGAGGTACCTGACTTGCTTCAGTAAAAATATACAGCTGTATAAACTCATTGTATTTGTTGTAACTTGCTCTGGATAAGAGTGTCTGCTAAATAGTAAAATGTAATGTCCGTTATGTCATAACTGAACAGGCCTCTCTCTATACACACACACACACACACACACACACACACACACACACACACACACACACACACACACACACACACACACACACACACACACACACACACACACACACACACACACACACACACACACACACACACACACACACACACACACACACACACATGTACAGTGCCCTCCACTATTATTGGCACCCCTGGTAAAGATGAGTAAAAAGGTTTATAAAAGATTCACTGTTTGGTGAATTAGCTTAATCTCACACTGAAAAAATGAGAAAGATCCAACCTTTAATTGAAGTTAATTTATTATGAGAAAAAAAAAATCCCTCATCAAGAAATATTTATTTTTAAATAATTATTTTTAGACGTTACATTATCGCTTGTAAGAGTACCAGAAAATAAGATATCAAGAGTCTTTTGATGGTGTTGGGTCACAGACATCAGGAAGTCATGGCATGCAAAGGATTTGCGACCACATATTAAAAATGATTACTTTATTCTATATATAAATGCAGGGGTGCCAATTATTGTGGCACATGTGGTTTTGTTAAAATAATTACTTCTTGATGAGGGATTCTTTTTTCTACACATCCAAAGAAGTTTTACTGAATTAGCTACACAAACAGTAAATCCACCATGACATCACTGTCAGAATACAGTGAAAGTCTTGCTTGCAGGTGTTTTGCACGTACACAAAAAATGATCTCCCAGTAACTTCTGAACAAGTTGCGTAGCCGTATGGTTCATTTTTAACCAGCCTAACTTGGTGCCTAACCGGTGGCGTACCTTGGGATCTAGAACAGGCCTTGAGTAACCTTTTAATTAATGATTACTCTCAACATGTTTAAGTTTACTTTGCCTGATAAACAATCAAACAATCGATTCGCTCAGTAACCAAGACCAATGATTGGGAAATTTATTTTGAGATTTTATATGATGCATTATTGTACTTTGCATCATAAACTTGCAGTATTTTCCTATATCCAAGATTATGATTAAGTGCTCATGAAACAGCATAGATGTTCGTAAATTAGTTTTCTAGCCTGAATTCTGCATTTTGCTCAACACTGGTTTTCTCTTTAAATATATGTTTTCTAATGTTAAAATCATTTGGACTAAATTGAGTGCTGTCTTAAAATTAATGTGAGATTCAATTCAGAGAATGCTGTGGGATGCGTTTTGCCAATTCATTGTTGTATCTCATTGTTGTATAATTTGTCATTATGATTTCTTAAACATTATGTGCTACATATTAGTCTTGATTATTCAGCAAAGTAATTGTTTGATCATTGTTCATCAAGAAAAATAAATAGAGAGGGTATTGTTTTATAATGCTTTACTCCTCCCCTGCAGGACTGCCACTACATATATTTAAATGTTACACAATTTTATGACAAAGACAAATTGTAGCACATTCACAAATCACTGTATTTATTGATATTTGTTATTCAGTGAATTCATTTCTTGATTTATAGTCAAGAAATGGAAATGGAAATAGGTTGAGAGTTACCCGCCTTTTAAAGGTAAGGTTATTGAAGGCCACTGGCCCTAACCCAAGCTGGGCTCAATTCTGAGAGGTTTTCCTCTTACTGCGCTACACTCTGGGCACTGAGGAGCCATAATAAAAACGATCTCTTTTTTTTTTTAAAGTAAAGCTTAATGTCCCCCATTGGCAACTGCAGCCATAAAAGGGAAATGAGCAGTAAACGAATGCTGTGTAATACAAAAGTGTAATGCTGTGTAATACAAAAGTAGTGGTCCACTGAAGGACGATTGGAAGTCTAGAAATCACATGGTTGAGAAATATCCTTGAAAAGAGGGGAAAGGAGTAGCATAAAGCATTTTCACTGAAATTGTCTAGCCCTGTTCACAGGTTATGGGTCATATGAAAAATGCATTCTGTTTTATTGGAGTGTTAAATTCACAGCATTTAAAAATTTTCAGCATTCAGCCCATAATCGGCGGCAGTGTAGTATAATGGTTAAGGAACTGGCCTTGTAATGTAATAAATTGGGACCTTTAAACCGAGCTGTTAACACTTTTTGGAATGCAGTGTTGTGGGTTACGAAACTTTTGAAGTGTTTGACTCTTATTTCCTTTTAGCTTGAGAGATGAGACCTTATTCACAGGTGTACAATTGTGCATCTCGAAACAGAGCCAAGCTTTTTCTGTGGTTTTAGGAGCTTCAGGCCTGCACTTGTTTTTAGGCCCTGGCGGTCTGTCCGCCATAAAATAAGCATGAAGGGTGGGTCTTGTGATTCTGTGTTTTCAACCTCGTGTCTTTAAAAAGCAAAAACAGGGCAGCCATTACAGAACGTCTGTCCCTCAGCCTTGTTCACGACAGAAATTAAAATTAAATAAACATTTATTGGAATAATTACGTATATTGTGGAATATTATTGTTCCATTATATTTATGTGTTAAATGGTGTGTCAGGTTTTATGTTTATGTATGTCATGTGGGATTTTTCACTGAAAAAACAACTGAGGATTCTTGGAAAAAAGATATTAAAAATGAGCATTTGGTTGTCAGAACATTCCACTCCGATCTCCTCCTAGAGCGTTGTTTGATCTGGCTAAAGGCAACTCATACGTGACCTTTCATGTTACACAACTGCATTATCTCATTGCCTTGGGCTTATTTTGCATTTTTTGCAGTGAGCTAAATTGGTGCAATGTAACAAAGAAAAGCCAGAGCTTGTTGATTGAAGTAACTGTCTGTCATAGAAGAGTCAGGCTCGATTAACATGTTAGCCCCACCTTCTGTCAGTTGTATGTTCAGTAAGAATAATCACCTGATGCTCCTGACATATTTTTTTTATTGTAAGCAGGCTGAACTTATGCAAATTTCTGCGAACCTCTCATCAGTTATGAAATAAACCAGAGGCTACATTTTTCAGTCTGTTCAGAATGTTCACGCACGCAATTGGCAGATCTTTATGCCGCAAGCTGTCCATTTTATTGCCCCAGCATTCAAGCTAAAGAGGTTATGCAGGGAAGACAACAAAACAAAAAACAAATATAAAAATGCAACCAGGATAGAAATCTAAGTTGTGGTTATTAGCTGATGAGGACAGAGGAACCAAGAAGGTGTTCTTCACTATGCAGTAGTGTTGTCACGATACCAAAATTTTGACTTCGATACCGATACCAGGTTTAGTATCATGATACTCGATACTGAAACGGTACTTGAAACTGAAACGATACTGATTCGATACTCGGTACCTCTACTGAAATGACCTTAACCCTATTTACTTTGGCCCTTCAGAGGCAATTTCCTCCTTGTTTCTACTAGTTTTATTTAAATGTCAATATCTAAAAAAATATTCCCTGCACATCCATGGTTTTAAGTTCGAACTGAAGAAGAAGCTGTATCATTCAGAAATTTGCTACAGAATACATTTATTTCAGAATAGTCACATACAGTACAGTGTTTCCCCTAGATTTTTTTTCAGGCCGGGTGGTAGGCCCCCCGAAACTACCAGTGTAGTTGCGCGTACACGGTGTCATCAAACGCACGTGCGGGGCCGAGGTAGTATCATCGCGCAGGTCGGGGGTACGGAGAGTCGTCGCACACATGGGGAGGGTGTTGGTAACAAAGTGGTGCATTTCTCCATTCTGAGCTAAAATAACATTTGCTCACAAAGGCGTATGGTAAATAAATATTAGTTATTTATAATATTAATAAACTTAAAACAGAACTTATATACAATAAACCCCCCTTAGCTTCACAAATGATATTCAGAACTATACAACTTAAACCCAGGACAAGGAGTTTGTTTCTACCGGTTTTTAAGGACTGTTTCTGGATCAGCTATCTTTGCAGCACTGGAGAGCTGCTTTTGAGACTCCTCCATAGTGCTGATCCATAATCAGTCCTTAAAAACAGGCAGAATCAAACTCCTGCCTCTGCAGTATTAGCTTTTACTCTACACTAAAATGTAAGAGTTCTGGTCAGATAGCGAAACGGACGAAAGTGCGCCATTTTGCGTAGAGGCGGAAACTATAATTACACCCTCATAATATCAGCGCTGCCATTGAAAATTTTATTAGGCCTAACGGGAAACCGAAGCTGTTTTGGCAAGGGTTTTTCCAGATACTATTTTGATCATTCCAGCATTCTGCGGTAAGGGAAATATTGCAGCTACATAAAAGAAAAAGAAAAAAAAGATTATGTTAAAAAAAAGAATAATATAATTATTTTTTTTAAAGTACCGAACGTCGGAAAATTCTAATACCGAACCGTTTTTTTTTTTAAGTATCGAAAAAGTACCGAAGTTTCGGTGTACCGTGCAACACTACTATGCAGAAAGGCTTGCATTCAGAGGTGTATAATCCAGGGGTCAGAAAGTAAAAGTCCTGCCATGTGTTTCTTCCACCCATTGACTCAGCCAGGTGATTTCACTAGTTAGTTCCACCTGGCTGAAGAATTAATTTGCTAATTAGCAAATCTAGGTGACTGGAACAAAATACTGGGGAGGACTTTTACTTTCTGAACCTGGATTATACACCTCTGCTTGCATTAATGCTATATGGTGTGTACTGCCATCTGGGTGATATGATCATTTTGAAGGTGGCTGATGGGCGGTTTTCATGCTTTTACTCATAATCACTTTTTTTCTGTCCTGTGACAGGACGTGGATATCAAGTGGGTGGAGTATAAGAACATGGTAAATTACCTCAGCCAATGGATCAAGCACCATGTAGCGGTCATGTCTGACAGAACCTTCCCCAGCAACCCTGTGGAACTCAAGGTGGGGATTTTCATAAACCACTCAACAGGGCCTAAGGGGCAATGTGCAGGGGTGCCAGCTAGAAATGTTTAAGCATCAAACTGTGTCATTGACCGGAATTGTTACTTCCCTGCTTCTCTTTGTTTTAAAATGAGGGAGTGGTTCATGACATAGATCCCAAACTGTTTCTAATGCAGAAATCTCTCAGAACATCAGAGTACACAATAACCTGAGCTCTAAATAAAATAAATAATCATAATAATCTATGTGTTGATATTTGATTGAATATATCACCAGGAAAGGTCATTTTTACTCATTCCCTAGTTCTCATTAATGAAGCATTTGTATGAAGGCCTGGCTGGGGGCAAGTACCTGTGTGCTCTGAGAGGGCTCATATGGCACCATTATAGCATCTCACACGCAGTGCCAACAAACGAGGTGCAGAGAAAATCTCAGACTGTCGCAAACACACACCAGCTGCAGCTCTGACACTAGCATTCTGTGCTGTTACACTGTATGCTGTGAGATTTACAGAGACTACCGGTGGACCAAGACTCCACTTTTACCACGGGATATACAGATCTGCGCCTATTCTTTGTATGCATTTTCGTGTGTTTTTTTCACGTCAAAGTAGGAATTTGACAGAATCATTTGACCCAGATTTTTGTTTTTGAATATTTTTGCAGGCACTTTATACACAGTATTTACAGTTCAAGGAGAATGAAATCCCAACAAAAGAAAACGAGAAGACCAAAATCAAGCATCTTTATAAAATGCTGGAGGTATGTCGGAATCCATCAATCTAAAAAAAATATGAACTTGCGCCTTATCCTACACCCTCAGGGGAACTGGACGACACCAGATTGACGTGTTTGTTTTGTCCCGCTGGTGTGGTGGGCGTAGGTATGGATGGAGTTTGGCCGAATTCAGCTGCCACACGGCTACCACCCCAACGATGTGGAGAAGGAGTGGGGGAAGCTGATCATCTGCATGCTGGAGAGAGAGAAGAGCCTAAGGCCCGAGGTGGACAGGTACGAGCGCGCGATGATTGCTCCTGCTGTCAGAGTGCTCCTCTTTCACGGCTCTGATTTATGGACCCTCCCTCCCATACTTAAGTGACAGCTTTAGATTAAGACTGAATCAAACGCTTGACCCGTCGTCTCATTGCACATTGTAGGTCTCCACAAGGCATTAAAAAAAAACAACTGAATTTTTCACAATTGCGACGATTAGATGCTTGGTTTTTTTTTTTTTTTTCATTTTCTGTTTTTACACAGAATTTTGAGATGTTACATTTGAAGCTACTTCTTTTGAAACATTTTATTTGCCTATAAGACAAACAAGGAAGAAGAGGTGGTATGTATTATGCTTTTCTGAATTATAGGTTCATGAAGGGATAATTGTATTGTCAAAACACGGTTTGACAGGAACTTTTACAAATATGCAGCCTTTTAGAATAGTAATTGTCAGCACACAAACGTGTGCCTTCAGTATATGGTTACATTATATAAATGCCAGGAGCATCAGGATTGGCTGCTTGCAAGTGTAATTTCTGTCTACCACAATCCTCAAACTCTTCCTTTCAGATTTGTAGATGAACATCAATAATTCGAAGTCTTTTTGGTGTAGGTGCAGTCTAAATAATTGCTAATGGTCATAATTTTTAATGGGTGCCTTTCTGTTGACCTGTCTACTGTTTACCTCAGTACCACCAAGAACAGTGAGGGTGGCAGAGGCTGGGTAAAAAAAAACCCGTTGTCTGTTCAACCGGAGTGGCTCCCATAACTTGACTCTTCAGTCATTGCTTGTTTTCACATTGGGTGTGTTAAGTACTTTTCTTTACTGTGGGCATTTTCACAAGGCGGGTTTTTGTTTATATACAAACACGCTGACGCGGTTAATGGCACTTTGTGTGCCAAATCCCCCCATCGTGCAGTGCCAGTTATTTCCGTGCTCGCCTCTCTTTGTTGGTGTTCTGTCAGTGATTCACCACATTATAGAGATTATAAATACAGAATCATTTTTCTTCTTTTATTCTGTTGCTGATGGAAGGCAATTGAATCCCGGGACTGCCTCGGCCCCGCCCACCCACACCTCTTCTAATGCATTCCACACCCTGCCCTTGCGGGTGGAAACTGTTTCAACCTGTATCGTGACTGACATGGCCAATTCTGGAAGGTGACATGAAGTTTTCATGGCCCAGAGCGAATGATTGTACAAAGGTGGAGGCGAGCTATAACCACTCCCGCCACCCCCCCCACCCCCCCATACTCCCCCTCCCCGCCCCGGGACGGGGCTTGCAGGAGCCTATAAATGGAACGGAGTGGGATACAATTTGTCCACATGCCTCCGTGCCAGTCTGTTGCAGAGACGTGGGAGATACACGCGTGTTCACCGGGAGTGCCAGTGTCGCGCATAAAGGGGGCGGCGCCAGTGCGACGTGGGGGTTGCCGGGGGGGGTGGGCGACACGGCGACTATGAGCAGCAACCTGGCATACCACAGCAGCATCTCCTCAGTTAGTGAGAGGACGATCGCCAGCGTAGAATCCTCTGAGAATCTTCGGATTGGCGGGGAAGCCCTCCTCTCTAACAACAACAACTCCGTGTACGGACCCAGGTCAGGACTCACACACACACACACACACGGGGACGTGTGGGCACAGGGGGTGTTTGTGTTGTCCCCACGTGCACGTCGAAGCCGTTCTGTTTGCATCTGCTCCATGTTGCTCGGGCCCGTTACCGTCAACAAGAAGTCGAAAAGGACATTGCTGGATTCGTAAGCACAGGTGCTAATCTGATGGGCTCTCTTGTCTTCTGCTCCTGAATTTCAGGCTAGAGATGTTGCAGCAGATCGCCAACAGGGTCCAACGGGACTGTGCCATTGGGGAGGACAAATTAGCGCTCGCACGAAGTGCCCTGCAGTCAGTAAGTCACATTAATCAGTCACATTGTGTGACAAAACATTGCCATTCTCAGAATGTGAGCTTTAAAAGAATGTAATTAAATATTGCACATATTGATGGTTTTCAGAAAACAAAAATGGTTTTCAGAAAACAAGCTACATAAAATGTACAATAATAATAATAATCATTATTATTATTATTATTATTATTATTATTATTATTAGTGCAATAATGCCTTTAATTTTTATTGTGATGGATACACATAGACAGATAAAAATAAATGGGTTTTAATTCAGTGTATCTGGTCCCAGGACACAAAGAGACTGGAATCAGGGATTCAGTTCCAGCATGAAGCAGAAATTGCAGGATACCTGTTGGAATGTGAGAACATCTTACGTCAGCAGGTGTTAGATATCCAGCTTCTGTTGGATGGGCAGTTCTGCTTTGCGGACCAGCTTGTTCAGAGGTAAGGAGCTACCACCTGTATTACCTGAAACTTTACCCTGCTACAAAGAAATGATATAAACAAAAGGTGCTGTAATCATGCTAGGCCTTCAATATAGGTAAAAATATGATACTGGAGAGATTTTTAAAGTGATTTTCTTTTGTTTACTGAAGTGTCTTGTGTTTGCTTTATGGGAAAGTTTTACTTGTATGTGGCACTTCATATAGCCATGTAATACATAACATAAACTCATGGGCCAGACTTTTTTGAACTGTTGTAAATTTTTTATTTTTACCCATTAATAGGACAAATATATAGGGTAAATATCGAAATTTTACAACAGTTCCAAGAAAGTCTGGCCCATGAGTTTATGCTATGTATTACATGGCTATATGAAGTACCACATACAAGTAAAACTTTCCCATAAAGTAAACACAAGACACTTTGGTAAACAAATAAAAATCACTTTAAAAAATCTCTCCAGTATCATATTTTTACCTATATGCATAAAATGTTTTTGTAATGAATAGATGTAATAATAATGTCACATATAGAGATGTTATTAAAAATAAAGTGGGAACCAAATCAAGATTTTTATCTATATTTGGCTCTACTTGTTTTTTTTGTTTTTTTTTACCATGTTCCAGGAACCATTTTTAAGTCACCTCTGCCAAATTTAAACTAAATTGATTCAGTGTTTCAACAAATGAATTCTTCTTTTCTCAGACTAGACAATAGACGCTGACTTACAGAGATACTGATACCTGATACCATATTTCCTGCACCTTTCACCAGTGAGGGTGTGCACTGCGGTAACCGTTTCTCTCCCGTCCCTCAGGGTGTCCAAGCTCCGTGACGACCTCCTGGCCCTCCGCAGCGAGTGCTCCTCGGTCTACAGCAAGGGCCGGACGCTGACCAACGAGCAGACCAAGATGATGATCTCTGGAATAACGCAGAGCCTGAACTCGGGCTTCTCCTCAAACCTCAACGCGGGGCTGTCCCCCGCCCTCATGACCGGCATGCCGTCAGGAGGCATGGCTCAGTCTGGCGGCCTCAGCGGCTTCTCTTCCAGCCTGGCCCAGACGTGCCTGCCCTCGTCCCTTATAACCCCCGGACTGCAGCCAGGAGCCCTGCAGTCTTACATGGGGGGTGTGGTGGGCGCCGGAGGTGCTGTGGACCCCGGGGCCCTGCAGCAGCTGAAACTCATGCAGATACGCAAACCCCTGCTCAAATCCTCCATGTTGGACTCCAACATGACCGAGGAGGAGGTCAATATGAACTTCGTACAGGACCTCCTCAGCTGGGTGGAGGAGATGCAGGTGAGAGCGTGGGAGGTTTTTCGAGCCATTCTCTGCGGATTTAACGTTTATGTAAAAAAATATTTCTGTTGTTCTTGGACTGTTCACAGCAAGTTATCTCTTGGCATAAGTTCTTTCGATCTTGGCACAGCATTGTTTCCTTATTGATGTGTCTGAGTTAATTAGCCTGTGGAATCGGCTACCGTTTTTTTCCACTGTGTGGACACGTGTAACTCTAGCTGGACATCTATCACTTTTATTTAGTTCCTATCCACAAAAAGATGAGAAGTGCACAATGTATTGTATTTAGTTTGCTGTAGAATTGGTCATGATTTAGTTGTGTAGATAGGGAGTAAAACAGTGTTGACAGATACAGATAGGGCTCAAAGGCACTTTAATTGTAATTTTAATTGAATGTCATTCTGTTACATTAATGGACTGTCGGTTTGTTCTCTGAGTTTTTAGTGCTGTTTTTTATTTTGCGTAGGTGCAACTGGATCGGGGAGAGTGGGGTTCAGATTTGCCAAGCGTGGAAACCCATTTAGAGAATCACAAAAGCATGCACAGGGCCATCGAAGAGTTCCAGATGAGCCTTAAAGAAGCCAAATCTTGTGAGGTAATGTGTTCTTGGTTTTGCGCCTGTTTTCAACAAACATCAAGATTTCAAAAAGGAGCTTCAAAATTACACAATGAAACACTGCAATGTACTGAAAGAGGCATACTCATGCTGAAGACACTCTACCAAAAACCAGTGCATCATATTGCTCTGATTTAACATGAATACAACAGGACTAATTCCAATTGTAATCTCATGATTCAGATGTAATTCAGATTTCATGTACTCATAGATTTACCACACAGTGAATGATTTGTTTGCAGTTTCAGATGTAATTCAGATTTCATGTACTCATAGATTTACCACACAGTGAATGATTTGTTTGCAGTTTCAGATGTAATTCAGATTTCATGTACTCATAGATTTACCACACAGTGAATGATTTGTTTGCAGTTTCAGATGTAATTCAGATTTAATGTACTCATAGATTTACCACACAGTGAATGATTTGTTTGCAGTTTCAGATGTAATTCAGATTTCATGTACTCATAGATTTACCACACAGTGAATGATTTGTTTGCAGTTTCAGATGTAATTCAGATTTCATGTACTCATAGATTTACCACACAGTGAATGATTTGTTTGCAGTTTCAGATGTAATTCAGATTTCATGTACTCATAGATTTACCACACAGTGAATGATTTGTTTGCAGTTTCAGATGTAATTCAGATTTAATGTACTCATAGATTTACCACACAGTGAATGATTTGTTTGCAGTTTCAGATGTAATTCAGATTTCATGTACTCATAGATTTACCACACAGTGAATGATTTGTTTGCAGTTTCAGATGTAATTCAGATTTCATGTACTCATAGATTTACCACACAGTGAATGATTTGTTTGCAGTTTCAGATGTAATTCAGATTTCATGTACTCATAGATTTACCACACAGTGAATGATTTGTTTGCAGATTCAGATGACTTCATCCCTGAAATCGAGCTACTCTGAGAAGCTCAGCAACCTGGAGAGTCAGTACGGGAAACTGCTGGTGAGCACAAATGTTCTGGGAACTCCATACCATTTAACTGTTAATCGTTCTGCGCGAGAAGCCTGTAGATGCGGATGATGATAGCGAAGTACCAGCATGTGAGCAGCAGTGAAGCAGGGCTCACAGTGAGACTCAAGTGTGCACTCTCTTCCCCAGAGCATCTCCAAGACCCGACAGAAGAACCTGGAGAGCCTCCATGACCTGGTGTCGAAGGCCACGCAGGAGCTCATCTGGCTCAATGAGAAGGAGGAGGAGGAGGTGGCCTTTGACTGGAGTGACCGCAACATGAACGTCTCAAGGAAAAGGGATTACCATGCGGTGAGTCTCACCATCACCAGCTACAGATGGGGCTGGGTATCCTTCAAAAATGTTCAATACCGATAGCGACACCGGGACCTTGACTTCGATACTGGTTCCTGAATGGTACTTTTTTGATGTTTTTTTAAAATTTAAATATTGAGTGAAAAGTCATATACTGCTTGAAATTTAAATAAATATCTCTAGCTTTTAAAAAAAAAACATTTAAGAAAAATAAACTACATGACACGTTTACTCTTTTTCTACAAATACATATATATTTTTCTACAATTTTTTAGATCTGTGGAATTTGTACACACTCAAATCAGTGTTACAAAATAAAAAAATTACTATTTACCAAAATTTTAAGTTCCCTGTTTCAGCTTAATTGCAATAAATAAAATAATTATAAAAACTTACAAAAAATTTGAGTACAAAATATGAAAGCTACAGTGAATCAGTGCAATAGTTTTCAGTGGTGTGTTCATTGCAGCACTTTTGATTTAGCTGTCTATATGCTAAAGCTACAGAGAAGCATTATCTAATGTTATATGGGTCCCAGTTTACATCACCGCTCCAATTACAACATCAATTTATACAACCAGGCAACTAATGTTACTACTTGCTGACTTTTTGTGTTAGCTACCTGCAAAGGTCCCTGTCACAATGTCATCCTCAGCAGTCTTGGATTTTGAAGACTATGTAGGTGGACTTGAAAGCTGAGAGCGCTCTGGCTGTGGTCCGGTGGTCTTCTTACAATCAAATACGGTGCAGCTTTCTGCTCTTAAATTTATACCATGCACAGTCAAATGCTTCAATAGATTTGAAGTGTTGCCGGTCTTTGCAACATGTATTTTTTTAGGTATAAAAACTTCATCAAAACAATTTAGTCGGTACCATAAAGTATTATGGCCCTAGCTACAGGGCATCATGGTGTTTGAGTCTCTACAGGGCATCATAGTGTCTCTGACTCTCTACAGGGCATCATAGGGTCTTTGAGTCTCCATAGAGCATATTAGTGTCTGAGTCTGTACAGGGCATCATAGTGTATCTGTGTATCTCGTGGTGTCTCTGAGTCTCTATGGGGCATCACAGTGTCTCTGAGTCTCTACAGGGCATCACAGTGTCTCTGAGTCTCTACAGGGCATCACAGTGTGTCTGAGTCTCTATGGGGCATCATGATGTCTCTGAGTCTCTATGGGGCATCATAGTGTCTCTGAGTCTCTATGGGGCATCATAGTGTCTCTGGGTCTCTATGGGGCATCATGATGTCTCTGGGTCTCTACAGGGCATCACAGTTTCTCTGAGTCTCTATGGGGCATCATAGTTTATCTGAGTCTCTATGGGGCATCATAGTGTCTCTGAGTCTCTATGGGGCATCATGATGTCTCTGGGTCTCTACAGGGCATCATAGTGTCTCTGAGTCTCTATGGGGCACCATAGTGTCTCTGGGTCTCTACAGGGCATCATAGTGTCTCTGAGTCTCTATGGGGCACCATGGTGTCTCTGGGTCTCTACAGGGCATCGCAGTCTCTGAGTCTCTATGGGGCACCATGATGTCTCTGAGTCTCTATGGGGCATCATGATGTCTCTGGGTCTCTACAGGGCATCATAGTGTCTCTGAGTCTCTATGGGGCATCATGGTGTCTCTGAGTCTGTACAGAGCACCATAGTGTCTCTGGGTGTCTATTGGACATCATGGTGTATCTGAGTCTCTATGGGGCGTCATGGTGTCTCTGGGTCTGTACAGGGCACCATAGTGTCTCTGGGTGTCTATTGGACATCATGGTGTATCTGAGTCTCTATGGGGCGTCATGGTGTCTCTGAGTCTCTATAGGGCATCATATATGTCTTTGAGTCTCTATAGCGCATCATGGTACTTTTTTCTCTGAGGTGTCTTTGGGCACTGAGCTGCAGGTTGCCATGGCGCCTTTGAGCGCTGCGCTGCAGGGCTTGCACAGACACACGCTCAATGCATCAGTAGCCTATTTGCTCTAGCCTCGCTAAGATGCTGGGAGCGTCAGTCAGGAGGCCTGAGGTGTTTTGTTTGGCTGCTGCAGGATCTCATGAGGGAGCTGGATTTTAAGGAGGGGGCAATGAGGTCTGTGCAGGACAGAGCCGAGCAGCTCCTTGGAGGGAACCATCCAGCCCGGCTGACTATTGAGGTACAGTCCAACTCACCTGCCTGTTTGTGCCCAGTTCTACACTACCTTACATTACACGCTTTTCCAGAACTACTGACAAAATTCAATGAAGTGTAATAAAAGTACATAAGGACATTCTATTAGGTTGATAAGAGCAACGTTAATATTGGTGTTAGAGGTGTTTTTATTGATTGCTATTCAGCTGTGTCAGTTACTTTCACTCGAACAGAGTTCATTTGTCCAACTAAATGCACTCGATAAAGAGTTAATAGTGCTTGACCTTCTGATTAGAGTTGATTTTTACAGTAATCATTTTGCTCCTTCGTGAGATGAATGATTTTGCTTGTTGAGACGATAATACATTTAAAAAAAAATTGTGTTCTCTCCATTTTTTTCTGTCTGTGTCTCCCTGTGTGCATTTTGCATTCTCCCTCTCTCTGTGGAAACCTGCAGGCTTACAGAGCTGCTATGCAGACGCAGTGGAGCTGGATTCTGCAGCTGTGCAGTTGCGTGGAGCAGCACCTTAGAGAAAATGCCGTCTATTTCGAGGTGAGCGCTTCCACCGGGCGAGCTCCTCCAAAGGCAGTGTGTTAAATAGTCGAGCAGAATAAGGCAGGCATGACTTTAGCCTTCACACTACATGTCTCTGCTCAACCCCACAGTTTTTCACTGATGCCAAAGATGCCCAGGATTACCTGAAGATCCTTCAGGACACCATCCAGAGGAAGTACAGCTGTGACCGCTCCAGCGGCCTGCACAGACTGGAAGACCTGGTCCAGGAGTCCATGGTAAGATCACTGAGCCACTGTGGTCACATTTAAGTTAGATGCTCCCATACACAACTTGACTGCATTTGGATGAAGTAACACACTTACAGTGCAAATGTTGTACTAGTGAAATTTGCGCTGCTGATGTATATTAAGGGGATGAGTGAACTTCCTGTTTTTATGTTGGCTCTATAGCTCTATCCTGGACATGAGCCCTTTGCAGATTCACTACCTGCTGATTATATATCACTGTGACAGCTTTGCTTTTCTGAGAAACACTGATGAAATGAGTCTCTGTTTACTCCCTTTCCTGTGACTGGATGACACTTGAATGTGGGCGTGGTCTAACCTTTCTTTGTTCATTTTGATTGGCGGTTGCTTGAATGCGGGTGTCTAGTCTTTGCCACCCCCCGACTAGCTACTTAGTGGGCGTGGTCTGTCTGTCCTTAGGATGAGAAGGAGATGCTCCTTCAGTACCGCAGCACTGTGGCGGGCCTGGTGGGCCGGGCCAAGGCCATCGTCCAGCTGAAGCCCCGCAGCTCTGACCACCCTGTCCGCTCGTCCATCGCAGTCAGAGCCATCTGTGACTACCGACAGATTGAGGTAATCTCACAACCAGCCCCACCCTCGTACCCTGTAGGGCCATCTCGCATTTCACAACATGCCATACCTAGACCAAAATGGGAAAGAAGCCTTACGATTAGTTCATAGTTATTGGATATCACCTTTTATTTATCCCCACCTATGAATTAGTTCAGATTACAGCCACCTACGCACCACTCCCTAGCTCTGAGACCTCCCATCTGGGCGTTACAGATTTAGTGTGCTCTGTTGGGGCAGATTTTAGCCTGGATGTCTGGCAGTTTGATAGGAAAAAAGTAGGCCTTTCCCATGGCTAAAGAGCCAGTAAACAAAGAAATATAAACCAATACATCTGTCCTTCTCGGACAGTGATACTTCTAGCACTTGTGTTTCCCGCTCATATTGTGAGAATCTCAAACTAAATGATTTATTTTTCCCTTATGTGATAATGGGCATTTCCCAACTGTTGCTGGAGTGCATGGCCTTGAGCTCACAATGGCATGTTGGTCTGTGCAGATAACTATCTACAAAGAGGACGAGTGTGTCCTGGCCAACAACTCCCACAGAGCCAAGTGGAAGGTGATCAGCCCCTCTGGGAATGAGGCCATGGTTCCCTCCGTCTGTTTCTCCGTGCCGCCCCCCAACAAGGAGGCCATGGAACTGGCCAGCAGGTGAGAGCAAGGAATTCTGGGAAATCGTCTCTTAGCTGAAAGCACAAAAAGAAGTTTAAATTATTATTATTATTTTTTTTAAATAACCCCGTTTACATTTTAGGCATTTAAGTTTTGGAGGGAACATTTTTGGCCCTCTACACTAGAGCAATTGAAGCACCATGCCTAAGGGTACAACAGCACTGTCTTACCTGGAAGCCAAACCCCTGGGTTACATGCCATAACCGTTACACTGCACTGCAGTCATTCTTGGTCATTCTCCGTGCGTTAGTAATGGCCCTGTGCTTCCTCGTAGGATCGAGCAGCTGTACCAGAACGTTCTGGCCCTGTGGCATCACTCTCACATTAACATGAAGAGTGTGGTGTCCTGGCAATACCTGATGATGGACATCAAAGCCACCCGCAATGCAAGCTTGTCTTCGGTGAGTCCTCCTATAGCACAGTCAGTGTGTCCCTGATGAGTCCTCCTATAGCACAGCTGTGCTTCAGCCGTCACACACGCAGCCTGTCGTACTGAGCAGTGCCTCACCGCTCACACGCACACACACAGCATGTCCTACTGAGCAGTGCCTCACCGCTCACACACACACAGCGTGTCGTACTGAGCTGTGCCTCAGTGCTCACACACACACAGCATGTCGTACTGAGCAGTGCCTCAGCGCTCACACGCACACGCACACACACAGCATGTCGTACTGAGCAGTGCCTCAGTGCTCACACACACACACACACACACACACACACACACACACACACACACACACACACACACACACACAGCCTGTCATACAGAGATATGCCTCAGTGCTCACACACACACAGCCTGTCGTACAGAGCTGTGCCTCAGTGCTCACACACACACAGCATGTCGTACTGAGCTGTGCCTCAGCGCTCACACACACACAGCATGTCGTACTGAGCTGTGCCTCAGTGCTCACACACACACAGCATGTCGTACTGAGCTGTGCCTCTGCGCTCACACACACACACACACACACACACACACACACACACACACACACACACACACACACACACACACACACACACACACACACAGCCTGTCATACAGAGATATGCCTCAGTGCTCACACACACACAGCCTGTCGTACAGAGCTGTGCCTCAGTGCTCACACACACACAGCATGTCGTACTGAGCTGTGCCTCAGTGCTCACACACACACAGCATGTCATACAGAGCTGTGCCTCAGTGCTCACACACACACAGCCTGTCGTACTGAGCTGTGCCTCAGCGCTCACACACACACAGCCTGTCATGCAGAGCTGTGCCTCAGCGCTCACACACACACAGCCTGTCATACAGAGCTGTGCCTCAGTGCTCACACACACACAGCCTGTCGTACTGAGCTGTGCCTCAGCGCTCACACACACACAGCCTGTCATACAGAGCTGTGCCTCAGTGCTCACACACACACAGCCTGTCATACAGAGCTGTGCCTCAATGCTCACACACACAGCCTGTCGTACTGAGCTGTGCCTCAGCGCTCACACACACACAGCCTGTCGTACTGAGCTGTGCCTCAGTGCTCACACACACACAGCCTGTCATACAGAGCTGTGCCTCAGCGCTCACACCCACACAGCCTGTCGTACTGAGCTGTGCCTCAGCGCTCACACACACACAGCCTGTCGTACTGAGCTGTGCCTCAGCGCTCACACACACACAGCCTGTCGTACTGAGCTGTGCCTCAGTGCTCACACACACACACACAGCCTGTCATACAGAGCTGTGCCTCAGTGCTCACACACACACAGCCTGTCATACAGAGCTGTACCTCAGTGCTCACACACACACAGCCTGTCATACAGAGCTGTGCCTCGGCGCTCACACCCACACAGCCTGTCATACAGAGCTGTGCCTCAGTGCTCACACACACACAGCCTGTCGTACTGAGCTGTGCCTCAGCGCTCACACACACACAGCCTGTCGTACTGAGCTGTGCCTCAGTGCTCACACACACACAACCTGTCATACAGAGCTGTACCTCAGCGCTCACACACACACAGCCTGTCGTACTGAACTGTGCCTCAGTGCTCACACACACAGCCTGTCGTACTGAGCTGTGCTTCAGTGCTCACACACACACACACACACACACGCACACACAGCCTGTCATACTTATCTGTGCTGTCAGGAACTGCCCCCACAGGCTGTGGGTGAGGTTTGGCCCTTGAAAGCTTAATTTTACACTTTATTACATTTATCTTCTCACTGTTCTTAGTTTAGTTCTGAAAACCTAATCGCCTCAGGCTCAACCAAAGAACTCTCATGCTCAAGTCTCACCAGGCAAATCTGCCATTGCACTGTAATTACCTGAGGCAAGAAGAGCCTGCCTCCCCCATTACCTCTCATTTGGGATCTGGGCGGTGAAAACTTCTGTGTATTTACGTGCATTTGTGGTCGGTCTGCAGTGATTCAGAGTGCATAATTGCACTGGGAACCCATAATAATGCTATCCTGCTGAAGCAGGACTATGAATCCACCCACATTCAACTTCATCCTCTGGGAATTCTTGTATAAAGATGTCGTCATCTTCAAATTCAGGAAGTGATGAACAGGAGATTAGGCATAATAATAATCATCATAATTTAGACACACACACACAAACCCACACCCATGCAACGTGCGCACACGAACACACACACACACACAAGCAGTGCAAAGTGTGTCTAGACCTTTAGAACATAAGAAAGGTTGAGGGGTGTGCGAGTGAGCAGTTTGGCTTAAAGTTTTTTTAATGCTGTGCTATGCAGGT
The DNA here is from genome assembly GCA_029718625.1 of Synaphobranchus kaupii. Lineage (NCBI taxonomy): Eukaryota > Metazoa > Chordata > Actinopteri > Anguilliformes > Synaphobranchidae > Synaphobranchus > Synaphobranchus kaupii. The sequence continues at coordinate 57,780,562 of CM056380.1, read as the reverse complement.
CAGGACTCTGTTGCCAGGTGAACATCAGCTGGTGATAAGCAACCTGCAGTCTCACCTGGAGATCTTCCTTGAGGACAGCGATGAGTCGGAGGTCTTCTCCATGGCTGACCGCAACCAACTGGAAAGAGAGGTGGAGGCCTGCAAGGATTACTACGAGGAGCTGCTCCGATCTGCGGAGAGAGGCAAGCCCCGCCCCCCCTGCCCCCTCCCCCCCTCCCCCAGCCCCCTGAGCAGCACCTGATTCCTTAATCCTATTTGGCAGTAGTTAATACCTCCAGGGATTAGCACATATCCTCTCAGTTCTCTGGCTGGCAACCCTGTCAAGATGAGCTTGTGTGTGTGTGTGTGTGCGTGTGTGTGTGCGTGTGTGTGTGCGTGTGCGTGTGCGTGTGTGTGTGCGCGTGCGCATGCATGTGCATGCGTGTGCGTGCGTGCATGCGCTCATATGCATGTGTGTGTGTGTGTGTGTGTGTGGGTGATTTCATGAATTCTGTTTTTTAAATTGGCCCTCGGACAAAGCTAGTACACGCATACACACACACACACACATACAGTGAATTGCTGATTCATTTAACAGCTCCATAATCATTGACTTTAACTTTAATCATTGATCATTAACTTCAATTTATCATTATTACAAATACTGATTGGTGTGGCTGGGTCTCACTTGTTTCCTCTTGTGGCAAACAGAGGAACACGAGGAATCTGTGTACAACCTTTTCATCTCGGAGGTGCGAACCTTCCGCATGCGCCTTGAGGGCTACGAGGAGCGTCTGCTACGCCAAATTCGCACCCCTCTGGACCGGGACGACCTGCAGGAGAGCATACATCGTATCGCGGACCAAGAGGTGGGGGCTGACAAACTGGAGACAAAATGCTTCTGCTGTTTAAATCCCCGATCATACTGTATCGCTTGGTGTTCACTTTCTGACTAGTTTTACAAAGGGTACTAAAAGTAAAGTGTCTGTTATAGAGTTTTAGTAGTCTTGCTTTGCTGTAATTTAGAGGAGGTGGGGATTTTCCTTTTGCTGGAAAGACTGGGAGACAAAGTCACCCTTTACTGTCTTCCACTGCTTTAACCATCTCAGTGTTCTATATTAGGGCCATCAAACTAGGGAAAGGGAATTTCTAGACTGTTCTTAATTGCTTAATTGGCTGTTAATCAACTTGTTTTTGTGTGTGTACATATGTTTAGGCCATGTTTTATGCATTTTGACGACAAATCTACCTGCACATATTATTGTAAGTTATTATTGTGAGTTCTCACTGCTAATGAACTCATTGAACCAATCAAACTAAAGGAATTTATTGGAACAGAAAACACAGAACTCAGAACCACACACACCCACAGAAACCCACTCACAAATGGACACACCAATTCGCAACCATGCACAGACACACACACACACACGCACACGCAGACGCAGACAGACACACACACAGAGAAACACCTACACACAGACATGGAGAATCACACAGACACGCACGCGCGCGCACCCCCATCGTGACGCTGATCCGAGCTTTCTGTCATTGGCAGAACATGCAGAGTGAGCTGGACAGGCTGAAGGAGGATCTGGAGAAGCTGAAGGAGAAGTGCGAGACGTTTGTCAGCCAGGCCTCGGCCTCCCTCGTCGCTCCCGCCCTCTCCTCCGAGCTCAACGTGCTCATTCACAGCATGAGTCAGGTGTACTCCATGTCCTCCATCTACCTGGAGAAGTAGGTTTTCACGGCTTTGAGTGTCATAACTTTCATGTACTATACTGTATTGCACTGCTACTTAAATCTTATACTCAAATGAGACTTTGGGAAAGATACTATATTTTAAGTGAAAACAATGTATTTTTAAATAAAAAAATGGATTTGTAATAATGAGGTGGGAATTGGGGGTGCTGTCTGACAGGTACACTTCTAAAGAATTTGTGCTAATTGTGAAGTTTCCGTGTATAGAATACAGGGGGGTTGTGAGTTTTGATCCGAGGTGCGACAGCTGCTGTTGTGATTGCAGGCTGAAGACTGTGAGCTTGGTGGTGAAGCACAGTCAGGCAGCAGAGGTCCTGGTCAAACTGTACGAGGCCAAACTTTGCGAAGAGGACGCCGTGAGCTCTGACGGCAAGGCTATCGAGGCGGTCATGAGCACACTCAAGGTAATCTGTATGTCTGTGCGTGCCTGTTTATGTGTATGCGCTATTATTTATTCACAAAAAAGTCCAAAGTTGATTGTAGGTAGCGTACAGCTGTGGCCCTAGTATGTGAATTGACTCTTGTTAATGTGAGTTAGAATTCTGTTTTAGAATCCAGCATCAAAATTGTGTTTTAGAATTTGGTTTTGGAAAAGAGCTAAATCCACTGAAGACCTCCATGTTAGCCGGTTCTCCTCCTGTAGCCTAGCATAATGCTAATGACTGCAGACACCATTGAAAAGCCCTTTAAAATAAAATAAATAACACATTTAACGTCACAAGCAGATTGCGAGGTCTTTGCCATGTTGCTGGTTTTAATCTTGTTTGGGTTGAATTTCAGCAATGGCGCTCGGAGATTGATGAGAACAGGGAAGTCTTCCACGACCTGGAGGATGAGCTGCAGAAGGCGCGCGGCATCAGTGAACGCATGTTCAAGACCCACAACGAGCGTGACTTTGACCTGGACTGGCACAAGGAGAAGGCCGACCAGCTGAGCGAGAGGTGGCACAACGTGCACTCCCAGATCGAGAGCAGGTCAGTGCTTTCTGAACATTTTTAACAGGTAAAGAAGAGTATTAGTCCTGCTGCTGCTTTTCAAACTTCGTAGGTTGCACAAGTAGAACACGCAGACCACAACGACAGTATATCTTAGGTGTTAAGGAACCGTGGTAGCTGGTTTAGCCTCGAGGAAGCTACTTGGATTGTTGTGGTAGAATATGCTATTCAACAAAAGGATGATATGCAAAATGTGAGTTACGGAAGTCCACCTGCAAAATTAAAGCAGCCAAGCAAACAAAAACATGTAAAATCAGTAATGCAAAAGCAAAGTCAGTAATGTGAAATTCTTTTGTTTTTTTTCTTTCAGATTGCGAGACCTGGAGGGCATCGGTAAGTCTCTGAAGTACTACAGTGATGCATACGGCAGCCTGGACGAGTGGATCCGAGAGATGGAGGAAAACCAGCTGTCCATGCAGGAGAATCAGCCTGAGGACAGCAAGGCTCTGGCTGAGCTACTAAACCAGCAGAAGGTAGTGCGTTTATAGCTGGGGAGTGGGAAAGCGACCCCTTTTATTTGACACCTTGTTCGGACGGGCTTGTCCCAGCCACTAACAACGTGAGCTGTAGGCTCACCCAGTGAGCTTGGTGGCCATTTTGTGCCAGATCACTCACTGCATGTTAGCGCCGAAGTGGAGAGGCAGAGATATCACGCCAATTCAACTGGGTATGACCTGATAAATGTGAGAGCCCAGTAATGAAGGGGACAGAACATGTATTGTTTGCTCACACGCTTCATGTTACATCCTTCCGGGATTCAAAAAGCTGAAGATCATGAAACAGGATTTGTTTTTTGCCCTTTTGGACTTTGAAATAATAACTTTTAGATTTTTTGCTGTTTGATTCCTTTCAGGTCCTGGTGTGTGAAATTGAACAGAAGCAGAGCAGGATCGAGGAGTGCCAGAAGTACTCAGAGCAGTACTCTGCTGCGGTCAAGGTGAGACAGTGTGTTGCTCTTTGTTCATTGTCTATGGACCATGCAGAACCACAAAACAGGGCACAAAGAGTAGAGAAGAGGGTGGGGAGCCTTTGATGACTCACACTGGACCAACCTATTTGTTCTTTAGTTACTGAAATTCAGCACATATTATTTTACATACTTCAAAGGAAGCATTACTGGGAGCAAAGTTTCTACTTACTGACCTGCAGAATCAGCCCAAGTACTGAGTTTCTCTGCACTTTTCTTGTGATTCTATTTTAATTTAATGAAAGGAAAGTTCTGGTATGTCTCCACACGTTTTACACAAGGGTTCATTATGGGAGGTGACATGGTCACATTGATGTCCTGTGTCCTTCTGTTTCCATCTTTCTGTCTCTTTCTCTCTCTCTCTCTCTCTCTCCTCTCTCTCTCTCTCTCTCTCTCTCTCTCTCTTTTCCTCTCTCTGTGTTTGTCTACCTCACTCTCTCTCTCTCTGTCTCTCTCTCTGCAATTGTTTCTCTCTTTCTCTGTCTCTGTGGTTCCCAGGACTATGAGCTGCAGCTGATGACATACATGGCCATGGTGGACTCACAGCACAAATCCCCCGTCAAAAGGCGGAGAATGCAGAGCTCCTCTGACGCCATCATACAGGAGGTGAGCACATTTATTTATTTATTTGTCTGTCTGTCTGACTGTCTGTCTGTCAGTTTATTTAAATTTCATTCAAATGTCTACATGCACAAGCACCATTGTAAGATAGGAGGTTCTGCTTTAGTACGGCCTGTGCTTTCGCGCTTCTTAATTTCTCTTCAGCTGTGGAATTAAATGGTTAAGCTTTCTGTGTTGGTAAAACGGTCTGCAAGTCGCACTTCTGCAATTCACAGTAGCGCACAAAATAGGGAGGAAAACGAAATTATTTTTTTTGTTTTTGTCCATATAACGAAAGTTTAAGTGTTCTAGAAGTTTCTTAATATAATATATATGATCTCTAAATACCTGTACTAAGTAACACAAATATGCTTGTTAAACCATGTTTGACGGGGGCGGACTTCAATTTGAGGGACAGACTATAATCAGCTGTCCATCAACACCTTCCTAGTTTGGCTCTGATGTTCAGTATGCCTCGCCCATAAAGAGCCTACTTCTCTGAATAATGTAGCTGCCGGTAGAAGCATAGACGACGG